>CM035430.1:150403521-150949386 GCA_020310875.1 Ceratopteris richardii
TAAGCCGTCCTCATAGATGCTAGCACCTAATCGGTTGGTCCTAAGGTATTCCAGCTGTGTCTTGTAGGGGCCTTCCACCCTATACAGATATGGCACACCTGTACTTCCTGTAGGTCTGTCCATACCTTGGGACATCTCTGATTCACTAGTCTCAGAGCTAGGGTAATGCGAGTGGTGACTCAACTACTGGGCCCAAGACCTAGCAGTATGATTAACGCTAGCCTCCGAAGACCTAAGACTTTGTCTATCCCTTACTAGATGCCGTCCTGATCTAAGGTTCATATGCCTATTTAAGTAGCCGCTATTTTTGCCCAAAGTACAACCTCGTTGCCGATCAATTGGTGTCAGTCACTTGATTCTTTTTTAGTGTGTTATCGTGTTTATGATCTTGTCTGATATCGCTTCGTCAGGAATATTTGATTTGATTTCCCGCACTTGAGTTGATCGTCCCACGTTAAGTTCTTTTCCTTTAAAGTTCTCGATCACACATAGGTTATCTCTTGAACTTGATTTCTTAGATAGTCTTTGACTTGTCACGTGCCTATCGTTGTCCTGACTTACTCCTAGCACTACTCGAACTTAGCCTAAGCTAGGAATTGACCAAGGAAGTTGAGAATATTTCAACCTTACTTGTTGATCCCTTGCTTTATGATGCTCAAGAACCCGGTTCTCAAGCTTGCAAAGAAACCCTTGCTTTGGATGCTCTCAATTGCTCTCAATGGACCTGTGAAAGTCCAAAAATTAGCTCAAGACTTAAACTCAAATGACAGACAGATCACATACGTGCATATATGGTATTTGATACACAGGATTTTTCTCAAGACACACTTGTAAGTGCCTCACAAATCACTAATTGCTGGACCAGTATGCCCAAAAGCTATCCCCAAAACTTGGAATAAAACCCTAAATTTTTTTGGTCGAAAAGCCTGTCAATCGCGATTGACAGGTTTGTCAATCGCGATTGATAGAGGTGTCCGCCGGGGCCTATCGGTCGCGATCGACAGTGTCAATCGCGATCGACAGAGTCGATCGTAGGTCCTGTCAATCGCGATCAATGGTGTCAATCGCGATCGACACGTGTTCCGGGATTTTCGTCGTAAATTCAGTCGATCGGGGCTGTGTCCGTCGTGATGGACACGTGGCAACGCGTGAAATTCAGTCGATCGGGGCTGTGTCCGTCGCGATGGACATGTGGCAATGCGTGAAATTCAGTCAATCGTCAAAATTCAGTCGGTCGTGATCGACGGTGTCAATCGCGACTGATAGAGGTATCGGTCGTGGCTGTCGATCGCGATCGATGGTGTCAATCGTGATTGAGAGGGTCAGTCAGTCGTCTCTGTCGGTCGCGATCGACAGATCTGTCGGTTGCGATTGACAGAAGTTGTTGGTCGTGGGTGTCAGTCGCGATCGACTGTATCAATCGTGATTGACAGAGGATCTCGGAATTTTTTAACTGTTTTTAGTGATTTAGAATGTGCTCATCATGTAGATTATGGTGGTACACTTTGTTTTACCAAATGGGCGTTTTTTCTGTCGATCGCGATCGACAAACTTCGGCGACACAGAGACAGTTTCATGATGTTTCGTACCTGTGCGGAGTGCTGAAGATGATGATGCAGCAAGTACCTACAAGAAAGCTCAAGAAACATGCAAAAACAACGCACACAATATCGCTCTCTCGCTCTTTCTCACAAGTGGAATGAGGGAAATGAGGTGGAGAAGGTGATATGATCAAAAACTGAAAATTTTTGCGATGATGGAGATGGAGATCGGGTATGGTGAGGATGATGATGGTGATGATGGTGGTGAGGTAAGGAAGAGAAAAATAAGAAGAGTAAAGAAATTACCTACAACGCCAATGTCTCAAATCTACGTCTTACCATCACACGAGGATGGTATGAAGACCTCAAGCAAGTGATGGCACAAGTGCGTGGGTGAGAAGCACACTAACATGCACACACATACACACACACGCGCACACACGGTAAGACAAAGAGTGAGAAGCAATGGAGTTCTTAGATTACTTTCAAAAAGCTCTTACAAGTTCAAATCAATTACAAGCTAGCCTCAAAAATGAGCTCTCTAGCTCTATTTATAGTTTTTGACTAGGTTTTGGCCGTGTCCAGACCTAGTGTCCGGCCTAGTTAAAAATTAGGTTCTAGGGCCTATTTGAAGACTCAAACGAAGTCTAAAATTATGAAAATTGGTAGGTAGCTACTTCGAATGCTCCTCAAGCTCAAGGACTCCTTGGCTTGCACAAAATGGAGCTACAAAAATATGAAATGGTATCTACAATGGCTTTTAGTGATGAAAATCACTATTGTTGTAGGGATTTCTTCTAACGATTTGACATACATATCTTCGAGCTCCCTACTTGCTCCTTCTCCTTGTGTGTCCACTTCTTTGATATGCTTTAGTGTCCTGAAAAAATATTGGCCTACTTGCCAGATCGTCGTTGACTACTCTGTCTGCTTGTGCTTTCTCTTCTCTCTCACTCCCTTCGTAAGCTTCCTTGCTTTGTGAGTCCTTCAGTTCCAACAGAGCCACTCTAGCAAGGAAACGTGCACTCACAAAACAAAGCAAGGACTATGCTCTCATAGGAAAACAGCTCTTTAAGCGAGGAAGAGATAATCAATTACGTAGAAAATCGTGAAAAACACGATTTTGAGTGTAGAATCGTGGAAAACACGATTTTGAACACAAAATCGTGAAAAACACGATTTTGATAAGAAACTCGTGAAAAACACGATTTTGAGTACAAAATCGTGAAAAACATGATTTTGAGCAAAAAGTCGTGAAAAACACGATTTTGAGTAGAGAATGGTGGAAAACACGATTTTGAGCACAAAATCGTGGAAAACACGATTTTGAGCACAAAATCGTGAAAAACACGATTCTGAGCAGAAATTCGTGAAAAACACGATTTTGAGTAGAGAATCGTGGAAAACACGATTCTGAGCACAAAATCGTGAAAAACACGATTTTGAGCACAAAATCGTGAAAAACACGATTTTGAGCACAAAATTGTGGAAAACACGATTTTGAGCACAAAATCGTGAAAAACACGATTCTGAATAGAAAATCGTGAAGAACACGACTTTGAGTGGAGAATCGTGGAAAACAGGATTTTGAACACAAAATCGTGAAAAACACGATTTTGATCAGAAAGTCGTGAAAAACACGATTTTGAGTAGAGAATCGTGGAAAACACGATTCTGAGCACAAAATCGTGAAAAACACGATTCTGAGCACAAAATCGTGGAAAACACGATTTTGAGCACAAAATCGTGAAAAACACGATTCTGAGTAGAAAATCGTGAAAAACACGATTTTGAGTGGAGAATCGTGGAAAACACGATTTTGATCAGAAAGTCGTGAAAAACACGATTTTTGAGTAGAGAATCGTGGAAAACACGATTTTGAGCACAAAATCGTGAAAAACACGATTTTGAGCACAAAATCATGGAAAAGACGATTCTGAGTATAAAATCGTGGAAAACAGGATTCTGAGTAGAGAATCGTGGGAAACACGATTCTGAGCACAAAAGCGTGAAGAACACAATTTTGAGCATAAAATCGTGAAAAACACGATTTTGAGCACAAAATCGTGGAAAAGACGATTCTGAGTAGAAAATCGTGGAAAACACGATTCTGAGTAGAAAATCGTGGAAAACACGATTTTGAGTAGAAAATCGTAAAAAACACGATCTTGATCACAAAATCGTGAAAAACACGATTTTGAGTAGAAAATCATGTAAAAACACGATTTTGAGCATAAAACTGTAACAAACATAATTTTTTGAACCCAAAGTCTTGATAAACACTATTTTAGTCACAAAATTGTGAAAAACACGATTCTGACCACAGAATCGTGAAAATTAGGTGAATGATCCTTAGGTCTGGGAACAAACTAAACCCACATACTAAGCAAGACTTAGGTAGGAAGGAGATAGAGTCAGTGGAAGGGGAAGTGCAAAAAAGAAATTTAGGGCAAGAAAACAACATGGAAAATTTAAATGAAACAAATGAGCCCATTGAAACTGGGGATTATAGAAATATCCTCAAATACATGTATACAAATAGGTTTGGAACCTATGTATATCAGGATGGAATGCATAAGTTTCTCATTAGATTGAGAAACTTAGAAGTTCCCCTAAACATAACAACAGTAGCTCAATTCAAAAATGGTAGGTATGAGGATAGGCAAGGGTGTGTGTACATCTTCTCCCAAGACCCAGTAAATTCAAATGACTTAGGGCAATGTGCTGACAAAGGACCTTGGGAACATAACATAGGACAACCAGATTTACCAAGACCACATGAAAACTACACTAGTAATGAGCAACAACAAGGGAGGAGAACACATGCTTCTCCAAATCCTTTTGAAAAAGAACCAGAAGGATTTAATGAATTTCACTAAGAAGAAGACATCATTGGCAACCTCAGGGTAGAGTTCTTAGACCTTATCAAGTAGCCAAATGCATGAAAAATCAATATGAAGGGTATTCTGATCCTCATGCTCATGCTGCACAGTTTAGGCAATTAATTAGAGCTGAGGAGGTGGAAGATTACAAAGTCCAATTTGAAGCATTTGGTCTAACCCTAACAGGACCTGCATTATCTTGGTTCATCCCTTTGAGAAAGGAAATGTACTTAGATATTGAATCCTTCCTAGAAGCCTTCATTGGGGAATTCTCAAAGACTGGAATAAAACATAGCACAGCCACTCTGATACAGAGTTTTAAACAACAAAAAGATGAAAATGTCAGAGAGGCAGCCAGGAGATTTAAGCAATACATTGACAGATGTCCTAAAGAAGAAGTACCTTCCATGGCCAGACAAGTATCCCTATTCATAGAAGGATTAAGAAGTGCTCAATTAAGGACCCTAGTGTACTACAGGAGATGCCCTGATCTAGGAGCTTGTGTAAAAGAAGCAATAGTAGAAGGATTAAGAAGTGCTCAATTAAGGACCCTAGTGTACTACAGGAGATGCCCTGATCTAGGAGCTTGTGTAAAAGAAGCAATAGATTTGGAAGATAACAGAGGCCAAGATCTGTTAGCATTTGATCAACCCAGATCAAATGAAGATAAAATCCCTCCAGCAGAAGAATTGGCTCAGGCCATTGCTAAAGCCCTAGAGGTAAGCACCAAAACCAATTTGATAAACTCCATGATAAACACAAATAAAAAATGCTACAATTGTGGAGAGAGTCATTTGGTACAACAATGCCCATATCAAAAGCCTCCACATTTGCAAGATAGAAAAACACTCAAATATTGTACACTAGAGAGGAAATGGACAAATCATACCAGGGAGGAATGCTTCTATAATAAACAACCCATAAAGGAAAGAGATTATGGGGGTCAAAGAGAATCAGCATATATTGAGCAACCAAGACCTGTGCTTGGGCAACAACCTCCTATACCAACAAATGTGGTACCTATCAAATACACACCAATAGAGGAGGGAAACTCAAGAACAAAGTCACCATACAAGGAAGATTATCAATGGAATGAAGGATATCAAGAAGAATGCGAAGGTTATGAATTAAGAGAACCAGAATTACAAGCCCTAGACTTGGGAAATGGAAGAATTGAGATGGACACTGCCACTTTCATGTATATAACCAATAATTTTATGTCCAACCAAAAACCTCAATTCAAAGGGGGACCAAAGATAACTTGAGGTGTGGGGGAGATCATTTCATTAGAGACTGTCCACAACCTCCTACATTAAGAATAGAAGGAGCATATTGCAAGGATTGTGGCAGGGAGCATTTGATAAAGGATTGCCCAAAAAATCCTCAAAAACAACAAAACACACCTAATAACATACCACTAAAAGCAGTCAGTATCATGGAACAGGAAGAATTGAGTGACATTGACCAAGTAAATGTAAATGCTATAACAAGGTCACAAACAAAACAACAAAGAACAACTAAGGAACAGAATGAAGGTTCAATCTCAAAGGTAAAGAAAAATAGACAAAAAGGGAAATGGGAAAGGAAACAAAAAATGGGTAAAAATATTGAAGAAGAAAATAGGGAACAATCAAACAGTACTTCTCCTCAAAAGACACAAACCCAGTTGGAGATAGGAAATTCACAAAGTCTAGACACTCTAATAAAAGCATACAAGGGAAGAATTCAAGAGGGACCAAGCCCTACTGATCATACAATGGCTTATCCTATGCCAGACTTAGAACATGAAAGGATGCAGAAGTGTAAACAAATCATACGGGAAGTGCAACTCAAAATGGGGGAAGTAGGCAATTCTCAAAAAACAGTTGAGGAGTCTGAGACAACAAAAACAAGAGGAAATAATATCAAGGAAGAAAACCCACAAGTAACATTCTAGGTGAATATAGATAAACAATGCATAATTCTATATCATACCACATGGGAAGATTTAATGAAACAAAATCCTCACCTACAGAACCAAATGAAAAAATGGGAAGCAACACCAGAAAATCTTCACCCACAACTACAGGAAATAGAGGAGTTGTGGTATATTCCCATTGATAAGATATGAGGATATTGTGAAGGAGAAGAGGGAAACTCAACCTTAAAAATACAATTCGGTAAAAACCAGGCCAAAGCTATTCTGGATAGTGGATCAGGAGTGGCCATCATGACTAAACAAACTTGGGAAAAATGGGGAAAAAAATGAATTATTACCCACCAAAATGAGATTGCAACTTGCAGATGGACACATAGGAAAACCCCTAGGAATATGGGAAAAAGTGATTGTGGACATATGTGGAATAGAGATAGAACATACCTTTGCTATAGTTGAATTCCCACAATCCACTTCATATGAAATTATCCTAGGAAGACCATTCATGAGACAAATGCAAATTGTGCGAAATTGGGGTAATGATTGCTTATACCTGCAGAGTAAAGGGAGAATAACCAAAGTAAATCTAAGAAATGGACACTACTGTGACATATCTCCTCAAGAATGGTATAAAATACATCAGAATCAAGAATTGAGTGAGGAATCAGAAATGGAAGACCAGGATGAAACTGAATCATTAGTATGGAAGTGCAATATGATAAGAAATCTTACCAAGAGGAAAAGGAGATTGAGAAAAGAAGATTGTGTGGAAGGAAGGAAGTTACAAGATGAGAACTATGTACCACAACAATTCAAAGATGAGGAATTTGAGCCCTATGGGTGGAATCAAATTTTGGCTACCATGGATCTAGCCAGTGATGAATATGTGGGAGTGCAATTTCAAAATGAAGAAGGATATGATGTTTTTCACATTGGAATACAAATGATAAAGGTATCCAGAACAGAAGAGGACATAGAAGAAGAAATGATATTAGAAAAAGGAAAGACTCAATTTTTGGAAGAAGTAAAAGCTGAAGATGCTATTAAAGATAAAATTTCAGGCAAGTATAAGAAGAACTAGCACAAGGAAATCAAAGAAAATCAGGGGGATGAGAAGAAGACAAGGGAAACAAACAAAGATCAACAGTTTGATGTACCAGCAAATTTCAAGACTTATGAATTAGAAAACAGACTAATTCTCAAGAGGAAACCAAAGAGGGAAAAGAAGAAAGGGGAGGCTTATGATAATGAGGAACAAACTAAAAAGATCATGATCACTCAGGAACAGGGAGAGGAAAGACATATTGTAGTGGCTGATGACATGACAACTCAAGAAGAGGAGGCACTAAGAAACTTGGCAAGAAACTATAGGGATGTGTTTGCTTATAGCTATAAGGATTTGAAAGGTATTGATCCTAAAATCTGTGAGCATAAGATTCCTATTACACCTGAAGCAAAACCTAGTAAACAGAGACATTACACATTCAATGATAAATACTCTGCTAAAATAAAGGAAGAAATTGACAAGCTATTAGCTGCCAATTTCATCTATGAAATTGAGTATACAGAATGGATATCTCCTATAGTTGTGGTACCAAAAAAGAATGGGAAACTTAGGGTATGCATTAACTTGAAAAAGGTAAATGCAGCAACTATAAGGGATAATTATCCACTGCCTATAACAGATCATCTTCTAGAAAGAGTTGCAGGGAAGGAGGTTTATAGTTTTTTAGATGGTTTTTCAGGATACAATCAGGTACCTATAGCATTGGAAGACCAACATAAAACTGCCTTTTCCACAGAATGGGGAATTTACGCTTTTAGGGTTATGCCCTTTGGGTTAACCAATGCTCCAACAACTTTTCAAAGGTTGATGTGTCATATCTTCAAAGAGTTCCTGAGGAATGTAATGGAAATTTATGTAGATGATCTTTGTACCTTTTCATTAAAAAGACAAGATCACTTGCAAGATTTAGAAAATATATTCAAGAAATGCAGAACCTACAGAGTATGTTTAAATCCAGAAAAATGTGTATTCTTTGTAAGACAAGGAAGAATGCTAGGTCATATAGTCTCTAAAAATGGAATTTCAACTGATGAGAAGAAAATAAAGGCCATAATAGAGCTTCCAAGACCAACAAGTGTAAAGGAACTTCAAACTTTCATGGGACATTGTGGGTACTATAGGAAATTTGTACACAAATTTACTGGCATAGCCAAACCCTTATATGCCCTAATTACAAAGTTTGAGTGGACCAAGGAGTGTGACCAAGCCTTTGAAACTTTAAAAACTTGTTTGGTAACAACCCCAATTCTGAAAACACCTCAATGGGATAAAATTTTTCATGTCCATGTGGATGCTTCAAATTATGCTTTAGGATGTGTGTTAGCACAACCAGTAGAAGGAAGCAAGTTAGATTTTCCAGTGGCTTATGCTAGTAGGCAATTGAATCTAGCAGAAAAAAATTACACAACCACTGAGAGAGAGGGATTGGGCATGGTATTTGATGTAAATAAATATAGACATTACCTTTTGGCCAACAAGTTTAAGTTCTTTGTAGACCATAAAGCTTTATTATATTTGGTTAATAAACCTTGTCACACTGGTAGAATAGTCAGATGGTTCCTTTTGCTAATGGAATTTGAGTTTGAAGTGGTGGTCAGACAAGGGAAAACACACTTGAGAGCAAATCATTTATCTTGGATTCAGTCTAAAGAACCCAGTTCACCTTTAGATGACAACTTGCCAGACACTTATTTGTTCAAAGTAGAGAGTGTTCCTGAGTGGGCCATGACTTTAGTACCATTATTAACCATGGGACCTTGCAAAACAGTTGGAAACAATGCACACTTAGTATTACAAAGCAGGAACTTTATGTTACTAGCTGGGCATTTGTACCATCTCAACCACACAGGCATATTGGAATATTGTACTCCTGAGGAAGAGCAACAAGAATATCTGAGGAGAGCTCATTGTTGGAACCCTTGCACTCATGCTTCTAGGGTAGTCACCCTAAGTAATCTCAATAGGATGGGGGTACATTGGCCTAATAAGATTCAAGATGTAACAAAATACAATGCTAATTGCAGGAAGTGCCAATTATTGCAAGATACAGAATTCATAACTCTATATTGGTTCTAGAAAAATCCAGATTGGAGTGAAAATATCATTGAGGAATTAAAAAGGAAGAAGAAAGGAAAACAAGTGATAGCCGGTACAAGTAATCTCTGAAGAATATCAATTGATAGGAGAACAGTTGTATAAGAGAGGAATGGATGGATACTTAAGAATTTGTGTTCCTGAGAATAAATATCTGGAAATGTTGGAACTGGCACATTCTGGAGTAGCAGGAGGACACTTCTCAAGTGACAGAACTGCTAAACTCATTTTATATTCTGGCTTTTGGTGGCCAACCCTATTTCCTGATGCAAGAACCTATGTAAAAAGGTGTGATGTCTGTCAGAGGGTGAGTCAACCAAATAAAAGAAATGATATGCCATTAGTTCCATTAATTTCAGCTAAAGCCTTTAGTAAATGGGGGTTGGATTTCATTGGACCTATACATCCTCCAGCAAAACAATCCCATGTTGAATACATCATAGTGGCTACAGACTACCTGACAAAGTGGGTTGAGGCCAAAGCCACAAGAAGGAATGATGCTCATACTACTGCCAGATTCCTATATGAAAATATTATCACCAGATTTGGACTTCCAATTGAACTAGTAAGTGATAGGGGGATCCATTTTGTAAACCAAATCTTAGAAAACATAACTGAATATTTCTTGATCAGTCATAGAAAGTCAGCCCCATATCACCCACAAGCCAATGGGAATGATTGGGATTTACAACTTAATCATGTCCTATGGGCTTATAGAGTGGCTTATAAAACTGCAATAGGAAACACACCATTCAATCTAGTATATGGACAAAATGCAGTTTTACCTATGGAATTCCTTATTCCAACATTAAAAGTAGGAAGTCACTATAATTGGACTTGACATGAACTATCAGAGAGAGTAATAGAATTGGAAAAATTGGGAGCATCTAGACTCCAAGCCATTATGAGTATATATGTGGACAAGAAAAGGCAAAAAGATTATCATGATGTTCACATAAAAGAAAAAGATCTACAGGAAGGAGATCTAGTTTTGGCTTACACAGTCAGAGAACATCAGAAAAAGTTCCAGAAAAAAGGACATGGACCGTATATTATACATCAGATAAGCAACAGTGGAGCCATTCAACTAGCTAACATAGACGGAGAAATCATGCCAAACTTCATAAGTGGATGTAGAGTTAAGAGGTATGATTGCCCATTAACTATTGATGAATGGAGAAGGTTGCATCGAGCTCAAAAGAGGAAAAAAGAAGAGGAAGACATTAGAACAGAGGCTCAACAAGAAGCTATGGAAAGGATAAGAAAATTCAAAGAGCTTAGGGAAGTCTGTCTGTGTAAAACTCCTCTAAAACCAAAAGAACATGTGCCTGTGATGACAATGAATTTTCAAAATGAAAGCATTAGGGTTTTGATAGATTCTGGAGCACAAGTGAATCTGATTAGTTCAGCTTTGGTAAGTAAATTTAACATAAAAAGAACTAAAAGTAGAACCTTAATCAAAACTTTGGAAGGTCAAATAGTACAGAGCATGTCTTCATTGTCTATTGAAGTTAAGTTCAATGAAGAATATATGAAAATAGACTGTGAAGAATGGCCAGATCGTTTGATGGCTGAAAAAGTGATTTTAGGTCAACCATGGCTCCAACAAGGTAAAGTGATTTTGGATTTTGAAAAAATGAAGCTTAAATTGAACATAAATGACAAAAGGTTTTTAATATTTTTATTGAGTAATGAAGAACAGGAAATTCAATCAGGTGTTCATGATATACACTTGGAAGGATTCACTTTTGCATTTGAAGATACACAGACATTACCAATACAAATGTTAAATGATCAAGCTTCATGTAATCAAAATCAGCAAAAGATTGGAAGAACAAGGAAGGTGGCAATCATGGTATTGTCCAAAGAATCAAAGCATCAGAACAAGAAGCACATGGAATCAAAGCCTACAGGAGGTCTGTTCATCAAAATAGAAATCCAGGACAAAATGGATATGGAGACCAAAAAATCCTACAAAATGCTTATCCGAAGGGAATGGTTGTTTGCCTGAAACCAGGACAATTAGAGTCAGGAAGTATTGGGTAAAAAAATCAGAGTTGTTCCAATGGAAAAAAGATCATCCATATTTGATCTGTATTTAGAAAATCATAACATGTTGAAAATTATGACAAAAATATTTGACCTGATTCTCTTTTTTCAAAAAGAGAATTAGGAGGGGAAGAAAAGAAATAGAAAAAATTATTATTAAAAAGATTGGAAAAAAAAAGGGAGAGAAAGAAAAGTTGAGAAAAATTGTTTATTTTCCCTTCTTTTTTACAAAAATTATATAAGCACAAAGCAAGATCTAGGTAGAAGAGTAGTAGAGTTCTATTTATTCTTTATTAATTAATTTTTTTCTATCATTGATAAATGTTTTGTTTTTCTCCAAAAGAGTTGTTAGGAAAAGGGACTGCACTAGACATCTTGCTACACCTATAATGATCACTTTTTGAGTCTTTCTGAAGAAACAGAATTTATTTTGGATTTTATTTTCATTCTTATGTCATGACATCTCAAAATAAATATTACTCTCTGATTTCTTGTGACTTATGTGGGTGGAGTTTTTTCTTTGTGTATTTTATTTTACTCAGAATGATGAATGCAAAGGAGTTATCAATTCATGACTTCAAGGCAGAATCAGTCACTCTATCAAGAGGTCATTGGTTCCTAGACAGTGAAGCTGTGGAAGAACATGTGGACCTAGAGTTAGATGGAGAGCTAGAAATTCCAGAAGCTGAGAAGGTGGTGAAGGAACTCAAGGAGACCTTAAGCATAATTGGTCAGCACATATTCATAGTGGGAGTAGGAGGATATAAATATACAATGCTGTGTCAGGAATTCTACAGATTTCAAAGAGTTGCTGTCAATATGAAAAGATGGAAGGCAGTAGGGTTGCACAAATTATTGGAAGAGCCCATCTTCTTCATTGATTTTGAGAGAGTGGCACAAGTAATGAGCAATTTGCTGGAAATAGGAAAAGGAAATGATGTTTATTTCCGGTGCAAGGTCAAGAACAAGGATAATCAGGAGGTGGGTATCACTATCAAAGCAGAACACATCAGAGTAGCTTTACAATTCTACCCTATGGGAACCCAGCTTGATCCCAGCTTTGTAAAGAAGAATAAGGAAACCTATACAGGGTATGCAAAATTCACTGACTTCAAAGGAAGAGAGAATGAAGAATATGCCACAAGGATATTCTTACAATATTTCTGCTTCCCGAAGTTACCACCGTATACCATGCCACATAAATCTGTTACACTACTCATGTTTAACAACAAGGACAGAACCAAGCCCTTTGGTGTAATGGATGTGACACCATACATCCATGAACAGCTGAAAGAAGCAGCAAAACACTGGGAACAGAAAAAATTTATGAATGGAGCCCAGTTTTTAACCAAGATCATTTATCATGTCCTAGGAATGGAAGATCAATTGAAACTCGCTCGAGAGGCACAATATTTTAGAAATCTTATGTCAGGAATGAAGAGTCCTCCAAGGAAAATGGCTGAGAGGGAAATAGAAGGACAAACCTGCATGAGGGGAACAGGAATGAAAAGAAAGGTAATATCTGAGGAAGTGATTCCTGTAAAGAAAAGGAGGTTGGACCCAAGAAGGATTGGATTAGAGATGGATGAAGCTACAAAAGAAGAACATGAAGATATGCAGAAGTAGGTACAATCCTCTAGTGATCCTCATCCACCCCAAACAAGCAAAGAACAGTTATATACTTATCTAACTCAAGGAAATAACAAAAGGGCAATGTATGAGGCACAATATCAAAAAATGCTGGAAGATTATTCATGCAAGGCTACAAATTGGGTTCAAGAGGAGGTAGAGCATTATGAAGCACTTCATGATCAGATGATGACAGCTGAAACAAAAGAGGTGTTTGTTAGAAAGGAAGTTGAGTTGCTAGCTTACTTCAAAGAATTGCAAGGACCTCCAGAAACCAGAACCACTATTGTAGTAAAAAAGAAGGTTCCAAAGAAACCAGTGCAAAAGAAGAAGTTGACCAAGAAGGGAAAGGGAAAATCCGTAGTTGAAACTGTAATCACAAAAGAAATGGAGGAAGTGATAGTGGAAGAAACACAGAAGCAATCCACTGTGGTAGGAACATCAAGACTGAAAGAACCAGAAAGAGGAGGACCTTCACATTTCTCCTCTGATTCTGAAAGTGATATTGAGAGTTTTTTATTAAAGAGTCCGAATTTATCAGTTCCAAATACTCCTAATGTGATTACACAGGCCCTTGAGAAACAAAAAACACCTGAAGATTTGAAGGAGTCTCAAGAGAAGCAGATTCAAGAACAGGCAGGAAAACAGCTCAGTTCTAAAGATGAAAGAAGGTTGAAGAAAGGAAAAGCAGCTATGATAAAAAAAGAAAGTGAAATAAAAGAAGAAGTCAGTTGTGGACTGGTGCATAGAGGAATAAAATCAATATGGACAAAACCCTCACAAACCTACTTCAAATTAGATGAGAGCATAGCAGAAATAGCCAAAAAAGCACATTAAGCAGTCCAGTTATAAATAAAAAAGGTGCAGATCAAGATCAAATTCAGGAAGAAGAGGAAATAGTAGTGAAAAACAATATTCAAGAAGTCACAGGAAGAGTAGTGGAAAGGGAGATTATCCAAAGTATAAAAGATGTACTTCATGATTTGAAGAATAATTAAGAATTTACCACCAATAAAGATCAGGACCAGGAGGGAGAAATGGATCTCATGGACATTGATGAGCAGGAAGAAGGTCACAAAGAACAAAAAAGTAATGATCAGGTCAAAATTTTTTAGGAGACTGAATCAATTCTAGTCCAGGAAAAGGAATGACAAGAAGAGCAAACAGGTAAAGGTCAGGTAAACTCTGTTGAGGAAATTGAATCTACTCTGGTTCAGGAAACCCTAATCCAGGAAAAGGAGGTACAAATAAAGGAAGGACACCTCTCTGAAGAGAAGCAACAGGAGATGGAGAACAAAAAGGTATAGGGAATAAAGCTGACTTCAGATGTCTTAGAGCAGAAGAATCTGGGTGCTCAGATTTTGGAACAGGAAGAAGACATGGTAGATCCAGAAACACTGGAAACTCATCCAAGCAATGAAGAACATCATGCCAAGGTTATATAATATGAAGAAGAAGAGGAAGAGGAGAATGAATGCAAAGAAGACAAACAAATAGAAGCTAAACAAATGGAAATGGAAGGGGAATTGGAAAGAATACCTAAGAATATAAGATCAGCTTGTCAGATTATTATGAGTAACATTGAGCAGTTCAGACCTTCAAGCAGGAATATGATCATTTCAGGAATGGTAGCAGAGTCTGAATTTGAGAAAGGCAGTATGATCATTAAAGAGCACAAAAGGGAGAAGGAACAAATGTCAGAACAACTAAGGAAGGTGCAGGAGAAAAATGAGGAATTTACAAACAGAATAATTGCTTTGGAAGAATTAGAAGTGCAGAAACAAAATAGAATTCAATATTTAGAAGAAAAAAGTGTAAAACTAGCAAAGCAGAATAATAAACTAGAAATGGAGCTAAGAAAAATTGAAGGAAGATATAGAACCTTGCAGACCTCTTATCAGATTTTGACTAAAGCAAATGAGGAAATCAATAAGCTATTATTGGAGGAAGGTCAGTTAAAGGATTAAAGTCAGACAGCTCAGATGACAGAGGAAGAAAAGGAAGAATTACACAAGGAGATTAAGAGATTACAAATAGAATTGAACAAGGAACTAGAGAAGCAGGCTAGTATACATGCTGCTACATCAATGAGAGGATATAACAAGTTGCACATGGATATGGAAAAAGAAATAAGTGATTGGCAGACAAGGAGGGAAAAGGAAAAAAATGAATGGATAAAAGAAAGAGAGTTATGGGCAAAACAGAATGGAAGTCTGATGATGACAATAGAGGAATTACATAAAAAGCTGGATAAGCCATAAGTTCAGGAAGAAACACAGGTAGTTCAGAAGAATTTGTGAAAAAATTGTTGACAAATAGACATTCTAGAATGGATTTTATCAGAAAAATGCATGATGAATATGAAGATCAAATTGTTACATTTGCATTAAATAAGGGGATTAATCCAGACCAGCATCATTGGGCTACAGACGGATTGGGCATACCTTTTTGTATGATCCTGGAGAGTATCAACAACTATCAGTTGGCCAGAGTTGGGCTACCTCCAAATAAATTTCTAGAGTATGAAGAGGATATCAATGTGACTAAAGAATTATTTGAAAGAGCCAATCCAAAGTGGAGGAAAAAATGGTTGGATGCAAATAAAGAATGTAGGAAAATTTGGAAGGAGGCACCTCTTCACTTGAAAATTAACCCAGCTTACTGCCCAGTGGCAAGAAGAAGAGAATGGACAATTTTTTGGGAAAGACAGAGAGAAGGTCAAATCCCACCTAAATGGTTGAATTTCCCAAAAATAGCCAATCCAAAGGCAGGAACATGGCCTACAAAAAACTACATGGTGGATACAGCTGAGTCCGTTATAGCTACATACAAAGATGTAAACGACCCTGCATGTATTTTACTGATCAGAATAATGAGATTAATTCTGGCTTGTATAGAAACATACACCGATACAGATATCAGAACATTAAATTACATTGGCTTCAATTCTCCAGCGGATGCACTATTGTTTGATCTTAATGAAACACCTGATAGAATCTGTTTGATGGCATACTACAACAGAGTAATATTTTTGGGCAGTCACTATTTACAAATTTTTGAAGATGCATTTGATTACGGGTTTTTTGAAAGAGAATCTGAAATTTTTGGAAATTTGTCAGTAGTCACCAAGTCTCGCCTTACTGCATATGAAGCAGCTTACACAGAATATTTGAAGAAGGATGTAATTGACAAACCAGAAGCTGCAGTACAGTGGAGAAAGGCATTGTTTGAAATGGTAAATAACCTGAACATTACAGAAAGGAAAAGTCATGACTTACTGTCACAAGTCTATCAAAGAAAGAAAAAGTGAACAAAGCAATCAGGACACAAGAGCAGGAAAGTCTTTTGTCAGGAGCCAAAAGGTTTAGGAGGGGAAGGATGTTAGAAGATGTATTTTTTGAAGCATTTTTGATGAAAATTAATTGTGAAATGACAAAAACTTGTAAAAATATTTATGCAACTGATGTAAAAATAAGGAATAGTCTTCCTTATGTAGAATAGAATTTTATGTAATTTTTCTAGAATTTTTGGAAACTCCTAGATAGCATATTTTTAGAATAATAGAGGAAAGGACCAAAATTCAAGTGTGAAAAGGGACACTTGAAAATGTATATAAGACAATTTCCTCTATTATGAGGGGGTTGGTTAATCATTTGTCATATGCTATCCAAGTGAATAGAGAAAGAGTTTCCTGCTGAAAATCGTGTTTTCTCCTCTTTGTGTGGTTTCTTTGATTTGTGAGTCCAATTCTTGTGTATCGATGGAGATTTGTGAGCTTTTATTGTGTAATTCTGTTGAATGTGTATGAAGAGAGCTGAATATTGATGTGTTGAGTGATAAGTTGATGAAGAAAGGTGCTGGAGATGAAAATCGTCTGTTCTCATAGAATCGCGATTGTCTCGTCTGTATGGTATAGGTAATATTTTTGAGTTTTGACTTCATAATTGTGTTCTGCTGATGAAATAGCATGTATTAGACACCAAGATTGTGGAAAATGGTGGAGATTTGCTCAAGATAATCCAAACCCTAGAAATTCCTCTTCATTTTCACCATTCTCAGAAATCCAGCCATTATTCTCTTATTTCTTGGATTTTATCATCTAGAAGAGGTTGTGGTCTCTTGAGTACTTCCAGGATTGACAAAATAAAGATGTCTTGTTAATTCTTTATGCTAAATGATTGGAGAGGACAACTCCAAAGATCAATAACAAACAGTTGTCAGGAAGTGGAAACAATCAAGGGGTTATTCCTCTGCTTTGTTGGCTTAGGTCCACACCTCTGTCAAATGTCACAAGCCTTTCCCCATTCATCTATATCCTTAAATAGCGTAGGCCACCATAGACTAGCATCCAGTATCCTCTGATTCATAATATGCCCTGGAAGGTGCCCACCACCTGTTCCTGTAAGACAATAGTTGCGCAATATAACACAGGAGCAATAGCAGAGAAGATAACAGATATAGGAGAATCTCAACAATTTTCTACTAGCAGCAAGTACAAAGATGATGGCGTTGTCCACCCGTGCGCTCTCAAGGTAGAGCTTAAATGGTGATCTAGACAACTCTAGATAGGGAGATACAAGGTAGAGGTATGCTGGCTCAACTCAATGTCTTAGGTAGTGCAGAAGTCATGTATATATAGGATCATGGGTGGCCTGCCATGGACGGCTATACATGGGCGGTAGAGCGTGGGCGGCCACCGCCCGCGTAATTGCCATACACGGCTTAGACTGGTTGAACCGACCTAACAAATATAAATGATTTCTGACTCTGACAGGGAATATTCCATGGAATATTCCCTTTACCGTCGCGCCGGGGGCGCTGCCCCCGGACCCCCACCAGGGGGCCCGCTGGCCCCCTGGTACCCCCCAGCCAGGGGGCCCGCTGGCCCCCTTGGACCCCCCAGCCGGGGCTGCTCACCGCTGCCCCGGACCCCACAATTGGGGACCCTGGTAACTCCCTTTCCTTATAATATCTTACATGGTCCAATATGACCTTCATCCAACATTCAAGTTGGGATTCCCATCAATTGGGTAATGCACGCTTGGCTTCTCCTCATAAAGGGGGCCTTACAAAATGTGCATACAATCATGAGGGGTAGACATTGATCATACTCTAACACCCCCCTCAATGTTTACCGATGATAAATCAAGTAGGTCTCGGTCCTATGCCCATCTGTTGAAGATGCTTGTTGAGCTGCTCTCTTCCAAGTGCTTTAGTGAATATGTCAGCACAATTTGCCTCTGTTGGGCAATATTCTAGCTCCACAATTTCATCTTCAATTAGCTCACGAATGTAATGGTACTGTACTTCTATGTGCTTGGTGCGAGCATGAAATACTGGGTTCTTTGCAATAGCCATACAACTTTGATTATCACACTTGAGTACAATTGGCATATTTGATGGAAAGCCTATATCTGCAAGAATTCTCCTTAACCAAACTGCCTCACAAGAAGCAAAACAAGCTGCTTTGTACTCTGCTTCAGTGGAGGAGAGTGCGAGAGTTGGTTGCTTCCTACTTACCCAAGAAAATATTCCTGAACCAAGTGAGAAACAATATCCAGAAACTGATTTTCTAGAATCACAATCTCCAGCCCAATCTGAATCACAATATCCTTGGAGTGTATCACCTGTGGTATACAAAATACCAAAATCCAAGGTTCCTGCAATGTACCTTAGAATTCGCATTCCAGCATTCCAGTGACTCTCCTTAGGTTTGTTGGAAAACCTGCTTAACACTCCAACAGCATAGCAAATGTCTGGTCTAGTGTTGCACAGAAAAATAAGACTTCCAACGAGCTTCCTATACTTCTTAGCATCTACATCAGGCATGTTATCATCCATAGATAGCTTATGATTTACCTCCATAGGTGTGCTAGTTGGTTTGCAGTCCATCATTCCAAATGCCTTGAGAATTTCTTTGGAATATTTTTGTTGTGAGATGAAAATGCCATCCTTCCTTTGCCATACTTCAATTCCCAGACAAAAATGGAGTAGACCTAAGTCTGTCATTTCAAACTCAGTTCCCAAGCTGATCCGAGTTTGATTGATGAGTTCCTGATGATCTCCTGTAATGATCAAATCATCTACATATACAATTACAACAACTAGCTTGCTATCCCTTTTCGTTACATACAAGTTAGCATCAGAAGTACTTCTTTCAAAACCCATATTTTTGAAAAAATGATCAATTCGTTGGTACCAAGCCCGTGGAGCTTGCTTAAGTCCATACAAAGCTTTCTTCAACCTGCAAACTTTATTTTCTGAATTGGGCACCTCAAAACCTGGTGGTTGAGATACATATACCTCCTCCTTGAGGTGACCATTCAAAAATGCAGATTTGACATCCATCTGGAAAATAGGCCAAGACTTTTGTGCAGCTACTGCAAGTACCGTCCGAATAGTTGTCATGCGTGCTGTTGGTGCAAAAGTTTCTTGAACATCAAATCCTTCAATCTGTGAAAAACCCTGTGCAACTAATCGTGCCTTATACTTTTCTAATGTTCCATCAGCTTTATACTTAGCTTTCCAAATCCATTTAGTACCTATTACCTTCTTCTTTGGCGGCAAGTCGACTAGATCCCATGTATCATTTTTGAGTATACTATCATACTCAGACTGCATTGCCGCTCTCCAATCTGGATCATCAATGGCTTCTTCAATGGTGGTAGGTTCCTTTATCAAACCCATGATATCTGCCATTAGAGCCATGTTAACAATGTGTTCTGAGGCTCTTCTTTGCTCCTCTATTCTCTTTGATCTTCGTAATCCATCTGATGATGATTCTGGTGCATCTACATGTGGATTGTGATCATCAAAGAGCTGTTGTGCCCACTTCGGTAGTGGCTTACGCTGTGCAGCTACAATTGGTTGGCTTTTTATTGAGGAAATTTCTCCATCAGATGTTTCCTCCTCCTCAACTTTAACCTGTCTTTTGATAGGCACAAGGTGAGATATTTCTCCGTTTGATGAGATAGTAGATTTACCTTTATCTTCTACTAAGTGTGGTCGTTCATCAAACACCACATCTCGGCTGACAAAAATCTTCCTTGCCTCAGGATCCCATAACCTGTATGCTTTAGACTCTTCACTATATCCTAGGAAGACACACTTTTTGCTTTTTGAATCCAACTTTGATCTTGTTGAATCAGGAATATGTGCATAACAGAAACAACCAAAAATTCTGAAATGCAAAACTGAAGGCTTTTTACCAGAATATGCTTCTTGAGGAGTCATCCCCTTCAGAGCTTTTGTGTAGCTTCGATTGAGGATGTAGACTGCTGTATTGACTGCTTCTGCCCAGAATGAATCAGGCATGTCTTGAGCCTTTAACATACAACGAGCCATTTCAACTACTGTCCTGTTCCTGCGCTCAACAACGCCATTTTGTTGAGGTGTATGAGCTGTGGTAAGTTGCCTTTTCACACCATGCTCCTTACAGTAATTGTTGAATTCTGTTGACAAGAATTCACCTCCTCTATCTGTTCTAAATTTCTTCAGTTTCCTTCCTGATTCACTTTCTACATACTTATGCCACGCTTTAAATTTTTCAAAAGCATCAGCCTTCTCTCGAATGAAATAAACCCACATCTTTCTACTATAATCGTCGACTAACAGCAAGAAGTAGAAAGATCCTCCTAAAGCAGGTGTAGACATTTTACCGCAGAGATCAGCATGTACCAACTCTAGAGGAGCTTGAGATCGATTGCTGGTCTCTCTTGGAAATGCCTTTCGTTGTTGCTTGCCCATCATACAAGCTTCACAAGGTTCCTGCAACTCTGAAAATGCAGGCAAATGAGCAACCATCCCTGTTCGTTGCATCTCCTTCAAAACTGCAAATCCGAGATGCCCAAATCGTTGGTGCCATAACCTGCTTACATCTTTATCTTCTGTAGCAGTTAAAGCACTTAACTCATACAAGTTATCCCGTCGTGTGCCTTTACCTACAACATTACCTGATGAATCCATGATTTCCGCACCACTCTTATTGAAGTGAACTTCGAGTCCACGATCTGTTATTGCAGAAACTGACAACAAATTTCTTTTGAGTGTAGGTACATAGAGAACATCGGATAACTTTTTCTCAACACCTGGAGAAGTGATAAAAGAGATGGTTCCAGTTCCTTCAGCTGGACACTTGGAGTCGTTTCCCACCACTACATTGATGGATTCCCGCAGAGGCACTAGGGAACTATACCAATCCTTTTTACTAGTCATATGGCGAGAAGCTCCACTATCTAAAATCCATGGCTCATCAACACGAGCTTGAGCAGATGAACATACCTCTTCAATAGCTACCCAAAGTTCCAGCTCTGTGTTGTTTGCAGACTCTTTGTTCTTCCATGATGATTTTACAGTCCCATTCCGTTCATCAGCTTGCTTCTTTCTGCAATCCTTGATGGCATGGCCTTTCTTTTCACAATAGAAGCAACTTCCTGTGAACTTTTTCTTCTTTGGCTTCTTCTTTGATCCCTCTGAAGAGCCTTTACCTTTTGCATTTGCTGAGAATGCAGCATCAGTTGTACTTTGCCGATTCTTCAGCCGCATCTCTTCTTCTAAAAGCATGGCACAAAACTCTTCAAATGTAAGAGGAGTTGGCCTTACCTGAGTGTTAAGGGCTGTTACTAATCCATCATACTTTGCTGGAAGAACACGTACAGATCTTCGAGCTAGCTCTTCTGGTGTTATAACAACACCAACTGCAGCCAATTGATCTTGAAGATGCTTTATCCGTTTGATAAAATCTTCAGCCTTTTCAGAATCAGAATGCTTTTCATTTGCCAACTGATTTTCTAAATTCTGTATCCTAGTGTGGTTCTTGGTCTCATATTGTCGAGCCAATATGCCCCAAGCCTCATGTGCTTTAGTAGTATGTTGAACTAAAGTAAGCACAGAATCACTTACACTAGTGACAATCGCACATAATGCATCAGCATTCCGCCTCTTCCAAGCTCGTAGAAGATCTGGATTTGGCTGAATCATCAATCTTGAATTTGCTGGATCTTCAACTGGTATAGGCTCTGGATCCAATCCCATCGGTCCCATGACAGTGTCAAGTAATTCATAGGAGTCCAAAATTGCAGAAATTTTGAACTTCCAGAGTGTATAGTTGGTTCCATCCAGCTTCCCTTCAGTGAATGCAGGTGGACGAATTCGAATAGGTGCAGCATTAACATTAGGGGAAGCACCAAGACTAGTGTTCGACGATGAAGCCATCATGTAATCACTCGAATAATCTACTGATATTCTAGTCTGCTAGTAGGCTAAAATAATGATACTTCTCAAGCTATTCGAACCTTACAGCTCTGATACCATGTAAGACAATAGTTGCGCAATATAACACAGGAGCAATAGCAGAGAAGATAACAGATATAGGAGAATCTCAACAATTTTCTACTAGCAGCAAGTACAAAGATGATGGCGTTGTCCACCTGTGCGCTCTCAAGGTAGAGCTTAAATGGTGATCTAGACAACTCTAGATAGGGAGATACAAGGTAGAGGTATGCTGGCTCAACTCAATGTCTTAGGTAGTGCAGAAGTCATGTATATATAGGATCATGGGTGGCCTGCCATGGACGGCTATACATGGGCGGTAGAGCGTGGGCGGCCACCGCCCGCGTAATTGCCATACACGGCTTAGACTGGTTGAACCGACCTAACAAATATAAATGATTTCTGACTCTGACAGGGAATATTCCATGGAATATTCCCTTTACCGTCGCGCCGGGGGCGCTGCCCCCGGACCCCCACCAGGGGGCCCGCTGGCCCCCTGGTACCCCCCAGCCAGGGGGCCCGCTGGCCCCCTTGGACCCCCCAGCCGGGGCTGCTCACCGCTGCCCCGGACCCCACAATTGGGGACCCTGGTAACTCCCTTTCCTTATAATATCTTACATGGTCCAATATGACCTTCATCCAACATTCAAGTTGGGATTCCCATCAATTGGGTAATGCACGCTTGGCTTCTCCTCATAAAGGGGGCCTTACAAAATGTGCATACAATCATGAGGGGTAGACATTGATCATACTCTAACAGTTCCTTCATGTGCTGATTGAAGGACTTCCCTCACTTCTTCTTCTTCCAGGCACTTCCTAAACCTGTTGTCCTTTCCCTGTCTATATAATTTATCTTCAATGAAAGTATAAGGTCTGCTCTTGATTAGCAGTCTCTTTCGTTGCACAGCATTAGCCTTCTCTGGATAGACTCCAGTTTTAATGAAATTCTTGATATCATAGTACCAACCTTGGGCTTGTACAGTGAACAGATTAGCATCTGGAAAATCATCATTGACTCCACTAGCCTGATCCATCATCTTGATCCTGGATAGGTGATCTGCCATAACATTTTCTTTACGTAGTCTGTGGACTACAAAAAAATCAAACTCCTGGAACAAAAGTAGCCACCTCCATATCCTCCCAGTTGCTTGTGGCTTATTTAGTAAATACCTGAGTGGTTGATGATCAGTGATGATGAAAAACTTCACACCTAGCAAATAATGACGAAATTTTTGTACTGCAAAAACCATTGAGCTTCCCTTTCTGTTGTGCTATAATTCTTTTCAGCTTTAGTCAAAATTCTGCTAGCATACTAAATAGGCCTGTCAAGTTTGAATTCTTCACTATGTTGAGCCAATACTGCACATATGGCATATGCACTTGCGTCTACATGTACATGGAAAAGTTTTTACCAATCTAGGGTGATAAGAATTGGTGCAGCCACCAATTTAGACCTTAATGTCTGATAAGCCTTCTCTTCTTCCTCTTCCCATTTGAAGGGCACTTCTTTACCTGTAAGTCTAGCCAGTGGCTTGGCTATCTTTGCATACATTTTTATAAACCTTCTATGGTATCCAGTATTTCCCAAGAAACTCTGAATCTCTTTAGGAGATTTAGGTTTAGGCAGCTTTAATATAGAAATAATTTTATCAGGATTTGGGGCAATACCTTAAGCTGAAACCACATGTCCCAAGAGAGTTCCTTCGGTCACAAGAAAATGACATTTGTTTGGGTTGAGCTCTAGCTTAGTCTCCCTGCATCTCTTAAAAATATTCTGCAGCCGTCGCAAGTGATGGTCCAAGCAATCTAAAGGGGTCTCATTGTGAGAGCCTGAAAATGAAGAGAAGTCATCCATGAAAATTCTAAGTGTTTCTAGCAATAAAGGACCAAAAATGAGGTTGACAGTTCTCTTAAAGGTGGCTGGAGCATTTCTGAGTCCAAATGGCATTTTTACATACACATATGTTCCCCAAGGTGTGATAAAAGCAGTCTTTTCATGATCCTCTAGGTATATTGATATTTGATTATAGCCACTAAATCCATCCATAAAGCTATATAATGCATGTCCAGCCACTTCTTCAATGATGTGCTCTGCAAAAGGCATTGGGAAACCATCTTGAGCCACTCTGAGTGTTCCACAGGAATGATGATTCCTACATCCTCCATCTTTTGTATTTCCACATAGACGGCTTCAACATATTTTGGGTTAAGTCTATAACTCTTCCCTCTTATGGGTTTGGCTCCATCAACCAGAGGGATTCTATGCTCTCCATAATTTGCAGGGACTCCTTCTAAGTCTTTATAATGCCAGGCAAAAACATCTGTATAATGGGTCAAGAATGATCTTACCTTTTCAAGGAGCCCTAGGTGGCTCCACAACCAAGTGGCCACCAAAACTCGCCGATTATTGTCTTGAGTGCCTAATTGTATTTCTTTGACATGGTTTCTACCTACCATATTATCTTCGTGCTCATCTCCGTCCTTGTCTTTTTCCACTAGTTTTTCGTGCATTGCTTCATAAGCAGGGATATTTTGGATTTCAATGTGTTCCTCCTTGTCCTGCATCCATCCTGCAGGTATTTCGTGAATTGGGAAAGAACACTCTTCACTAGAATCTTTTACCTTGCCTTTAGCTTTAGTAACTTCCTTATCTGTGGTTGTCATATCCTCCTCCAAGTTGTATTTGAGGGGTGTCTTCCTGCCCCTTCTGGTGGTCTGTGATTGGCTCTCCCAATCCATCAACCTGGACTTTCTCCTCATCTTCATCATAACCTTCAGTCGTGCAAGAACTATTAAGAAAAATTCCAAAACAAGACGAAGAGTTGCCTGCCTGGAGCCAATTTAGAATATTCCTCTTCTTCCTCGAAATCTATTTGAGGTTGGTCCTCTGATTCTGGTTCCATGCAAATGCCAACTGTTTGCATCATGCTGGTGTTTCCTTGATTATCTAGGCCCTCTTCTAAATGAATATGTGTCAGCTCTTGCCCTTTCTTTTGCACCCACATAGTGTCCTTTCCCCAATCATGAATGACACTTGCATGCCTCAGACATGGTCTTCCAATTAAGAGGGGAAATCCTCCTTCAACCTGAGGCAATCGTAGAACCACAAAATCCAGAATGACTAGATTACCCTGTACTTCAAGTGGAACTTTTGGGATCACTCCCAAGGGCCTTACTTTGCTTTGATCTGCCAAAGTAACAGTGAAATGTGCAGGCTTTGAAGGGTGGAGTCCAATCTTTTCCATTGTGTGTTCAGGCGTCAAGTTAATGCCAGAACCACCATCCACAATAACTCTTGGAAATTCATGACCTTGGATAGATACTGTCAGCCAAGGAATTTATAATTTGTAAGGGGTGCATCCCCTAAAATTTTTCCTTTATGTAAAATAGTAGTTTTTGCTACCAAACTTGAAGTGGAAGCCTCATCAATCATCTGCAATAGTTCTGACATGAATTTCCCATCCATCGTTATTAAATAAAAAAATACTAACCTCCTTTTTCATGGATTTGAGAAGCTTTGAAGCCTCTAATTCCTTAAGAGCATGGGCTCTAATTGACTTACCAAACTCCTCCTGAGCCCTGTTGAATGCATGCCCAATTGCATCACTGGTACATATGGGATCTCCTTTTTGCCTTGTATCTGCACATGCAGTGGCCTTGTCTTCAGATGTCTCTTTGTCTTTGTTCAATCCATCAATTCTTGGTTGTTGGGCTATATCTACTTGAGCCTTTCCTTTATTTCTTGTTTGCACTGTAAAAGATTCTATTTCTAATAACTACACCACCCTGGTAGATGGTGATGGCTCACTGACCTGATCTAACATTTCTTCTTTGTGTACAGAAATCATTTGAATATGGGGCCCGGATGAAGAGGCTTGATTCTTAGGACAACAATTTGTATAGTGGACTCTGGCCTCTGGGCAGTTTCTGCAAGGGGGGGTATTTTCTAGTAGAGTGCACCTACTTTGATAGTGCCCACATTCTCCACATTTGAAACAAATGATTGGCCTTCTAGGCCCATTTGCAAAGTTATTCCTCTGTCTAGGGTTGTAAGTGTTACCTTAATTGGATGCAACCGCCATTATATTTGCTAGTGGTAGGGGTCCTCCTTGTGTCCAATATGTTGTTGCAGGTATTCCCCTTGATTGGCATTCCTGGGCCTCATGACCAGGGTTCCTGCATAATTGGCAAGTCACACTTAAAAGGAGGACATTCACTTACTATATGCCCTTCCTTGCTGCACATGGAACACCAAAGTCCACTCTTGATGCCACCTCCTTTGAGTTCTTGCAACTCTTGTTGCAGCTGAGCCAATTCCTCTCATTGGGCCTCCTCCTCCTTTTGGAGCTTTAGTGCTTCAATCTGTTGCGAACATTTGTTTTATGTAGGGTACAAGTTTCAAATTATGTAAATACCTTTGGGAAGTCTTCAAATACTTCAAAAAGGCTCATATTATTCATAAAATGTAGCAAAAATACCACGTGAGTTCTAGAACATGGTGAGTCAAATTAGTGAGTCACAAGGGAGCTTCAGTGGTGTCCTAGTGGAAGGTCGATGTGGCTAGTTCTCAAAGTCCATCAATACTTTGCTTATTTGAGCACTTGAGTCATGTACTACCTCCATCCAAGTGTCTACCACGAATTTAGATGTATTAGGAAGGTTTTAGATTAGTTTCCCATGCTATAAAAAGAGGAGAAAAGTCGTGATCTTGTGGGATGTCCAAGAGAGTCATATGTGTATCTCTACACTGCTGTAGTTTTGTATGCAGCAATTGCAGAGCTTGTATCTCCCTCATTATATATCCAAATTTCATGTTTGATAGCTCATTTGAAAGCCCTTAATGTCTACTTTCTTCATATAAATTTTCATAATCTTTGGAGGTGTGAGCTGAGAGCATTACTCTCTGCAAGTAGTGTGTGTTCTCTGTTTTTTATCCCTGCTGAAGGTCTCCATTAAACATCCAACTTGCAGAGGTCATATCTCCTTGTGTATGTATCCAAATCATGTTTTCTTTGGCTTGTTAGAAATCTCTTTAAGTCTACTTGTATTCTGGAAAGTTTTAAAGTCATTGAAGTTGTGAGTTAAGAGCAGTAGTCTCTGCAAGTGATGTGTGTCCTCAGGTTCATCTCTGTTTCAAGGTCTCCATTAAAGCTGCATATTGCAGAGGTCATAGCTCATTGTGTATTTATCCATTTGAGGTGTTATATATCTTGTTGGAAATCTCTTAGAGTCTTGTTTATGTGTGTGAAATAGTTTTGCAAAATTCTAAGTGAGTAAAGAGCAATTTGCTCTGCAAGAAAATTGGTCTGTGCATACAAGTTTGTGAAAAAGTCAACTAGGTCCTGTTGGGTTTCACCTACTTCTAGTTGTACTTTGGAGATCAATAAACTCCAACATTGGTATCAGAGCAAGTACTTGGAGGCTTGGAGAAGGTTGTCATACCTTGATGAAGAATTTGAAGCTATCAAAGAAGCAGTTCATCATCAACACTACACAAAGGTAGAAGAAGATAGCAAGGAGGCATCTGAAGCAACATCCAAGCAAAGAAAGGTGCACATACCTCATTTACAAGGTAAATATTATATTTCTTCTCATCACACACATTGGAAAGGAGGCTTAAAGGAGAAAGCTTAGCACTTGTATTATGGGAGACCAACATGCACAAATAGAGAAGCTTGATAAGACCAATTATCAAGCATGGAAGTTTAGAATCACAGCATACTTGCAAGGTAGAGGCTTGTATGGTTTGATTGACGGCACAGATATCAAACCCACATTACCAGAGGACCCAAATCAGCAACAATTAAGGGAGTTTAGACTTTGGAATGAGAGAGACAAAACGGTTATATTCATTTTATCACAAAATATTCCCGATTCAATGGTAGGACACATACAAGATCTAAACACAAGTAGAGATGTTTGGCTTGTATTGGAAAGGTTGTATGCTACAGGTACAAGAGCAAGGAAGATTCAACTCAAAACTGAGTTGAATAACATAAAGAAAGATACAAGGACATCGGTCAATGATTACATATTGAAAGTTAAAGAGATTGCAGATCAACTAGGATCAATTCAAGCTCATGTGGAGGACAACGACTTGGTTGCACATACTCTCAACGGACTCAAAGATGATGAGAGATGGAAACCCTTCATTACTTCAGTTTATGTCAGAGGAGAATTACCAGATTTTGATCAACTTATTGCCCTCATGGTCATGGAGGAGATGAATCTAAATGGTTCTACTTCAAATCAAAAAGGATCTCAAGGACAAGCTCTTTATGTAGGATCATCAAGAGGTGGAAATAGAGGTGGAAGAGGTTCAAATAGAGGTCGAGGAAGAAGGAGCGATGATCAAGGGACTTCAAGTGGCTTCTTCAACACAAGAGGAAGAGGAAGATCAAGCACTAGAGGTACGAGAGGCTACTACAACTACAACCAAAGACAAAGGAGTGAAGATAACAAGAATTGCTATATATGTGGAAGGTATGGACACTATGCCAAAGATTGCTATCAAAATGAAAATAATCAAAGTGGTAATCGAAGAGGAGGCTATTCAAGAAGAGGTAAACAACAAGGAAATTATGCAGTTGAAGGTAAAAGTGATGATTATGATTCTCTTCTTATGATGAATGTAGAAACTAAGATGAATTGCAATAGCGATGTATGGTATGTAGATAGTGGCTGTTCTAATCACATGTCTCATGATGCTTCATGGTTTTCTAATATGCATAATCCTTCATGTAAAGTTCATGTTGAAACAGGAGATGATACAACACATAAGATTATGCAGGTTGGAGATGTTGTTATGCAGGATAAGAGCAAGACAAATTGCTTGAAGGATGTACTTTATGTGCCAACGATCACTAAGAATTTGATGTCGGTTGGTCGAATGGTAGAAAAAGGTCTACAAGTGAGATTTAATCATGCAGGTTGCTTCATTGAGGATCCAAAGCAAAGGAGGTTAATTGCTAGAGGTCAAAAACAAGGTAGATTGTTTACATTCAAGGTAAACCCAAATCATACAAACGATTTCTCTTATGGTATGCATCGAATAGCAGAGCTTGATCTATGGCACAAAAGGATTGGACACATGAATGTACACATGAATGTACACAGGTTAAAGGAGCTATCAAAGAAGAGCATTGCTGAAGGATTACCTGATCTTACTAAGCAACATATGGTGCATCTTTGTGAAGCATGTCAAATGGGTAATCAGAGTAGACAACCTTTCAAGCATTCAAGCTATGTAAGTGATGGTTTGCTAGATCTCATACACACAGATGTGTGAGGACCTACTAAAGAGGCATCCTTGGTTGGTAATAAGTACTATGTATCATTCATTGATGATCATAGTAGTTATGACATTTGTGTATTTCATTAAACATAAGAGTGAGGTCTTTGATTGTTTCAAGAAGTTCAAATCATATGTCGAAAAGCAAACAGGAAGGTATATTAAGAAGCTAAGATCCGATGGAGGGGGAGAGTATTTCTCTCAAGCTTTTACTCATTTTTTGTATGATGAAGGTATCAAAAGAGAAGTTACATGCAGGTATACTCCACAACAAAATGGAATCGCAGAAAGAAGAAATAGAATCATAGCAAAAGCATCTAGAAGCATGCTTAATGATATGTGTTTGCCTAATTATTTTTGGGCTGAAGCTGTTAGCACAAGTGTTTACATTATGAATAGAGTTCTGACTGCTGGAGTTCATCATTTGACACCATATGAGGTATGGCATGGAAGGAAACCAAGTGTAAGTCATTTGAAAGTATTTGGTTGTGTATCTTATGTACATGTACCTAGTGAGGTGAGATCTAAACTTGATGTGAAATCAGAAAAATGTATATTTATTGGTTATGTAGATACTCAAAGAGGATATAGATGCTATAATCCTCATACCAATAAGGTTTTTGTGTCAAGAGATGTAAACTTTGATGAATTACTTTCATGGTATGCAGATAAGAATTGTTTGCAGGTCATGGATGAAAATGAAGAAGGTGTGGTTGAAGGAGATGAATGCATAGTTCAGCCATCAGGAAGTTTAAATGATGAAAGGAGTGGTTTAGATGAAGAAATAGGATCACCTTTCAATGGAAGATTAAGGCAAGAGTCACCTCCAAGTGTTAAAAGTAAAGGTAAACTCAAACTTGTTGAAGTTAATGATGAAGGAGAGGAAATTAGTGATGTATGTGAGTATGGAGAATCATCAAAGGTTCCTAATAAGAAAGGAAGAGCATCTACATTGGAGGTAAGAAGAACTTCAAGAGTAAGTAAGCGACCTCAAAGGTATACTTATGAATCATTCATGAATACTCATTATGCTTTTATGACAAAAGTTGAGCAGGAAAATGAACCCACATGTTATGATGAGGCCAAAGGAGATGAAAAGTGGGAGAAAGCAATGAGAGAAGAAATGGAAGCACTACAGGATAACAAGACTTGGAATTTAGTTCCAAGTACACCAAAACAAAAGGTAATTGGTTGCAAGTGGGTTTTTAAGATTAAAAGAAATAGTGATGGTAGTGTGTCTAGATATAAGGCTAGACTTGTAGCAAAAGGATATAATCAAACTCAAGGTGTGGACTATGAGGAAACATTTAGTCCAGTAGCAAACATGGCAACGGTGAGAACTTTGTTGGCTTTAGCTGCAAGTAAAAGGTGGAATATATATCAACTCGATAAAGAATGCCTTTCTTAATGGTGAGTTAAATGAAGAAGTGTATATGTCACAACCAGATGGTTATGTGGATGCAAAATGTCCTAATCATGTATGCAGGTTAAAGAAGGCATTGTATGGTCTTAAGCAGGCACCAAGGGCATGGAATGCAAGGTTGGTAAAGTATCTTATGCTGCAAGGATACACAACGAGTCATGCTGATCCTTCACTTTATGTAAAACATGTAGATGACATGTGTGTCTATGTATGCATTTATGTGGATGACTTGTTGATTACAGGGAATGATGCAAAAGCAATTGATGAGATAGAAGGTAATTTGGGAAAGGAATTTAAAATTTCAGATCTTGGTTTGCTTAGATACTTTCTTGGGATTGAAATTGTGTATAGCGATGAAGATATGTGGTTGATACAGAGAAAGTATATATGTGATATGCTGAAAAGGTTTGGTATCCAGGAATGTAAATTTGTTTCTACTCTAATGGAATGTAATGTAAAGCTGAGTGCAAAGGAAGGGGATGAGTTGCATGATATGAATGAGTATAGATCCATGGTAGGATCTTTGATTTATGCAACAAAAACTAGACCTGATATATGCTATGCAGTGGGAGTATTGTCACAGTTTATGCATGAACCTAGAGTACCTCATATGCATGCAGTGAAAAGAGTGCTTAGGTATTTGAAAGGTACCATGAACGAAGGATTATTTTATAGTCATGATGCTGATCTAACTCTTAAAGTCTTTAGTGATGCAGATTGGGCTGGAAGCAAAGATGACAGAAGATCCACAAGTGGACATGTGGTAATAGCAAGAAACAAGACATTAACATGGAGTTCAAAGAAACAGCCTACAATTGCTTTATCTTCTACAGAGGCTGAGTATAGAGGTTTAGCATTGGCTACTACTGAGGTTATGTGGTTTAAAAAGTTGTTTCATGACTTGAATGTGCAGGTTGATGTACCACTGATATATGGAGATAACTTGAGCAGCATTCACATGACCTCAAATCCTATTTTTCATGCTAGAACAAAGCATATAGAGGTTCACTATCATTATGTTCGAAAGAAGGCCATGAACAATGAAGTGCAGGTTTCTTTTGTTGGAACAAAGGATCAAGTTGCAGATATCTTCACCAAATCCTTGGATGGACCAAAGCTTCAAAGATTCAACTATATTCTTGGCATGAAGGAAATACCCTTTGAAACTTGAGGGGGAGAATGTTGCGAACATTTGTTTTATGTAGGGTACAAGTTTCAAATTATGTAAATACTTTTGGGAAGTCTTCAAATACTTCAAGAAGGCTCATATTATTCATAAAATGTAGCAAAAATACCACGTGAGTTCTAGAACATGGTGAGTCAAATTAGTGAGTCACAAGTGAGCTTCAGTGGTGTCTTAGTGGAAGGTCGATGTGGCTACTTCTCAAAGTCCATCAATACTTTGCTTATTTGAGCACTTGAGTCATGTACTACCTCCATCCAAGTGTCTACCACGAATTTAGATGTATTAGGAAGGTTTTAGATTAGTTTCCCATGCTATAAAAAGAGGAGAAAAGTCGTGATCTTGTGGGATGTCCAAGAGAGTCATATGTGTATCTCTACACTGCTGTAGTTTTGTATGCAGCGATTGCATAGCTTGTATCTCCCTCATTATATGTCCAAATTACATGTTTGATAGCTCATTTGAAAGCCCTTACTGTCTACTTTCTTCCTATAAATTTTCATAATCTTTGGAGTTGTGACCTGAGAGCATTACTCTCTGAAAGTAGTGTATGTTCTCTGTTTTTTATCCATGCTGAAGGTCTCCATTAAACATCCAACTTGCAGAGGTCATATCTCCTTGTGTATGTATCCAAATCATGTGTTATTTGGCTTGTTAGAAAGCTCTTTAAGTCTCCTTGTATTCTGGAAACTTTCAAAGTCAGTGAAGTTGTGAGTTAAGAGCAGTAGTCTCTACAAGTGATATGTGTCCTCAGGTTCGTCTCTGTTTCAAGGTCTCCATTAAAGCTGCATATTGCAGAGGTCATAGCTCATTGTGTATTTATCCATTTATCCTCAGGTTCGTCTCTGTTTCAAGGTCTCCATTAAAGCTGCATATTGCAGAGGTCATAGCTCATTGTGTATTTATCCATTTTTGAAACAGTTTTGGAAAATTCTAAGTGAGTAAAGAGCAATTTGCTCGGCAAGAAAATTGGTCTGTGCATACAAGTTTGTGAAAAAGTCAACTAGGTCCTGTTGGGTTTCACCTACTTCTAGCTGTACTTTGGAGATCAATAAACTCCAACACAATCTCCCTTCTAAACTGAGTTACAACATTCTCCTCCTCTCTGTGGGGCTTATTCCTTCTTAAGCCCTCTAACTCCTTCCTTAGCTGGATTACTGGATCCTCCATTTCTATGGAATATGGTAATTGAGAAGAAGTAGCTCCATACTGTTGCCTTATCTGCTCCAGTCATGTAGCTGTGTTGATGAACTCCTCTATGGAGGCTATAGGTAACACTAATTCCTTTATTTTGCATTGGGTGGCTACTGGTAGGGGCTTAGCTAACCATTTCTTAACAAAAAAATCATGTGGTGGATCTGGCAATTTAGCCATTAGTGCCTTGGCCCTAGTCACAAACTCTGGGAACTTTTCACCTGGACCCAATCTCAAATTTTCTAGTTCTATGATGATCTCTATAGTATTCCCATGCTGGAATTGATTTTTAAATGCATCTTTCATCAATTCCTAAGTTGTAAAATGGTTCTTAGCAAATTGGTTGAACCATTTGTCTGGTAATCCTTCTAATGTGGTAGGGAAGAGTATCAAAAAGGCATCGTCCCTGCCCATTAAGCCTCTAGTCTTGCATAGTGCCAAAAACCTTCTAATATGCTCGTCTAGATCCTCATGAGCTAGGCCTTTGAAAGAAGGAAATTTTATATTTAATCTTGAGAGTAAGGTTTCCAAGTCTACCTGTCCCGCCATGCTCTTTACTGATGAAGTTGATGAAAGTGGACTAGATGATCTTCTAACAGCCTTCCTTCTTGTTTGCTTGTAGGTGACCCTCAATGTTTGGGATCGGGTTGTGGTCATGGGCTGTTCATAGTCCTCTTAATATGAGATACTTGATAAGAATATTTACCTTTTGGTTAATGAAGTAGCACTATAGTACTGTCGACACTTGATATCTTCTATACTTTGCACTTGGTTTCTCCTAAACTCAAATCTCCTGGAAGTCCCACTAGGCGTGCCAAATTTTGTTGGGGGATTCTTGGACAAGAAGGGATTTGAGTGTTTGTAGGAGAAATGGGTAAGACAAGAAGAGAAAATACACACTGGAAGCCTTTGTCAATTGATTACAATAAAACAAATACAATATTGAAGCACAATACAAGTCAATGCTTCTGTGCAAAATCCCACAGAGAGCTCAATTACGAAATACCCAAATACCCAAGGGACTTGTTACTGCCGGCCTCCTCTGAACCAAGCCTCCACCTTCTCCAAGCCTGCACTTGTGCACACCTTGCATCAAGCTTCCACTAAGAGGGAGGGATGGGTACCTTTTGTCGGCACGCGCACACTTCAATAAGACCTTGGGATCTTTGGAAGATTAGCTTAGCACCTCTCTGCACACTTCCTTGGTCACTCTTAATGCACACTTTGCACTTCACTTCTTTGCATCGCACACTGTGTGCCTCTTGCACTTCTCTCTCTTGCTTCCTTTAGACTATGCTTCTCTTGCTTACACTCAAATTGTCCAAGAATAGTCCTTGCCTTGATTTTTAGTGTGTCGATTCACGTACACTCCTAACTGCCAAGACACTCCTTTTCCTTGATGTCCCAAGATTTTCTTTTTAGGTGGTGACCAACGAATCCCTCTTTTGTCCTGTAGTGATGTTAGACTTAAAAAGAAACACAAAATTTTAATTGGGGCCATATTTCACTTTGGCGTATGGTGCCGCTTCACATGCCTTGAACTTTTGCCTTTAATTCTTCAATTTTGAACTTTAGGGAAATTAGAGAAATACCCCTGCAACCTGCATATACTTTCCCCAATTTACCCCGTTATTAACAAATAATTGTGCACTACCTGTGCACTTTGACCCTTGAACTTTGACACGTTACTTTTGCCTATGCTGACTTTGACCTTAACTTTGTTGACTTTGACCAGTATGAATCTGAGGGGCTCAACACACATACTTGGTCATTAGGCTACCATGTAAAACTTTGCAGGGAATGACACCATATGAAGCTTGGTGGGGTAAGAGACCTGCCTTGGATCATTGAAAAATATTTGGATGTTTGTCTTATGCATATGTGCCATCTCAGTTGAGGCATAAATTAGAACCTAAAGCAGAAAAGTATGTGTTCATTGCTATGATGACAAGTAGATGGGTTATAGGTTGTGGAGTCCATCCACAAAGCAATTCCTTGTGTCTAAGGATGTTACATTTGATGAGCAAGGTACTTGGTATGCGGGTACACGTAATGTTCATGCAGGTGATGAAGAAATTTTGAATAAGAAGAAAGGTAAATCAAAGGTTCAAATATATTGTGATGAAGAAGAGAGTAATGAAGGACAAGTTGAAGTAGAAGAAAGGCCAAGGTTTGATCCAGAATATGATGAACGAGAAACCTCAAGAAGTGGAGAACTTAGAAGGTCATCTAGGCACAAATGGCAACCTACAAGGTATAGCTATGATACTTCATTCTTGACTACTAAAGATTATGCTTATATGATAAAAGCAAATGAAGATCCATCCACATATGATGAAGCAAAAGGAAAGGAGAATTGGGAAAAAGCTATGCAAGAAGAATATGATGCATTGATGGAGAATGAAACATGGGATTTGGTGTCTAAACCAAATAGTCAACATATCATTGGATTTAAATGGGTTTACAAAACAAAAAGGTTTGCAGATGGAAGTGTATCTAGGTACAAAGCCAAGCTTGTGGTAAAAGGATATGCACAGACATATGGTGTTGACTATGATGAAACTTATAGTCATGTTGCAAAGATGATAACCATAAGGACTCTCATAGCAATTTCTGCTTGCAAAGGTTGGAAATTATCTCAAATAGATGTGAATAATGCATTCTTGAATGGTGTTCAGAGAATCGCACGTTGATCTTTTCTCCATTTCTCCTTCTGTGTTTGATTACATCAGAAATCCTTTTGTAGATATGTAATTCCATAGTCAATCCATCTATGGTTACGATTTGAGAGCCTAATTGCAAACAGGCTAAGAGAATTATGTGTAGGAACATCTATATGTGAAGAAGTGATGAGTGTCTTTGGAAACAAGCGCAATCTCGATGATCAAAGAATTAATTATTTCTCAGTGCATAGTGTAAATTTTTGCACAAATGAGGAGTCAAAATCTAAGTTGGAAGGTAAGCCATCTATGGCTAAAAGCATTTTCTTAAACGGGTTCTAATTTTGGAGAACCATGTGTTAGACGTTGCAAGTGTCAAAGTCGACTCTACAAGAAGACAGTTTCAGACATAGGTAGATTGTTTGGATCATTTCTCATAATCTACTAAAGCTTTTGAGATGTTTTAACTTGAAGTAGGTGTGCAACCTTTAGTCAAAACCTTGTAAAAACTTTCATCAGAAACTTTACATATTTGATCAGTCAATGAGTGAGTAATGTGCAGCAGACTTTTTTATGAAGTGATTTTCTTCACAGTTAGCTAAAGTCTTGATAGTTTGACACTTAGTCTTCCTAAATTGGTTGAATTTTAGAGTTATTCTTGATATAGAGGTGGTCTAAGATTAAGGATAGCTTGTGTTTAGGTGATCAACACTCTCCTTGAAAGATATGCTCCATGTTCCATCTATTTCCAAGAACCCTATCTCTATAGGAAAGATGGTAGAGAGAGGTATGCAAGTTATATTTGATGCAAAAGGGTGCATGGTGAAGCAAGAAGGCAAGGTCATTGCCAAGGGGAGGAAAGAAGGCAAATTGTTCACAATAGATGTTGCTCCTACACACAAGAAGGTATGTTATGTGATGACTGGTAAAAGAAAGATTGCAGAGATTGATTTTTGGCACAAGAGGGTAGGACATATCAATATTCACAAGTTAAAAAGCATGAGAAAAGAAGGTTTAGTTTAGAGAATACAAAATTTTGAAAGGCCAAAGTTTACATGAATTTTGTGATGCTTGTTAGCAAGGTAAGCAAGCAAGGAATCCATTTCCAAAGAGTGAGTATAGATGCTCTGAGCTCTTGGAGCATATACACTCAAATGTATGGGGCCCTAGTAAGAGGGGCTCCATTGGGAGGAGCTAGGTACTTTGTCACTTCCATTGATGACCATTCAAGAAAGGTATGGCTATATGTTATGAAGGAGAACTTAGAAGTGTTTTCAAAAGTTTAGATCCTTTGTTGAGAAATAATGTGATGCAAACATCAAGACACTAAGATGGAGGGGGAGAATATTTCTCCAAGGAGTTCACAAAGTAGTTGTAGGAAAATGGCATAAAGAGGCACTTTACATGCAGCTACACCCCTCAACAAAATGGTGTTGCAGAGAGGAAGAATAGGCATTTGGTTGGGATAGCTAGATGTCTCATAAATGAAGGTAAGTTACGATTCACTTATTGGGATGAGACTATGAACACAGCTTGTTACTTGATAAATAGGATTCCAATAGGTGGTGTGCATAACTTGACTCCACATGAAGTCTATCATGGCAAGAAACCAACCATGGAGCACCTCAAGGTATTTGGATTTCTATGCTTTGTTCATGTGCCTAGTAAAGTGAGAACAAAGTTAGAGGTGAAGAGTGGGAAATGTGTTTTCATTGGCTACTCAAATGAGTGAAAAGTCTTCAAGTACTAAAACCCTCTCTCAAAGAAGCTATATGTGTCAAGATGTTGTATTTGTTGAGTCAAGGTCTTGGTATGGAGACATGGACAAGGCAAAGTTGGATGAAGAGCATCAAAAGGAGTATGTAGACTTTGAGGTGCAGATTCAACCTCAAGAGTTAATCACAATCAGTGGACCAGAGGGTTCTACATCTAAGGTACACTCACATGATCACTCTTACGCTTATGATTATGAAAAATCATGCCCTACTTCAAAGTATAGAAGGCTACAAGAGACATACTATGACACTAGGGAAGCTCAAGAGGAGTCAGAAGAGGTAGAGTTTGAGGAGGTCATTACTCCTAATGTAAAGCCAAATAGACTCAAGAAGCAATATCCCAAAGGTCAAGAGAGGAGTTCTATAGGGAAGAAGGCACCCCCACAGAGGTATACATATGGTTCTTTCATGGCAAAGCACTATGCATACATGATTAATGTCATTGCGAATCAAGAGCCAGATTCTTATGAGGAGGAAAAGACCAAACCATAGTGGAGGAAGGATATGTATGAAGAGTTCAATGCTCTTAAGGAGAACAACACTTGGGAACTAGTACCCAAGAAGGAAGGCCTAAAGATGATGCAAAACAGGTGGGTGTACAAGACCAAGAGGAACGTAGATGGTAGTTTGGCAAGATACAAAGCTAGACTAGTAGCCAAAGGCTTCAAACAGACACAAGGGGTGGATTATGAGGAAACTTTTAGCCCTTTGACAAACACCACTTCCATTAAATCTCTTATAGCCCTATGTGCAGCAAGGAGGTGGAATATCTACCAGATGGACATAAAGAATGCCTTCTTAAATGGCGAGTTAAAAGAAGAGGTGTTCATGGAACAACCTCAAGAGTATGAAGGTCCACATCATCCTACCTATGTTTGCAAGTTGAAGAAGGCCTTGTATGGCCTTAAGAAATCCCCAAGGGCTTTGAATCAGAGGCTAGTGGACTTTCTTGAAGAGATGTGGTTTCTCTCCAATTGATGTAGATCCATCCTTGTATGTGAAGAATACAAATGACAAGATATGTTTGATATGCATATATATAGATGATCTTCTTGTGATAGGTGATGATGATGCAAGGATAAGGACCATCAAAGAGAAGCTTGGTTAATTTCAAAATCTTAGATTTAGGTGTGCTTAAGTACTTTCTTGGCATTGAGGTGATCTTTGGGAAGGAAGGTATCTATCTCTCTCAAAAGAAGTATCTTCTAGATGTGTTTTTTAGGTTTGGCATGATAGATTGCAAACCCATAGCTCAACCTATGGATTCAAATGTCAAGTTAAGTAAGGAAGATGGTAAGAATCTAGAAGACCTTACACTATATAGGAGCATTGTGGGATCATTGATCTATGCTACACTCACAAGGCCTAACTTGTGCTACATAGTAGGAGTTCTATCTCAGTTGATGCATGTAGCCATAGATACACATCTCAAGCATTCAAAGAGCATGTTAATGTATGTGAAGAGTACAATTTATCATGGGTTTCTATACAGGTATGATGAAGAAATTCAAGTAAGAGCATGGAGTGATGTAGATTGGGTAGGGAGTGTTGATGATAGAAGGTCAACTTCTAGGTATGTTTTCATGCTAGGTACAAAAACAATTTCATGGGTAAGCAAAAAACAGCCCACAATTGCATTGAGTTCAATAGAGGCTGAATATAGAGCTTTAGCCCTCACTACATGTGAAGCAATGTGGATTAAGAAGCTCTTCAAAGATCTTGGTGTACAAGTTGGACCAATTACAATTTATGGAGATATTATGTCAAGCTTACATTTTGCTAACAATCCCTTGTATCATGCAAGGAGCAAGTAGATTGAGGTGCATTACCATTATGTACAGGAAAAGGTTGCAAGTGGGGACATTAATGTTCATTTTGTAGGTACAAAGGACCAAGTTGTAGATATCTTCACCAAAATCTTGGATGTGACCAATTTAAAAAAGTTTTAAAAAGCTATGAGCTTGATTGATATGGACACTACCACCTTAAGCTTGAGGAGGAGTGTTGAAAATGTGAACTATGCAAGCTTTAGGTGGACAAAGAGGTCAAAAGACCTTAGTGTGGATAAAATTCACGACTTAGATAATTTAGGGCAGTCTCAAGGTCAAGCAAGGTGGGGCAAGGTAGACCCAAGAGGGTGGAAAAGTCAGGAGAGGCATCCAAAAGCTAGAAAAGGAGGTGTAGAGACATCAAATGCATGAAAGTCTTGTAGGTCATTGAAGAGCAATAGACATATACTCAAGGATTCTCAAGGAGAGATTCATCCAAGGCTCAAGGAGCTGAAATGCAGTAGTCCAAGCTAGGAAAAAACATAGAGGAGGCTGTTATATGCACAAATGAGGACCAAGGAGGAGCTATGAAGCCCACACCCCCTCTAGTCTCTTGTAGGTATAAACATATTCTACTTATAATAGTTGTAATGCCTTATGTAAATATTCAGTTCAAGGGATTTAAATTGCATTCTCTAGATTGTAAATGTCTCTTACATTCCCGAAGAGGTTTGCTTGAAATCAGTTTTTCTTGCAAAGAAATTCGTGTATCTTTGTAACCCTAATTTCTACATATCCTACATATGTGCATAGTCTATCTTGTACCAAGTTCTTGAATCACTTAAATAGATCCATTGGAGGTGTTCTATAGATTTTTGAAATTTTATGAACCATTCTAAGGGTGGCTAAAAGCTTAGGTGGTTTAGATCAGTGTAAGGCAAGTGAATCAGAGTTTTGCTGCAGGGTAGCAAAAAAGGTGAATGAAGGGACCTAGGCATTGGGTTCATTTCACTTCTAGTGTGCAAATTTCAAGGGAAAATTCCATTCAAAATATGAATGAAGGTTCTTCCATTGGTATTTTTCTGATAGAGATCCAAGATTTTGAGGAGCACTTAATTGTTGTAGATGAAATTTTGCTAGATATTTAATCAGGTCACATTCAAATACTTCATTTCCATATTTCTATAAGAAGATCAATCCAAGCAACGCAGATTCATTATGCATGTTGTTGATCAAGCCTTTCTTGCTATTCAGAATAGCAAGGGTAAAGGTGGCTTCTCCTCTAGTAGGTAGAAATCTATATGTGCTTCAGAATCAAAGAAGGAAAACAAAGATAAGAAGAGAGTAGGTAAGAAAAAAGTGTGTTGCGGCCAAATATATTTCCACTCAACCAAGTCTCTTCACCTAACTTGCAACAAAACATGGTCAGATATGCCAAAGTCTCCTCGTATCTTGTTATTGAATTTCCTCACTAATGTTAACAAAAAATACATGCACATTGTCAGATGTCCTATTTCTACTGAGAAATCTATAGCTAGTGGTATGATTTGCCACATGGCATCAAGTACATGAAGTCCCTTAATTGGGAAGGTAGGAGTTAGTGAGAGTGAGAGGTAAGGGAAATCTCACACATGGGGAGGCATTCGGGCACGATTGGAGGGTTGATTTGTTGTATTCTCTATGCGTATGTTGGTTTGGAGGGATTGCCATGAAGTTCTAAGAAAATCTTAGGGACATGATCACTAGGTGGATCTAATAGAAACCATGCTAGTGATATGGGTTTTCATCTTGGCTTCCTGATTTCGTCTATCATAATCTTGAGCTTCTTTACAGTTAGCCCTGGTGTGAAAAATTCCATACAAAAAAAAAACATCGCGGACCTTCGTTGTTTCAGTATTTACTACTCCCTTCATTTTGATTACTATAAAAAAATGTCTTCCTCATCCATTGCCCTAATATCTAGAATGACTTGCTCCACATTGACAAAAATTACCTTTTTTGTGGTATTTCCTAACATTATGGACTTCTTATCGACAAATATTATGTACATAAGTGATAGGATACCACTATGCAAGATACATCAATTTGGGTTGCATTTGATTAGTTGCTACCACCCTTCTGTTGTTGAGATATCAAGCTCAACATGTGATGATCCAGGATGACACGTATCATTTTTCTATTTCTCTGACTAGTATATGTCAGGGACACTTCATTGAGCTTTATTAGATTTATCTACCGAGAGTGATGGCACATTTTTTTCTTGCCAGCTCACTGATTCGTGGACATTAGTCTTTTCCTTATGTACTCGTCTTTATATATTGCAGTAGTTATATTCTTGTTTTTAGGTCATTCTTGTACATTCCTTTTTATGTAATAGAAGAAGAAGAAGAAGAAGATCATTCTTCCTTGCCTCAATCTATGTGTGTGCTTCTCCTTGAGAGTGAGAGTGCGTGTGTGAGCTCTCTTCCTTATCTCCTTCCTTGTGACATGGTATCAGAGCCAACGTGGCTGTAGAGAGCTCGTGGAGAAGGCGACGGTGAAGAGTACGTGGCAAGGCATGGACAAAACGTGATTCACAAACGACCTCCGTTTGCTACAAAAATCGATGTGAAGGTAGAAGACCTCAAAATATTTTCGGGAGTTATCCCTTTAGGGTCACTTCTTTTTTTCAAATCTGGAGCCCTCCCGAGCTCTGTTTCGAGCCTTCAAGGTGGGGCCCATAGAAAAACCAGGTGAGTTTTGAAAATTGTAACTTGTGTTGTGTTTGGCAATACTCATATATTCTAGATCCAGAATTTCAAGTGATTCCATGGACTATTGATACACAAAAACTATGTATTTTTGAGATCGAATTGTCACATCATAGTGTGACAGTGTTCAAGAAGAAGTGCTGCTTGTAGTGTTTTGCAGTGTTGAGAATTGCCACAGAAATGGCAAACGTAGATGGAATGAGTCAGCTTATGAGCAATAAGCTAGACAAGAACAATTTCCATGCTTGGAGATTCAGAATGACAAATTTCATGATGGGAAAAGGGTACTGGAAGTACATCGAAGGAGAGAATGAAAATGCTCTGCAGTTACCAGAAAGGAATCGGACTGCAGATCAGGTAAGAGCATATGAGGAATGGAATCAAGGAGCATGAAAGGTAATGTACTGGCTATCTGTTAGCATACAAGATAGCATGATTAGACACATACAGGATGCCAAGACTCTGAAAGAGTCTTGGAACAGTTTGGTCACATTGTATGAGACCAATACAAAGGCACAAAAATTGCAACTCAAGAATGAGCTGCATACATTGGAGAAGAAGAGCATGCCAGTAAGTGACTACACCTTGAAAATCAAAAGCATATGTGAGTCACTTGCATCTATTGGCGTGAATGTAGATGATGATGATAAGGTGGAAATGTGTCTTCGTAGTTTGGGAGCTGCATATAAGCAGTTCAGAACTTCTATACAGACCAGGGAAAATATTCCAAATTTTGTTGATCTAGTATCTATGCTGATTATTGAAGAAAAGAATCTTGGTGAGGATTCAAACTCCCAAGGAAAATCTAGTTTTGAGCAAGCATTCTACTCTGGCAGAGGAAGAGGCAAAGGCAAAGGCTTCGGAAGTGGAAGAGGACACAATAACCAAGACCAAGGTCAACAACAAAATCATGCAAGAGGAAGAGGACAGTTTTGAGGCAAGGGGAGCCAAAGAGGCCGCAAAAATTTCCAAATAAATGATTCAGGTAATGATAGTAAAGGATCCAAGAATTGTGGTAAACCTGGACACTTTGAATGTGATTGCAGGTTGAAGAATCAAAATAACAGAAGGCAGCAAAACAACTATGCATCCACAAGTGCAGATGATTTTGAGAAGCTATTCATGGTTCAACACAACATGATGAATATGATTTCTGCTGGTGTTTCAAAATCGAATAATAATGTCTGGTATGTTGATTCAAGTGCTTCAACTCACATGACTAGTCGTGCAAAATGGTTTAGTAGTTTGTAGAAATTTCCAGTTCCTAGATATGTTGCAACAGGTGATGATACATCGCATCCTATTGAGCATACAGGAAACATAGCATTGTCCATGGAGGACGGGAAGGTAAAACATCTTGTTGATATGCTGCATGTTCCAAACATAACAAAGAATCTAGTTTCTATTGGATAAATGGTTGACCAAGGATTACAAGTTAGGTTCAATGATGATGGGTTATATGTAGAAGAGTACAAACAGGGTGGATGATTCATTGCCAAAGGAAACAAAGTGGGTAGGATGTTCACCTTAAATGTGAAAACTCCTGAAATGAATGCAGCCATGTTTGCAAAAATTGCAGGAGTTATTGCTGGTATAGAGATCTGGCACAAACGAATTGGACATGCAAATCTACAAAGGCTAAAATTGATGTAGTCAAAGGAGATTGTCAATGGACTACCAAATTTCAAGGTTGTAGAAATGCAAAAGGTATGTGTAGCATGTCAATTTGGTAAACAGCCAAGATCATAATTTTTGCATGACAAGCATGTCAGTGAGAATGTGCTAGAAATAGTACATACAGATGTTTGGGGTCCTACAAAGACTACATCTATGGGTGGTTGTAGGTTTTATGTTACATTCATTGATGACCATACACAAAAAGTATGGGTATATTTCATGAAAGAGAAGACTCAGGTATTCACTCACTTCCAGAATTTTAAGGCTATGGTGGAAAAGCAGACAAGAAATTATATTCAGACATTAAGGTCTGATGGAGGAGGTGAATACATGTCAAATGAGTTGAGTAATTTTCTAAAAATTCATGGAATTTGACGTCAGTTTTCATGCAGGTACACACCACAAGAGAATGGCATTGCTGAATGTAAAAATAGACATATTGCAGAAATAGCAAGAGCCTTGATGGTTGAGAAGAAGATGCCTCATTGTTATTGGGCATAAGCTCTTGATATTGCTGTATATATCATGAACAGAACTCTGACTGCTGCTGTACATCAAGTTACACCTGAAGAGAAGTTTACAGGTAAAAAGCCAAACTTATCACATCTAAAAGTTTGGTTGTATTACATATGTACATGTTCCAGATGAATTGAGGACAAAGCTTGATCCAAAAGCAAAAAAGTGTGTCTTCATTGGATACTCCCTTGAGCAAAAGGGATACAAATGTTATAACCCACTCACACGAGAGGTGAAGGTGTTGGAGATAGATGTCTACGGAAGCACGCGAACAACACAAGCAAGGAGGAGAAGCTTGGAGAAAAACACACAAAACTGAATGTATTAATAGAGAATGTACAAAGAAAAGTAGCCCATTAGGGCAATAGGCATATATACAAGCCAGGGGAAAAAACCTCCTAAAGAGGGAAAAAAGTGCCCCGACAGTCCTAGAGTGTTCACACACATCACTACCTAAATATATCAACAAATCCCCCCTGGGAGTGATGCGGTGAACAAGGAGTTGGCACTCATGTATAAGGAAGTTCCAAGCTATGTGGAAATCAGTCCACAAAAGGAAGTAAGCCCAAAGCTTTGCGAAAAGCTTCAAACTTCTCCCTAGGTAGAGCCTTCGTGAATAGGTCTACAATGTTCTCCTACGTGGGCACATATGCCAAGCTGATCTCCCCAGCAGAGAACCTCTCCCTCACATAATGATAATGCACCTCAATGTGCTTAGTGCGAGCATGGAACACAGGGTTCCTCGCAACTGCCAATGCGCTATGACTATGAGTGAAGATGGCGGTGGCAGAAGACTAACCAACACCCAAATCAGCCATAAGGCACCTGAGCCACACACACTCAACAATAGCTATGAAAGTTGCCCTATACTCAGCCTCACAACTGGAAGTGGCCACAATAGGCTGCTTCTTGCTCAACCAAGATATACATGAGCTACTGTGTACCTAAGTCAAGATGACTCAAGGACTTGTGCCAATGAGACCGTACCTCAATTGCAACACAAGTGCGTATAGTGGGAAACTAACACACATTTAAATGTCAATCCGATCGAACGACCTAACCAAGTGTATGAAGACATGTGCACACATGATGGAAAGTGAAGTGGTTCAGCTTGCATGCATGAGAAAAGACTAATCCACCTCTCACACTCACTCAAATGCTGAAAGTGTCTGCTGCGATACCTCTTACAACAGTTTTCAGAAAATCCAGGATTTCTCCTAGCTCCAAACTCCGAATATAGTCAATAGGGTACTCGTTTCGAAGCTCTCGACGAGACGCATCTATTACAAGTAGTTTCACTCGATTTTGACAACTCTGCTTCAAGTTATGGCCAAAATGATGAATGGCGGGAAGCACCCACACTCACGCCACAACTCCTACAATCTCACACACACACTGCAGTAGCTCAAAAATAGTGGGGAGGGGTAGACAACAGTCCTACACACACATTCCAAGCATCACACACACATACAAGATCAAAGAGAAGATAGAAATCTGTAGGAAAGAGGCAAATTCGAAAATTCAGGAGTGCTCCTTCTTCACAATGGCAAAAAAGTCTCTACAAAGAGTCACAAAGTGACTTATATACATGTGCCCTAAGTTTGGTCCTTTCACACAAGAGACCGGCACTTTATTACTAGAAAAGTGAATTTCCTACTAATTTACAAGGGATATTTTACAACAGATTGGGATTATGCAACTAGAGGACTCCTCTACTGCATTTACATGGCTTGAGGGAATTCTTGAAGACCTCGAAGAAGAAAAAAATATGCCCATCATTTTGAAAATTTTGGGACTCTACTCTTATGCTCCTTTGCTCTGCAACACGCTCCCCCTCTTTGTCTCTGTCGTCCCTTGACAGACTTTACTTCTTGTTTGTCTCTATCAACACACACATCCTTTGGTCAGTTCTGCTTGATCCTTGATCTTGCCTTACGTTTTAGTGGTCCTCTGATTTGTCCTGGTTGCACTCATCGGACCTTGCTGTATTACTCAAAGCCTGTTAATTCGGGTTGCCACGCATGCCATTAGTAGACATATGAGGATGTACATCGTAAGCCTTGATCAGAATCCTCTGTTACTCAAGAGGTTGAAGCACCCTCATGGCTATGGAACCGTCTGATATCATCTTGCACTTCATGGATACTTGTTTGCCCTGGTTCCTCCTTCCGGCTGCGTGCTTTTCCTTCGTGTGTGTGCCCCTGCAGGGCTCTGTGCAGAGAATGGTTCTTTTGATCTTTAATGAGCAGTTTTAGACTTTGATTTCCTTCTTCTTTTCTTTTTGCTTGATTGTCCCTCTACACGTCCCTCCTCCTGAACTCTGTCGTCCTCGACAGGCTTTTTGTGGCGACGTGTGTATGTCTGTATGGCTTGTTGCTCTCGTTGATTTAGCAGATTAGCGTGAAAAATCATGAATTCCTTCCATTGTTGGGACTTTACTCCGTCCTCTGGCGCCTGTCGATGATCCGCAAAGAAACTTGTTTCATAGGCAACCAGGCGTGCATTGAGATTGGAAGTCATTTTTACAAAAATTTCTGAGCCAATTTCGAAGAAGCCGGTAAAGAATGCTTCTTCGAAAGTTTGCATATATGTCGAAGGCAAAAACATTAGGCGAGAATAATATGCCATGAGATTTAATCGGCTGGGAATAGTAGATAAATAAAAAATTAAAGCTTCGGAACCTTGCGTAATGCCGATGAAATTCAAAAATGTGTATTTTGCGTGTTGGAACACCTTGATTACTGTAAGCATCATGCTGAATATCTTATTGGTCATTTTTATCGCTAAATCGGGTACTGTGGCATATCTGGCAATCCAAAATTCCATAGTTTTGACCATATATTCTTCTGTCGGTAGGTAGTTATGTGGCAGACTAGGTAACAAAGGGTAATTGAGCCACTGATTATTAATACTGCCCTGGCGCTGACCTTCCCAAAATTGCGTCCAGGCTCTTCGGCGGGGTAGTGGACAAAAAGATGGATTTACTTGAAGCTCATAAGGTGATGCCTCCCACTGTACGCGTAATGTAGGATTCTTTTCTAAAAGCTTTCTTCTCCATATAGGATCTGCCTTCTCAAACTCTTCTTAGGTATATTTGAAGGTATCATGCCTGAAGTGGAGGTTGTGATCCGGATCTTTATTTGTCGTAGACTTTATATAATTTCACATTTGTTCTTTAAGCAGTCCGTATGGTACATTGAATGGCTTCAAAATTTGCTCTAATTGCTTATTGTCTATTTGAGCTTCCTTCATGATCCTAATGATCTATTCTTCAAAATCAGCAGTGAGTTGGGACACCAGTAGTGCCCTTTCTGGTCGGCTCAGTTCTGCAAATTCTCGAGTGTTAGGTTCAATGTGAACCTCCTTTTCCTCCCTTATCGGTGAATGATATGAGGGGGGAGAGAGAGGACGTACCTCAGTCTCCACAGTAGCTTCTGCAGAATGTGGAACTACTGGTGTCCCTTGCTTTGCTTTTTGTTCTAACTGCTCCTGAAGCTGCTTAATGCATTCATCTCTCTGCTTGATTTCCGTAGTGGCCTTTTCAATTGTTTCTTTATGCTTGAGAAGTTCTTGTGCCACGATATCCATATGATCGGTGTCTTCTTTACATTGCAGTAGATAACGATTCTCTGCTTTTTTCCACTTATTTTTTAGGGCAGTTGTGTCCTCCATGTATCTTTTTTCCCAATCAGCAATGACTTCGTGCTCCTGTCTGAGCTGATCTTCCATTTTAGTTATCTTTTCTTGTAATACCTTGAAATTCCCTGCTGAATTGTCAGTGGCCATTATTGGCTGATCACTGAGGAGAGCTGTCATGAGCTCCTTGTTGCGGCTCCTTAGGTTTTCAGCTTCCTCCATGCATACTTTGAGCTGAGATTCCAGGATTTTGCTCCTAGCCTGCATTCTTGCCTTTTCATTTTCACTAGCTTCATATTTTCTCTTGATGTCTTGCACTTGTATTTGTAAGCTTTCTTTTTTGGATATTAACTCGCTGCACTGCTCTCTAGCTTCTTGGACTTCTTTTTCTTTGTTTCTGATGTTCTCTCTTTCCAATGCCAACTCGTCCAAAAGATTCTTACTCTTTTCTTGAAGCTCATGTTTATCGTTCATTGCTTGGTCGTAGTCTTCGTCCGCTTCAAGCATGAGTTGCTGCGTATCTAGAGCCGTTCGAATCATATCTTGTACCACAGGCTTGAGTTTAGCAATGTCTACATTCAACCAAGTTCTTGGTATGCTTGGAGCTTTGCCTGTTTGCACATCTCTTCCCTACTCCACCTGGATTGTTTCGTTGTGTGGTTGTCTAATTTGTAGTTGTACTTGGGGTTGTTCGTCTTCCTTATCCACTTCAATAGCTTTGGTGGAACTCCCTTGAAATGTTACATCCATGGGGGAGGGTTCTGCCACGACTCTAATAGGCGTGAAAGGTTCTGTATCTTCATTTTTTTCTCTCTGAGTCTCCTTCTTTGGTGTCTTTATAGACGTCTTACGTGGTGGTGTGGTGTTGGCAGACAAGTCAGATGAAGAGCATACTAGCGCAACGGAGGAGTCATGCACAATACGGCAACAAGGCCCAATCATTTTTTCCATGGACCATTTACAACTCAAGTGATTTTAATCACTACACAAACATTGTAAATTCCATTTTTGGTAGAATAGACTCCATTTTGTGCAAGCCGAGGAGTCCTCAAGCTTGAGGAGTATTAGAACTAGTACATATCAATTTTCATAATTTTTAGACTCTGTTTGAGCCCTCAAATAGGCTCTAGAACCTAATTTTTAACTAGGCCGGACACTAGGTCTGGACAAGACCAAAGCTAGTTAGAAAACTATAAAAAGAGCTAGAGAGCTCATTTTTGGGGTTAGATTGTTTGTGAATTGAGCTTATGTAAGAGACTTTTTGACTAATGCAAAGAACTCCATTGTTCCTCTCCTTGTTCTTGCCTTGTGTGCGCGTGTGTGTATGTGTGTGCATGCTTGTGTGCTTCTCACTCACACACTTGTGCCTTCACTTGCTCATAGTCTTCATACTAGTCCTCACGTCTCCACGGATTGACAATTATGAGGTGAATCTTCTCACGTTGGTACTCACCATTGTGCTAGAGTGACAACACCCTTGAAGAATCGATCTATTTTCCCTTCATTTAGCATGATTTTTATCTATCAAGATTGATTAATATCGAATTCGGCATTCAATATTCCTCATGCTAAAGCTTGTAAAGTAATTTTCTTTTTTGTTATGCTTTACTCTAATCATATACATCAATCCACAACACATGATTGTTACATCAAACGATTCATCACTGGCAGAAAGGAGTAACGAAACTTAATGAGTCATACGTTTTCTCCGATCATTACAACTTCAATTGTCATTTGCATTACCAATTGAAAAGTTCTAGAAAGCAATTAGGTATGTCTCTCTTTCTCTTTCTTTCCACCGACTCTCTCCTAGATCTTTGGCATTCATCTTCCATTCGGACTCTGCAACATTGGCCGTCTCCTCCGTTCTCTCTCTCTCTCTCTCTCTCTCTCTCTCTCTCTCTCTCTCTCTCTCTCTCTCTCTCTCTCTCTCTCTCTCTCTCTCTCTCTCTCTCTCTCTCTCTCTCTCTCTCTCGTTTTTCTCTCCGTGTGCAGGCGCCGCCTTTGTCGTGCTCTCTCTGCTGTGCGACCGACGGGCTGCATCCCTCTCAGGGTTTTGCGCCGCCTGTACTTCTTCAGCGCCTCCTGACCATCTCTATGCACACCTGCACACGCAGCCATCTGTAGGCTGTCGGGGCTAATCATTAAGCCCGTGATGCCAATCATCACCTCTGGACTCCTCTATGCGCTGCCGCCAATCTACTAGCCTGTAGGAGTCGAGAGCACACATGATTCTCTCTCCGTGTTGGTGCTCGACCATCAATAACACATCTTCCTTTCAGCAAGTGCCTCTCTATCTCTCTGATTTGAGCTACATTGATAGCGGCCCAAGTCACTCTCTCTCCTCCATGCCTTGATGAGTATCAGTTGACGATAGATCTCCAGATGCGCCGCCAGAGTTCCCCATCAAGCACGCAGCGCCGCCACAAGACCAAGACCATCTTTCTCTGGGTCTTTCTACGTGGTTGTACAGCAGCGCCAACATGTGCTCCTTTAATACTTGCGTCCAATCGCCCTCAAATCTCTGCGAGGATTGAGTGAAGAGCATCGCTCTGACCTCCGACCCCCTCTATGCCTCCGTGCTTCTCTCCCTCTCTAGTGCCTGACACACAGACGTAATCTCTGTTATTCTAGATACTACAGTCTCTCTCTCTACGCCACACAGATCGTGTGCTCTACATCTCTCAGAATTTCTCTACACCAATTATGGAGCGACCGACAGCCCGATTTCTCCTCCTTCTCTCACGTTCAGGATAATTTGCAACTCAATCATGCAACCCAATACAGCGGATACAACCTCCTCATAACCACAAAACTCGTACATGACAAACCGAAAGGACCACCTCCATCTCGAAGCATCACGGAAATATGAACAAAAAAAATAATGGAAGAATGAACAAGTAAGGACAAGGAGCATACTTGGAGGAGACGATCCACAAGGGAAATCCACAGGATGGGGAAGAAACAAATGAACTTGGACTTATTTATAGGCCCCTCCCTAGGGCTTCCTTCTAGAACGTTCTAACCTCCTCAATGAACTTTCTATTTTTGGTAGTCTTTTAATTTTCCCCTAGACTATGGTTTCGATTTCACACTGGATATTCACAATTTAATTGGGTTTTAGGGTTTGACCTAGGATAACCGCCAATTTCAAGGGTCGGACCTAGGGTTTTTGGTCGGGAAAATTAGGGTTTTGCTCACAGTTATCTCAAGATCGTCAATTCATGGATTTATTTACAATTTTGGCCTAAACTCCAAGGGTTTCCAAGGGTGCAAGTTCATTTTTCATGGGATAAACCCTCATTTTCAGTTAGTTTCTAGGGTCAAACCTAAGGTTTTCATGGGTCTAATGTCAGTTATTTACACGCATGGTTCTAACGCACATTTCTAACATGGTTTTTTATCACACAATTAATTAAATCGGCCAAATCATGCACGAAATGTACTCTCTTCAGTCAAAACATCACACAAAAACTCATAAAACAATGAACTTTTGAAAAAAAATAGGCACACTTTCCTGCGGGATTTCATCCCGACATTCGCCCCCGCTAAACCTGCACATCGTCCCGATGGGCCAACCTGCAAGATCCGGCAGAAGCATATCAGGGTTCTTTTGAAATCTCTTTACACTTTTTATCTTTCTTTTCAAAACTCAAATCATGATCTCATGCAGTCATGCAGCTTTTTATAAAGATTAGTATGAATTTCAAAAAATTAGGTAGATTCAAGCTTCACAAACATCATACTATGTTTCTGCGTCTGCAATCTGACAAGTAATCACATAAATAAATCGTTGGCTTTCTAGATCTTCTATTTGTTCAACTGGTTCAGATCCATCTTCTCATTCTAAGTACTAGCATATACATATGTTTCTACTAACTCAGTTTGTAGAATATACCTCGATTCCCACTATTTATTTCCTACTTGTCCAACTCTCCATTAGATCTCTTTCTTTTCAGTTCTCTTTTTCATTTTATTTTTCTTTTTCTCTTCATCTCAGCTCAGCATTTCTTTTTATTTTTCATTTTCACAAATCGGCCTATGTCAAAATCGGGTGCGACTCATGGACTTGTCCGCCCGGCCAAGTTTATCCCACTTGTCTGCCGACCCGACATAGCGCACGATATACACAACATCAACCCTGCATGAAATCGATGTCAGCTCGTGGCTCTGACCACCCGATCAGAGTGACTCCACCCGCCTACCGGCCCATACAGGCGCATGATAATAGATAGGTCAGGCCTACGACGAAACTAGCTACGGCTCGTGGCCTTGATCACTCGACCAAGGTGGTTCCACCTGCCTACTAGCCCATCGCAGCGCACTAACAACATGCACACACATATAAGCTGGCATGAGTATGAATATTTTTCATGAATCATGATCCATATGGAGGTAAGATCTCATAAGAAATAAATACTAGGATCCAAAGTTTCCCACTCACTAAGTGTTCAAATCAATCAGCATATACATGCACTCGGTCTAAGCATGCCATCAAATTCCCAAGCTTTCACTCCCAAAAGTCTCTAGTCTGCTAACTGACTTTGTTCATATAATTTCTAATCGTTCATGCTTCATGCAAACCCATAATAGATATTTGTTATCTTCTTTCTACATGATTTTCATAAATTCATGCATATCTTTATCACACATATGAATGCAATGCATATGATCTATCAGAAAGAAAACAGATTTCAAATTGGAAACATTTCACCTGGTCATTTTGCCTCATCTTTATCATTGATTGATCCAGCTTTTCTTCATCTTCATGATCTATCATTCTTCGTCAGCATCAACATCAGTGTCATCAGCATCCTTCAGTGTCATCAGTATTATCCAATGTCATCAGTATCCTCCAGTGTCATCAGTATCCTCCAGTGTCATCAGTATCCTCCAGTGTCATCAGTATCCTCAAGTGTCATCAGTATCCTCGAGTGTCATCAGTATCCTCCAGTGTCATCAGTATCCTCCAGTGTCATCAGTATTATCCAGTGTCATCAGTATCCTCCAGAATCGTCATCATCATCATCATAATCATCATCATCAATGATCATAAACCATCTTTCATCATCATTCATCATCATACATCAATCATCATTAATCATTCATCATCAATCATTATGATTCAACTTCATTCATTAATCAACATCAATCATCATAAACCATCAATCATTCATTTTCATCAATCATTGTCATGTATTATCATCAATCTTGATCATTTTATTATGGTTCTTATTCAATCATCATTCAATATTTGTAAATATATCTTCAAAAGTTAGATTTCTACTTCTCCTATTCTTCTTCAAACTCTTAGAAGTCTTTGAAGTTGTCTTTATATTCCCTTCAATTTGCACAATAATATCATCAAGAAGTTGTTTTTCTACTTTGTTAATTCGTTTATCACGTTTTACATCTTCTTGAGTTTCTTCTCTACTAGTTTCTTGCTCAATTTGTTTGTCAAGGTTTAATTGGGATTGTAATTTCACAACTGTCTCTTGATCAAATAGATTCTCATTAGCCAAAAGTTGTGGATCAAATGATACATATACATCATGGTCTTTCTTTGATTTCTCTTGCATTTCTCTATCAAACTCTTCTTTATGATCTATTTCTATTTGCTCTTTTAATATCTGTTTAATTTTTTGCTTCTCGACCTTTATTTGTCTACCTTTGGTTTCTTCACTAGATTGCTCTTGACCCTCAATAGATAGCATACTCTTTTGCTCATCAAGTCTATTATCTTCATGAGTTTTTGGTCTCCACATCTTTTGAATTGTCTTTGATCTAGTCTTAGTCTCTTCAAGATATTCTCTCAATATTCCACCTTTTCCTACATTCAAATGCAAAGGTGATTCCTCTTGATATTTACAAATTTTTCCTTCATGCTTACTTACAAGTCTATGTCCACATGCACTCTCATATGCTATGCAGTCCCAGAACATATGTCCAAACTGATCACACCAAAAGCAACGTATAGGTCTCTTCTCAACCCGACTTGATTTCCTAGGTATCACTCTATGTGTGGGTCTTCTAAGACCTAAACATTGTTTGTGTGCAGATATGCTTTGGACTTTTACCTCATGCTCATTATCACATTTCAATACTTGTAGGTCATTAACTTGGTTTGTCAACATGTGAACCTTATTTCTCAATTCAAAAATCTCAGAATCCATTTCGTTTTTTAGGTCTTTAATACTTATGCCCGTTAACTGAATAGTATCTGATATTGCATTTATAGTTTGCATTAAAGTCATAACAATACCAAACTTTGATTTTATAGATTCATTCCTGTTAAATTCTATTTCCTTAATTCGCTCTTCATATCTTCTAAACTGTTCCTCAATCATTTCCTTCATTTTTTATTTCCCTCTTGTTATGTTCTAAGCTATGGACAATGTAGATTTCTAATCTATGAGTCAATGGAATAGTGCACACTCGTATGATCAAAACTGATGCAAAAAGTGTATGATCAAAGTCAGGCAATAAAACAGTCTTTCTCTTTAAAGTGTGTGAAATCAATGCAAGTAATTCAAATAACTTAAAATGCTAGTATCTGGAAATCTCTGTCCGATGCCGAGGTTCCTGTCTGCCTTCTCAAGGAGTGGGTGGCACGTCGAAGATCACCGGGCAACTGCCTCGCTTCACGTCGGGTTCAGGTGTCGGGAAGAAGGGGGTCGGGCAGGAAGCTGGCGATGGGGTTGGATCAGGCCCCTCAGTGGTGCGCCGTTCCCGCTGTCCTGCGAGCGGCGTCTACGCGTTGGGCGCCTCACCTCTACTCTCTGGAGTGTGCGCGATCCTCGTAGGGCCCCTTGCCCCTCGAAAGTGATGAGACCAATGTGCGTGCGTACGCATGAGACCGTAGGCGTCGGAAAGAGAGGATCGGATACCGCAATGATACACGGAATGCAGACGAAGCCCAACGATACAACAGAAATGAAACTGAAGCCTCCAATAAAATGAATGATACAAACAGGCCGCTATAGTGCGAGCCGATGGTACAATAAAACCGCTACAGTGTGGTGCGATGATACAATATAAAAGCCGTCGCTACAGTGTGGGCCGATGGTACAATAAAACCGCTACAGTGCGGTGTGATGATACTATATAAAAGCCGCCGCTACAGTGTGGGCCGGCCGATATAAACTAGATCCCTCGCTACAGTGCGAGAAATCGCCCTCGGGATTCCGCTTCGGTCTTCGCGGTCCAAGCTTTTTTTCCATGTCTTCACTTCGGTCCGCTCTTTACTTCAGGTATCCTCAATAGTAGCCTCCCTTCTCTTTACTTCAGATAATCAGAAACCGCATAAACCTGGAGGAGACGATCCACAAGGGCAATCCACAGGATGGGGTCATGTTAGTACGTAATAACAAATAGAAAAAAGAACCAACATCTTCAATTTTAATATTTCAAAACATTGGTTTAGAGATTTATTCAAAATTCATCACCTCAAAAAATATTTTTGAATTGCATCTTCATTAAATGCACCTCCAAAAGATTTACAAAAACTTCAATGTACATGATGCTTTTGCATTATTGCTTACAACATGTTCTTGTTTCCCTTATTTCGAAGCCCCAAATGAACACTAAGAAAAACAAATGAGAACGAGGATTTCGGCCAGTTTTTTAGAGGAAGTGTGTTGAATCATGGAAAGCACATTTCAGATTTCAAATTGGAAACATTTCACCTGGTCATTTTGCCTCATCTTTATCATTGATTGATCTAGCTTTTCTTCATCTTCATGATCTATCATTCTTTGTCATCATCAGCATCAGTGTCATCAGCATCCTTCAGTGTCATCAGTATTATCCAGTGTCATCAGTATCCTCCAGTGTCATCAGTATCCTCCAGTGTCATCAGTATCCTCCAGTGTCATCAGTATCCTCAAGTGTCATCAGTATCCTCGAGTGTCATCAGTATCCTCCAGTGTCATCAGTATCCTCCAGTGTCATCAGTATTATCCAGTGTCATCAGTATCCTCCAGAATCGTCATCATCATCATCATAATCATCATCATCAATGATCATAAACCATCTTTCATCATCATTCATCATCATACATCAATCATCATTAATCATTCATCATCAATCATTATGATTCAACTTCATTCATTAATCAACATCAATCATCATAAACCATCAATCATTCATTTTCATCAATCATTGTCATGTATTATCATCAATCTTGATCATTTTATTATGGTTCTTATTCAATCATCATTCAATATTTGTAAATATATCTTCAAAAGTTAGATTTCTACTTCTCCTATTCTTCTTCAAACTCTTAGAAGTCTTTGAAGTTGTCTTTATATTCCCTTCAATTTGCGCAATAATATCATCAAGAAGTTGTTTTTCTACTTTGTTAATTCGTTTATCACGTTTTACATCTTCTTGAGTTTCTTCTCTACTAGTTTCTTGCTCAATTTGTTTGTCAAGGTTTAATTGGGATTGTAATTTCACAACTGTCTCTTGATCAAATAGATTCTCATTAGCCAAAAGTTGTGGATCAAATGATACATATACATCATGGTCTTTCTTTGATTTCTCTTGCATTTCTCTATCAAACTCTCCTTTATGATCTATTTCTATTTGCTCTTTTAATATCTGTTCAATTTTTTGCTTCTCGACCTTTATTTGTCTACCTTTGGTTTCTTCACTAGATTTCTCTTGACCCTCAATAGATAGCATACTCTTTTGCTCATCAAGTCTATTATCTTCATGAGTTTTTGGTCTCCACATCTTTTGAATTGTCTTTGATCTAGTCTTAGTCTCTTCAAAATATTCTCTCAATATTCCACCTTTTCCTACATTCAAATGCAAAGGTGATTCCTCTTGATATTTACAAATTTTTCCTTCATGCTTACTTACAAGTCTATGTCCACATGCACTCTCATATGCTATGCAGTCCCAGAACATATGTCCAAACTGATCACACCAAAAGCAACGTATAGGTCTCTTCTCAACCCGACTTGATTTCCTAGGTATCACTCTATGTGTGGGTCTTCTAAGACCTAAACACTGTTTGTGTGCAGATATGCTTTGGACTTTTACCTCATGCTCATTATCACATTTCAATACTTGTAGGTCATTAACTTGGTTTGTCAACATGTGAACCTTATTTCTCAATTCAGAAATCTCAGAATCCATTTCGTTTTTTAGGTCTTTAATAATTATGCCCGTTAACTGAATAGTATCTGATATTGCATTTATAGTTTGCATTAAAGTCATAACAATACCAAACTTTGATTTTATAGATTCATTCGTGTTAAATTCTATTTCCTTAATTCGCTCTTCATATCTTCTAAATTGTTCCTCAATCATTTCCTTCATTTTTTATTTCCCTCTTGTTATGTTCTAAGCTATGGACAATGTAGATTTCTAATCTATGAGTCAATGGAATAGTGCACACTCGTATGATCAAAACTGATGCAAAAAGTGTATGATCAAAGTCAGGCAATAAAACAGTCTTTCTCTTTAAAGTGTGTGAAATCAATGCAAGTAATTCAAATAACTTAAAATGCTGGTACCTGGAAATCTCTGTCCGATGCCGAGGTTCCTGTCTGCCTTCTCAAGGAGTGGGTGACACGTCGAAGATCACCGGGCAACTGCCTCGCTTCACGTCGGGTTCAGGTGTCGGGAAGAAGGGGGTCGGGCAGGAAGCCGGCGATGGGGTTGGATCAGGCCCCTCAGTGGTGCACCGTTTCCGCTATCCTGCGAGCGGCGTCTGCGCGTTGGGCGCCTCACCTCTACTCTCTGGAGTGTGCGCGATCCTCGTAGGGCCCCTTGCCCCTCGGAAGTGATGAGACCAATGTGCGTGCGTACGCGTGAGACCGTAGGCGTTGGAAAGAGACGATCGGATACCGCAATGATACACGGAACGCAGACGAAGCCCAACGATACAACATAAATGAAACTGAAGCCTCCAATAAAATGAATGATACAAACAGGCCGCTACAGTGCGGGCCGATGGTACAATAAAACCGCTACAGTGTGGTGGGATGATACAATATAAAAGCCGCCGCTACAGTGTGGGCCGATGGTACAATAAAACCGCTACAGTGCGGTGCGATGATACTATATAAAAGCCGCTGCTACAGTGTGAGCCGGCCGATATAAACTAGATCCCTCGCTACAGTGCGAGAAATCGCCCTCGGGATTCCGCTTCGGTCTTCGCGGTCCAAGCTTTTCTTCCAGGTCTTCACTTCGGTCCGCTCTTTACTTCAGGTATCCTCAATAGTAGCCTCCCTTCTCTTTACTTCAGATAATCAGAAACCGCATAAACCTGGAGGAGACGATCCACAAGGGCAATCCACAGGATGGGGTCATGTTAGTACGTAATAACAAATAGAAAAAAGAACCAACATCTTCAATTTTAATATTTCAAAACATTGGTTTAGAGATTTATTCAAAATTCATCACCTCAAAAAATATTTTTGAATTGCATCTTCATTAAATGCACCTCCAAAAGATTTACAAAAACTTCAATGTACATGATGCTTTTGCATTATTGCTTACAACATGTTCTTGTTTCCCTTATTTCGAAGCCCAAAATGAACACTAAGAAAAACAAATGAGAACGAGGATTTCGGCCAGTTTTTTAGAGGAAGTGTGTTGAATCATGGAAAGCACTTTTTTTTTGCTTAACTACTCTAAGTTTAAGTACAGAGGTTAATGCGAATAAACAGCCTTGAAGAATCGATCTATTTTCCCTTCATTTAGCATGATTTTTATCTATCAGGATTGATTAGTATCGAATTTGGCATTCAATATTCCTCATTCTAAAGCTTGTAAAGTAATTTTCTTTTTTGTTATGCTTTACTCTAATCATATACATCAATCCACAACACATGATTGTTACATCAAACGATTCATCACTGGCAGAAAGGAGTAACGAAACTTAATGAGTCATATGTTTTCTCCGATCATTACAACTTCAATTGTCATTTGCATTACCAATTGAAAAGTTCTAGAAAGCAGTTAGGTATGTCTCCCTTTCTCTTTCTTTCCACCGACTCTCTCCTGGATCTTTGGCATTCATCTTCCATTCGGACTCTGCAACATTGGCCGTCTTCTCCATTCTCTCTCTCTCTCTCTCTCTCTCTCTCTCGTTTTTCTCTCCATGTGCAGGCGCCGCCTTTGCCGTGCTCTCTCTGCTACGCGACCCACGGGCCGCATCCCTCTCAGGGTTTTGCGCCGCCTGTACTTCTTCAGCGCCTCCTGACCATCTCTATGCACACGTGCACACGCAGCCGTCTGTAGGCTGTCGGGGCTAATCATTAAGCCCGTGATGCCAATCATCACCTCTGGACTCCTCTATGCGCTGGCGCCAATCTACTAGCCTGTAGGAGTCGAGAGCACACATGATTCTCTCTCCGTGTCGGTGCTCGACCATCAATAACACATCTTCCTTTCAGCAAGTGCCTCTCTATCTCTCTGATTTGAGCTACATCGACAGCAGCCCAAGTCACTCTCTCTCCTCCGTGCCTTGATGAGTATCAACTGACGATAGATCTCCAGATGCGCCGCCAGAGTTCCCCATCAAGCACGCAGCGCCGCCGCAAGACCAAGACCATCTCTCTTTGGGTCTTTCTACGTGGCTGTACAGCAGCGCCACCATGTGCTCCTTTAATACTTGCTTCCAATCGCCCTCAAATCTCTGCGAGGATTGAGTGAAGAGCATCGCTCTGACCTCCGACCCCCTCTATGCCTCCGTGCTTCTCTCCCTCTCTAGTGCCTGACACGCAGATGTAATTTCTGTTATTCTAGATACTACAGTCTCTCTCTCTACGCCACACACATCGTGTGCTCTGCATCTCTCAGAATTTCTCTACACCGATTATGGAGCGACCGACAGCCCGATTTCTCCTCCTCTCACGTTCAGGATAATTTGCAACTCAATCACGCAACCCAATACAGCGGATACAACCTCCTCATAACCACAAAATTCGTACATGACAAACCGAAAGGACCACCTCCATCTCGAAGCATCACGGAAATATGAACAAAAAAAATAATGAAAGAATGAACAAGTAAGGACAAGGAGCATACTGGAAGAGACGATCCACAAGGGCAATCCACAGGATGGGGAAGAAACAAATGAACTTGGACTTATTTATAGGCCCCTCCCTAGGACTTCCTTCTAGAACGTTCTAACCTCCTCAATGAACTTTCTATTTTTGATAGTCTTTTAATTTTCCCCTACACTATGGTTTCGATTTCACACTAGATATTCACAATTTAATTGGGTTTTAGGGTTTGACCTAGGATAACCGCCAATTTCAAGGGTCCGACCTAGGGTTTTTGGTCGGGAAAATTAGGGTTTCGCTCACAGTTATCTCAAGCTCGTCAATTCATGGATTTATTTACAATTTCGGCCTAAACTCCAAGGGTTTCCAAGGGTGCAAGTTCATTTTTCATGGGGTAAACCCTCATTTTCAGTTAGTTTCTACGGTCAAACCTAAGGTTTTCATGGGTCTAATGTCAGTTATTTACATGCACGGTTCTAACGCACATTTCTAACATGGTTTTTTATCACACAATTAATTAAATCGGCCAAATCATGCACGAAATGTACTCTCTTTAGTCAAAACATCACACAAAAACTCATAAAACAATGAACTTTTGAAAAAAAACAAGCACATTTCTCTGCGGGATTTCATCCCGACAGCGGCAGCAAGGTACGCCCCCTCACACGCGAAGTAGTGGAACGCCTTTTACCAACGATCAGCGTTGTCGATTTCTCAAACCCCTGCTTCTTCATGCGTGGAATACCCCCCATCAATCTCATGCGCTTAACCAACCCTTTTGCATGCTTTGGCTACATTTCATTTGCAACCATTAGCTTCTCCTTCCATTCTTTCCTCCTTATGGTAAACTTGTCGAACAAAACAAGCTGTTTTAGGCTTGGTGGCAAGATCATCTACAAATAGGCCATGTGAACTTGATGCAACAAAATCTACTCGGAATCCATGGTTGGACTAGAGCAATGCTCATCTACAAATAGGCCATGTGGACTTGATGCAACGAAATCTACTCGGAATCCATGGTTGGACTAGAGCAATGCTCATCTACAAATAGGCCATGTGGACTTGATGCAGGAAAGAAAGGAAGTGATCCGAGGCGACATAAGCGATGGTCCAAATGTAGCAACCTCATCAATGATGCATCCAAATATAGTCAAGTGTTTCTACTCTTAGCAGTCCCAATTGATCAATGAAGCAGATGTATCACTCACATACCAACACCATTCACACCCTCATCACTTCAAACTTCTCAACGCATTTCTCAGCTTTTTCCATATAGTCTTCCATAGCAATTAAAAAACCCATTCAAAGTAGTATGACCATAATGGGTGCTTGGAACCATCCAATTTCTCTCACCAACACACATGATCAATGCATCATTGTTTCTCGCCATGGCCAATGATTCTACCTTGATGCCAAAAATTGACTACTTCTTCCAAATGTTGACCATAATTACCAAATGACGGTGTGCTAGACCCATAGAAAACTTTACGAGATTTGTGCTCACAAACAGAAAGCTGAGCTAAAATGGGCATAGGAGGATGAAAATAAAAAAACCTCCTCGACAGGGGAAAAGTATGCCCCAGCAATCCTAAAAGTGTTCAGACACATCACAGCCACACTATAGCAAAATAAGGATGAGCAATAAGGCACCCCATTTCATCAGGTCATCTATTAGGCTGCTACCGATGGAGATATCCAGTTATGTAATTTCAGATCCTTTAGTATTCTCAGGAACTTAAACGCTTTGTGTTCTACAATTGTTGTAATCGAAATTGCATACGGCGCTACTCATCATCTTTATAGTGATTCCTTTGAGAACTAGAGGAGGAATACGAGTCCGTTGATTGTCTATTCCTCTATTCTCTGTCTATCTTGTATCTATTGCATGCCTGACTCTCAATTTTGTTCATAGCCTACGGTGTATGGGAATAGAAATGCACTGAGAGTTCTCGATACTCCCAATTCCCCATACCTTTCTTTCGTGGAAGTAAAAGCAGTAAACATTTTGGCAACCACAATGGGATTGGATGTCGATGGCAGATTGTAGCACACACACTCGTGAAAACCTTAAAATGATGGAGACAGACCATGCCAACTCTGTGGAGATTTTAGAAGAAAAAAACTATGGAGAAACTTTTTGTTACATTACAATATATGATACAACAACCTTCCCAGACTTTTGTTGATTATGCCTCTCATTTCCGGAGTACTTCACGACAAGTTCATCCAATGATGTAGTAAGGGGATGGTATATGTATGGTTTAAGGGTGAAGCAATTTAGCAATCTTGGTGCTTCTCGGGAGCAAGGCAAGCCTTTTGGAATGAGATACCCCTGCTCCCAAACCTCTGCTCTTCTCGAGTTTCATACTTGGAAAAATGCCTACTCATACGTGGAATACCAAACATTCTTTGGCTCACTATCCAAACATTTTCACTATCCAAGTCATTTTCACTATCTTTGGCTCACTATCCAAACATTTTCAAACATCATTTGTTGTTCTACATGTGCAAATATGAGGGATAATGGCATGATTGATGTATAAAGCAATCAAGGCGTGTGCATGCGTATCTCTACCATCATTTAGAGGTACGTTGGCTTTTGTCAAATTCTTAATTTTTGCAAAACTCATATGTGAGTAGGCCAATGGAAAGATGCTACCTTTTGGAAAGAATTAGTATGGACTTTTTCATTGGCTTAGCTTTAGTACTTGGGGTTGTTGCTATCATGACAATAGAAGAATAGCGCAAGAAGATATTACATCTAATTTGTGTTAGCAAGATCTAGCCTTCAAGTAAAACAGATAGGCAAGGAGTTCTGAAGCCTCTAGAGTGGTAGCATATTTTTCCAAGATTTCATTATACATGGTATGGAAAGAGTATCAAATCATCCTTCTTTGTTCTACATGAGAAAATATGAGTGATAATGGCACATTTATCATACAATGCAATCAAGGCATGTGCATGCATATCTCTACCACCCCATCAAACTTGCTCGATTGTGGCTAGCGTTGTACTTGATATAGTAACAAATAGAGTTGCAAGAGGACTCAAAATAGGAAGTGCAATAGAACTCAAACTTGCGGCATCCTCAATGACACCTACGTCAAGTTACATTTTGAACAATTGTAGGTTTAACTCAATGTATTTCAACACCCTACATGGTAGTCCACAATCCCTTTTCCACCATCAGATGGTGCATTATGTATGACCATAATGGGTGATTGGCGCCATGCAATTTATCCTTAGCAATAAACATGATGAATGCATCATTGTTTCTAGCCATGGCCAACGATTCTACCTTCATGCCAAAAATTGACGAATTCTTGAAAATTGTTGAGCATAATTACCATTTAATGGTGTGCTAGACCCATAGAAAACTTTATGAGATTTGTGCTAACAAAGAGAAAGCTGAGCTAGAATGGGCATAGGAGATGAAAAGAAAAAAAAAAAAACCTCCTCCAAAGAGGAAAAATATGCCCCAGCAATCCTAAAAGTGTTTAGAAACATCAGTACCACACTATAGTAAAATAAGGATGAGCATCCCACTTCTGAAATAAGGCAACCTGTTTCATCAGGTCATCTATTAGGATGTTACTAGTGCAGATATCCAGTTATGTAATTTCAGATCCTTTAGTATTCTTAAGAGCTTCACCGCTTTGTGCTCTACACTTGTTGTAATATGAAGTGCATATGACGCTATTAATCATTTTTGTATCCATTCCTCTAAGAGCCAGAGGAGGAATACGAGTCTGCTAATTGTCTATTACTCTATTCTCTAGCTATCTATGCCTATTTGACTCTAGAACTTGTTCATAGCCATGAATGCTACTCTAATCTACGGTGTATAGGAATAGAAATGCACTGAGATTTTTTGATACTTCCAATTCCCCGAACCTTTTTTTCCTAGAAGTAAGTAAAAGCAGTAAACATTTTGGCGACCATGATGTGATTGGGTGTCCTTAGTAGATTGTAGCTTATAGTGCATCGTGAAAACCTTAAAATGATAGAGATAGACCATGCCAAATCGATGAAGAGCCGAGGTTTTGTGAAATTAAGAGGAACAAGAACAATTAATTGTTATAGAAGACTCAATCTGGGATATTGTAGAGGAGTACCATGAGTGTAGCAGGAAATGTATGTGAACAAGAAGACTTCCTTGCTCTTGCTTCCCTTTGAATCAATCTTGACCCTTTGCCTTTGAGTTTGGCCAATTTGTTTCACACTCTGATGCTTCTTCGAAGCTTCCTCCAACACTCCCCCTCATTGCTCTCCTTCATCCTCAATAGACTTTGCCATGGGTGCTGTTGGGCATCAACATTGATGCACATATGCAAAGTGCTAAGAACAAGCAATGTAGATATCATCTTCGACACATGCAAAAGCGTTGTAAAAAGTACATGCACCTTCTTGGATAGTTTTTTAGTATGTTTCGAATGCCTTCGCATGCACCGTCAAAAGAAAAAACAAAGTCCGTGTGCTAAAAAGGAAAATAAAAGTCCGTGGAATTAAAAGCAGTAAACATTTTGCCAAGCATGATGGGATTGGGTGTCATTGGAAAATTCTAGTTTATAGTGCATATCATCATGAAAACCTTAAAATGATGGAGAAAAACCATGCCAAGTCGATCTGGAGTCGAGCTTTTGTGCAATCATTAGGAACAAGAACAACTAATGACTACAAAAGAATCAATCTGGGATATTGTGGAGGAAACTACCTTGGGTGTAGTAGGAAACATATGCATACTAGAACGACTCCTATCCCTTGTAGAGCATGGTGTAATTTCATATCCATTAATCAAACAATTGTTGGAAGTCAAGGCTGCATTTGAATTTACAAAGCTATGGGTGGAAGATATTGGAAATAGGTGTTCTATAGACGAATCAGTGCACGTGGAGGAAAAGACTATGGAGGATTTTGACATAACCTCCAAGCTTCTGGATTTGCCTAGGTGGAGCAATTACGAGGGTTGCAGATTGAGTAAAAAGTGGAGTTAGAAATGAAAGGTACTCCAATACTTATAGGCAACACTTTGAGGAGATGGTTTGGATTGATCTAGAGATGAGTTGTCATTGCGCAAAACCTGCTCTACACCTGCCAAGTTGACTCCATGAATGTTGTGTAGAATTCTTTGGCTCCACAATAACGCATTTATACTCACTAGGTACTTTGGAACATCATTTCGAAAATTTTGTACCAAAACAAATAACTTGCATATACTAAAAATGTGAAGAAACCTTCTATTTTGGGAATGTAGGTGCTCACCATTATGCTCAAAGCTCACAACCTAGTATGAATTGACCAAAGAACTTTTGCACATCTAATTCAAGTGTATAGCTAACTAACACAAGTTATTTGACGAATTTAGAGGCACTGTACTGAGAAATGATTTTAGTAACTCAGTGGGGTCATCTCGACATTTCATGAGCAAGATGATGTGCAAACATAGTCAACTTCATTAGTTCATATCTCGAGATTGGCTGAACCAAAAGTAATGAAACTTTATAGGTATATTGTTGACAATTCACTCTAACTATACCAAGTAATGTGCATAAAATGGTTGAGTACACACAGAGAAAGCACTCCTGCAAAATCACTGAAATGATGAAGATAAAACAGAGAACAGTAGAGAGACATGATCTTGAAGAATTGTTTCAAATTAGGTATGCTAATGAACATATGATACAAGGGATGTGTAGTGGACTACTCATACATATGTAGAGCTTAAAATATGCTCCTTTATGAAGCTCAAAGTCTCTCAAAAATGGCACACTTTTTGTGCGACTAAACCAGCTCTATTTATACCCTCTTCTTGAGCTTGAATTTTGAATTTCCATCACCTAAAAGTGTTCCTACACTTTAGGGGTGATTGAAATTGTTCTTCCTACCTCATGAGTTGTGGATTCAACTTCCTTATTTTAGGAGTTTCGTCCCTTTCTTCACTTTTATATTTTATCCATGGTGAATACAACTAAATGTATAAGTAGGAGTTCATATGTGATCCTATATGTGAGATTCATAAATCAAGGTGTAGTCCTAAATATTTAGCCAAGCACTTAGGCTTGCTAAATGTACCAGCAGCTCCCCTTCAAGCCTAAGGTGCTTGAGTCTTCAATCCTTCATAATTTCCTACAAACCAATCATTGATTTGAACCTATTCAATTTGCTTTCATCCAATGCCTTTGTCATCATATCTGCACATTGTTGATGTGTGGATACATATGAGAGTTCTATCTCCTTACTAATGATCTTTACTCTGACATAATGGTAGTGAGCTTCAATATGTTTGGTCTTGGCATGATAGATGGGGTTAGAAGCAAGATGTAATGAACTAATTTTATCACCAAATATGTATGGAGTAGAAGTATTCAACCCCAAATGAGAGTATAGGGTCATAATCCACATAGATTCTTGAATAGCATTTGCAAATCCTCTGCATTCAGCTACAATTGATGAGAGAGAAACTATAGGTTTCTTCTTTGATGACCAAGAGATCAATTTGGTACCTGAAAAAGTTAGATAGCCGGATGTGCTTCTCCTATCATCTTTTGGAACCTGCCCAATCTGCATCAGAAAATAGCTTGACATCTAAATCAGAGATATAAGGGTAGTATAACACTTCATTAATTGTGCCCTTCAAATAATTTAAGATTTTTTTAGCTCCTTCCATGTGAGGCTTGTTTGGAGTGTGAATGATTGACTTAGCAAACTAACTCCATAGCATATATCTACTCTAGTTAGAGTAGCATAGTTCAAGCTTCCAACTAAGCTTTGGTAGCTAGTCACATCTTCAATTAGCTCACCTTCATGAGCACTTAGGTTATGATTTACCTCCATGGGGTGTACCTGCAGCCTTTGTATTTTCCATTCTGAATTTGGAGAGCATATCTCCAATGTAATTTCTCTGAGTTAGGAACATACCTCTTTTTGTATATACCACTTCCCAACTTAGAAAGTAAGTAAATAGGCCAAGGTCACTGATCTTGAACTCTTCTTTCATCTTAGATTTGATCTTCTTGATTCCATCATTATCATTACCTTTAATGATTATACCATCCACATATACACAAGGGTATATGTCCTCTAAATGGTTCCTCTTTATGAAGAGGGAACTATCTACCTTACTCACCATGAATCCTTTATCCTGCAAATAATTGACCAATCTATGATTCCAAGCTCTAGGAGCTTGCTTCAAGCCATACAAGGCTTTCTTTAATCTACATACACGTTCTCGATATGATTTATCTTCAAAGCCAAGAGATTGATCCATGTATACCTCCTTTGAAATCCAGCCATTCAAAAAAACATTTTTAACACCCATTTGATAGATATTCCAATTCTTCGAAGATGCTACACTCATAAGTACTCTAATTGTGGGCATCTTTGCCACACGTGAGAATGTCTCTTCATAATCAATACCTTGGGTTTGAGCAAACCCTTTATCCACAAGACTTGCTTTGTACCTGTTAATTGAGCCATCAAAATTCCTCTGTACCTTGTAAATCCATCTTGAGACACTGACCTTCATAGATGGTTTCTTGGGAACCAATTCCCAAGTTTGATTCTCTTGAAGAGCTTCTATCTGTTCTTCCATGGCATCTCTCCATTCAAGTTTCTTCGTGGTCTCTTCATATGTTGATGGTTCTTCTGAGTTTGTATCCTAATCAATGTAAATAGAATGCTTAGTGACCAATGATGTTTTATAACCATACCTTTCAGGCTTCCTTTTCTCTCTAGTAGAACTCCTTATAGTTTGTTGAGATGATTTTGCTACATCACTCATCTCCTTCACTTTAGCATTGACTTTGGAGTTCCAAGAATTGATTTCTCTTCTTGGTGTCTTCTGATCATCATCAGAATCACTTGAGTCTTCATGTGTATGCTCATTCCTCTTTGATAGCGTTGGAAAGTCTTCCTCTAGGTCATAGGGAAGTTTTATTTTCCTACAATCATCTTCAAACCAAGATTTGTTTTGATAAAAAACAACATCTCTATTGACAATGAACCCTTATTACATGGATTATACAATCTATAGCCTTTCTAATTAAGTTCATAACCAATGAATATACACTTCCTTGCATTTGGATCCAATTTGCATATGTGTGCATATGCTATGCACCCAAAGATCCTGCAATGGTCAAGGCCAGGTCTTCTTTCATTCCATGCTTCAACGTTTTGAAGGGAATCTATTGATCAGATAAGTGGTTGTAGATACATCCTCTGCCCATAGGTAATTAGGCAATTTCTTCTCATTTAGCATTGACCTTACAGCCTCCACTATAGTTCTATTCCTCCTTTCTACCACTCCATTTTGCTATGGAGGATACCTAGTTGTGATCTTACTTTTGATTCCTCTCTATTGGAGATAAGCATCAAAGTCATGGGAGAAATACTCCCCCCCTCCATCTGACCTTAGCCTCTCCAAAGTCTTTCCTATTTGATTTTCAACAAGTGCTAGACATTTCTTGAAACAAGAGAACACTTCATCTTTATGCTTCATGAAATATAGTATTGTCAATTTGCTACAATCATCAATGAATGACAGATAATATCTGGATCCATAGCTTGAAGGCTCCTTCATTGGACCCTATACATCTATACGGACTAGCTCCAATAGGTCTCCATGAATATATCCCTTCTTTGTGAATGGTTCTCTGTGAGACTTGCCAAATTGACAAGCAGTGCATTTGTAAATCATGTGTTTCTTGGAGATATTTGGTAAACCAAGCATGCTCTGATCCCTAGTAATTTTCTTTAGAGCCCTTTCACCTATATGAGCAAACCTTTCATGCAAAATTTCCAATTGTGATAATGTTTGACTACCATAGTTGAACAAAGCAATGTTCTTAGTATCTTGGAGTTCAAATGTAGATAGCCTACCTGGCTTTTCTCTTCTTGCTATCCTCTTGAATCCTAGATGTGGATCCTCAACAAATGCTCCATTCTTTGTGAATCTGACCTATAATACTTTCTCAACAATTTGACCAGCACATACAATACCTTGATCAATAGGTTCATATTGCAATCTGAAGTTTTTACATTGCATATCTTCTCCATTGGATGTGTTGTGTCATCTTCTATTTGGACTTCATGTCAATTCCTTGGGTCCTCCAAATATGAGAGTAGAGTTACATTCCGTGCTACATGATTTGATCAACTTAAGACTATATAGAATAAATGTCATCTTCTTTACCTTGCTTCATGGTCATATTCATCAGAAGTAATGATCCCTCTTGAGTTTGATCATCTGCATAGTTGTTGTAGTCTCTCCTTCCTCTATATCCTCCTTGATAGTAATTGTTGTTGTAACCATTATTATTGTTGAATCTTCCTCTTGAGCTTCCATAGCCACCTTTATTGTAGCCTCTTCCTCTTTGGTTTCTAGGGTTCTTGAAATAATTCTCAGTAATGTGGTTAGTTAACCCACCTATGGCAGAGGAGCTTTGAGATCTCCCCCTCCCTTGTCTTCCTCTGCTACCTCTTTGTCTTGAGCCTCTACCTCTACCTACAAAGTTTGCTTGAGAGGTACAAAAACTTTGAGAGGTACAACCTTCATCATCAAAATTTTTACTCTTGCCTTTACCATCCTTACTCCTATTCTTATTTGTATACATGGTAGATGATTGATTAAATTTTGATTTGTCTCAATTCTTCATAAGCTTTTCCTCATGTCTAAACAATTCTCCCATGAGAGTGTTGAAATCAAGAACATGCATATACATATAGAGGTCCATGGTTGTGGCGAAAGCTTCCCATTTGTCATTTGCATTTATTCCATTGATCACCTATCTCACTATCTACTCTTCATCAATGAATTCTCCAATGCTCCCAAGTTGATCTGCTAGGTCCCTCATCTTGGTGACAAAATGAGTCACACTTTGCTTAGGCATCTTCTTAAGTGTGATGAATTCCATCCATAGTTGATTCTTCCTTGCTTTAGTACTTGATGAGAAGAATGCTTCAAGAGCATTCCAAATCTCTTGTGAATTCTTGCAATTCTTGATGTGTGGAAGTAAAAAATCCAAGATTGAGCCAAGAATGTATGACTTTGCTAGTGCATCCTTTGAGCACCATGTGGTTGACCTCTCTTGTTCTTCTTGAGTTTGTTGTCCTTTGCTTCTAAGGATTGGCATCATCTCATCTCCAAAAATGTAACCATAGAGGTTTCTCCCTTGAAGATAAGCTTCCATTCTAAGTGACCAAGCTGAGTAATTATCTCCATCCACTGTATATTGATGAAGTAAATCCATCTCCCATGTTGATTTGTAATTGCTTTGATACCACTGTGAGGAGATGGTTTGGATTGATCCAGAGATGAGCTAGTGTTGCACAAAACCTGCTCTACACCTACCAAGTTGACTCTAGGGATGATTAGTAGACTCTTTTGGATCCTCAATAATGCATTTATACTCACTAGGTACTTTGGAACATCATTCTAGAAAGTTTGTACCAAAACAGATAACTTGCATGGACTAGAACTGTGAAGAAACCTTCTATTTTGGGAATGTAGGTGCTCATAATTTTGCTCAAAGCTCACAACCTGGTATGAATTGAAAAAGGAACTTTTGCACAAATATAATTCAAGTGTATAACTAACTAAAAAAAGTCATCTCATGAATTTAGAGGCACTATACACTGAGCAATGAGTTTAGCAACTTAGGGGGGTCATCTCGATATTTCAAGAACAAGATGATGTGTAGACATAGTCAACTTCATCAATTCATATCTCAAGATTGGCTGAACCAAACGAAATGGCTTTACAGATATATTTTAGACACATCACTCTATTTATTCCAAGTTAAAGCGCATGAAAAGGTTGAGTACACATAGAGAAATCACTTATGCAAAATCACTAAAATGATGAAGATGAAATAGAGAATAGTAGACAGAAATGATCTTGAAGAATTGTATCAAATTAGGTATGCTAATGAACATATGATACAAGGGAAGTGTAGCGCAAACCTCATACATATGTTGATCTCAAGATATGCTCATTGATGAAGCTCAAATTCTCTCACAAATGGCACACTTGCCCCATGACTAAACCACCTCTATTTATACCCTCTTCTTGAGTTTGAACTTAAATTTCTCTGACCTAAAAGTGTTCCTACAGTTTAGGCATGATAGAAATGATTCTTCCTTGTTGCGAACATTTGTTTTATGTAGGGTACAAGATTCAAATTATGTAAATACCTTTGGGAAGTCTTCAAATATTTCAAGAAGGCTGATATTATTCATTAAATATAGCCAAAATACCACGTGAGTTCTAGAACATGGTGAGTCAAATTAGTGAGTCACAAGGGAGCTGTAGTGGTGTCCTAGTAGAAGGTCGATGTGGCTAGTTCTCAAAGTCCATCAATACTTTGCTTATTTGAGCACTTGAGTCATGTAATATCTCCACCCAAGTGTCTACCACGAATTTAGAGTATTAGGAAGGTTTTAGATTAGTTTCTCATGCTATAAAAAGAGGGGAGAAGTTGTGATCTTGTGGGAAGTCCAAGAGAGTCATATGTGTAGCTCTACATTGCTATAGTTTTGTATGCAGAGATTGCAGAGATTGTAGAGCTTGTATCTACATTAAATATTCAAATTACATGTTTGATAGCTCATTTGAAAGCTCTTATTGTCTAATTTTATACTGTAAATTTTCATAATCATTGGATTTGGGAGCTGAGAGCAGTACTCTCTGCAAGTAGTGTGTCTTCTCGGGTTCACCCCCTGCTGAAGGTCTCCATTAAACCTCAAACTTGCAGAGGTCATATCTCCTTGTGTATTTATCCAAATTGAGCGTTCTTTGACTCATTGGAAAGCTCGTGGTATCTAGTATAGGTGGTCAAAAGAGTTTTAGAAAATTCTAAGCCAATAGATAACAATAAGCTCTATAAGCATGACTGGTTTTCTATGATGGAGTTTGCGAGAACGTCAACTTGTTCCTAGGGGGTTCCACTTAGTTCCAGCTATATTTTGGAGGTCAATAAACTCTGACATTGGTATCAGAGCAAGGAATTGAAGCTTGGAGAAGGTTATAATACCTTGATGAAGAATTGGAAGCTGTTGGAGTAGCGGTTCATCATCGACACTACACAAAGGTAGAAGGAGATAGCAAGGAAGCATCTCAAGCAACATCGAAGCAAAGAAAGATGCATAGACTTTATTACAAAGGTAAATCTCATACTTCTTCTGATCATATATATCCAAAAGGAGGGTTAAAGGAGGAAGTTTAGTATTTTTCACAATGGGCGATCAACATGCACAAATAGAGAAGCTTGATAAGAACAACTATCAAGCATGGCGATTTAGAATCACAACATACTTGCAAGGTAGAGGCTTGTATTGTTTGATTGATGGAATGGATATCAAACCTATATTACCAGAGGATCCAAATTAGCAACAATTGAGGGAGTTTAGACTTTGGAATGAAAGAGACAAAAGGGTTATATTCATTTTATCACAAAATATTCAAGATTCAATGGTAGGACACATACAAGATCTAGACACAAGTAGAGATGTTTGGCTTGCATTGGAAAGGTTGTATGCTACAAGTACAAGAGCAAGGAAAATTCAACTAAAAAATGAGTTGAATAACATAAAGAAAGATACAAGGACATCGGTCAATGATTACTTGTTGAAGGTTAAAGAGATTGCAGATCAACTAGGATCAATTCAAGCTCATGTGGAGGACGACGACTTGGTTGCACATACTCTCAACGGACTCAAGAATGATGAGAGATGGAAACCATTCATTACTTCAGTTTATGTTAGAGGAGAATTACCAGACTTTGATCAGCTTGTTGCTCTCATGGTCACGGAGGAGATGAATCTAAATGGTTCTACTTCAAATAAAAAAGGATCTCAAGGACAAGCTCTTTATGTAGGATCATCAAGAGGTGGAAACAAAGGTAGAAGATGTTCCAATAGAGGTCGAGGAAGAAGGATCGATGATCAAGGGACTTCAAGTGGCTTCTTCAACACAAGAGGAAGAGGAAGATCAAGCGCTAGAGGTACGAGAGGCTACTACAACTACAATGAAAGACAAAGGAGTGAAGATAACAACAATTGCTATATATGTGGAAGGTATGGACACTATGCCAAAGATTGTTATCAAAATGAAAATAATCAAGGTGGTAATCGAAGAGGAGGCTATTCAAGAAGAGGTAAACAACAAGGAAATTATGCAATTGAAGGTAAAAGTGATGATTATGATTCTCTTCTTATGATGAATGTAGAAACTAAGATGAATTGCAATAGTGATGTATGGTATGTAGATAGTGGTTGCTCTAACCATATATCACATGATGCTTCATGGTTTTCTAATATGCATAATCCTTCATGTAAAGGTCATGTTGAAACAGGAGATGATACAACACATAAGATTGTGCAGGTTGGAGATGTTGTCATGTAGGATAAGAGCAAGACAAATTGCTTGAAGGATGTACTTTATGTGCCAACGATCACTAAGAATTTGATGTCACTTGGTCAAATGGTAGAAAAAGGTTTGCAAATAAGATTTAATCATGCAGGTTGCTTCATTGAGGATCCAAAGCAAAGGAGGTTAATTGCTAGAGGTCAAAAACAAGGTAGATTGTTTACATTCAAGGTAAACCCAAATCATACAAACTTTTTCTCTTATGGTATGCATCAAATAGCAGAGCTTGATCTATGGCACAAAAGGATTGGACACATGAATGTACACAGGTTAAAGGAGCTATCAAAGAAGAGGATTGTTGAAGGATTACCTAATCTTACTAAGCAACATATGGTGCATCATTGTGAAGCATGTCAAATGGGTAAGCAAAGTAGATAGCCTTTCAAGCATTCAAGCTATGTAAGCAGTGGATTGCTAGACCCTATACACACGGAGGTATGGGGTCCTACTAAAGAGACATCCTTGGCTGGTAATAAGTACTATGTATCATTCATTGATGATCATAGTAGAATGACATTTGTGTATTTCATTAAACATAAGAGTGAAGTCTTTGATTGTTTTAAAAATTTTAAATCATTTGTTGAGAAGCAAACAGGAAGATATGTTAAGAAGCTAAGATCCGATGGAGGGGGAGAGTATTTCTCTCAAGCTTTTACTGATTTTTTGTATGATGAAGGTATCAAAAGAGAAGTTACATGCAGGTATACTCCACAACAAAATGGAGTCGGAGAAAGAAGAAACAGAATCATAGCAGAACCGTCCAGAAGCATGCTAAATCATATGTGTTTGCTTAATTCTTTTTGGGTTGAAGCTGTTAGCACAAGTGTGTACATTATGAATAGAGTACCTACTGCTGGAGTTCATCATTTGACACCGTATGAGGTATGGCATGGAAGGAAACCAAGTGTAAGTCATTTGAAAGTATTTGGTTGTGTATGTTATGTACATGTACCTAGTGAAGTGAGATCAAAACTTGATGTGAAATCAGAAAAGTGTATATTTATTGGTTATGCATATACTCAAAGAGGATATAGATGTTATAATCCTCATACCAATAAGGTGGTTGTTTCAAGAGATGTAAATTTTGATGAATCACTTTCATGGTATGTAGATAAGAAAAGTTTGCAGGTCATAAATGGAGATGAAGAAGATACAGGTGAAGGAGATGAGTGCTTACCTCAGCCCACAAGAAGTTTAAGTGATGAGAAAAGTGGTTTGGATGAAGAAAGAGAGCTACCTTTCAATGGAAGATTAAGGCAAGAGTCACCTCCAAGTGTTAAAAGCAAACGTAAACTCAAACTTGTTGACGTTAATGATGGAGAGGAAATTAGTGATGTATGAGAGTATGGAGAATCATCAAAGGTTCCTAATAAGAAAGGAAGAGCATCTACATTGGAGGTAAGAAGAACTTCAAGAGTGAGTAAGCAACCTCAAAGGTATACTTATGAATCTTTCATGAATACTCATTATGCTTTTATGACAAAAGTTGAGCAGGAAAATGAACCCACATGTTATGATGAGGCAAAAGGAGATGAAAAGTGGGAGAAAGCAATGAGTGAAGAAATGGAAGCACTACAGGATAACAAGACTTGGAATTTAGTTCCAAAGACACAAAAACAAAAGGTAATTGGTTGCAAGTGGGTTTTTAAGATTAAAAGAAATAGTGATGGTAGTGTGTCAAGATATAAGGCTAGACTTGTAGCAAAATGATATAATCAAACTCAAGGATTGGACTATGAGGAAACATTTAGTCCAGTAGCAAACATGGCAACGGTGAGAACTTTGTTGGCTTTAGCTGCAAGTAAAAGGTGGAATATATATCGACTTGATATAAAGAATGCCTTTCTTAATGGTGAGTTAAATGAAGAAGTGTATATGTCACAACCAAATGATTATGTGGATGCAAAATGTCCTAATCATGTATGTAGGTTAAAGAAGGCATTGTATGGTCTTAAACAGGCACCAAGGGCATGGAATGCAAGGTTGGTAAAGTATCTTATGCTGCAAGGATACACAGCGAGTCATGTTGATCCTTCACTTTATGTAAAACATGTAGATGACATGTGTGTCTATGTATGCATTTCTGTGGATGACTTGTTGATTACAGGGAATGATGCAAAAGCAATTGAAGAGATAAAAGGTAATTTGGGAAAGGAATTTAAATTTTCAGATCTTGGTTTGCTTAGATACTTTCTTGGGATTGAAATTGTGTATGGCGATGAAGGTATGTGGAATGTAAATTTGTTTCTACTCCAATGGAATGTAATGTAAAGTTGAGTGCAAAGGAAGGTGATGAGTTATGAATGCATATAGATCCATGGTAGGATCTTTGATTTATGCAACAAAAACTAGACCTGATATATGCTATGCAATGGGAGTATTGTCACAATTTATGCATGAACCTAGAGTACCTCATATGCATGCAGCAAAAAGAGTGCTTAAGTATTTGAAAGGTACCATTTATTTTATAGTCATGATGTTGATCTAACTCTTAAAGTCTTTAGTGATGCAGATTGGGCTGGAAACAAAGATGATAGAAGATCCACAAGTGGATATGTGGTAATAGTAGGAAACAAGACATTAACATGGAGTTCAAAGAAACAGCCTACAGTTGCTTTATCTTCTACAAAGGCTGAGTATAGAGGTTTAGCATTGGCTACTACTGAGGTTATGTGGTTTAAAAAGTTGTTTCATGACTTGAATGTGTAGGTTGATGTACCACTGATATATGGGGATAACTTGAGCAGCATTCATATGACCTGAAATCCTATTTTTCATGCTAGAACAAAGCATATAGAGATTCACTATCATTATGTTCGAGAGAAGGCCATAAACAATGAAGTAAAAGTTTCTTTTGTGGGAACAAAGGATCAAGTTGCAGATATCTTCACCAAATCCTTGGATGGACCAAAGCTTCAAAGATTCAACTATATTCTTGGCATGAAGGAAATACCCTTTGAAACTTGAGGGGGAGAATGTTGCGAACATTTGTTTTATGTAGGGTACAAGTTTCAAATTATGTAAATACCTTTGGGAAGTCTTCAAATACTTCAAGAAGGCTCATATTATTCATTAAATATAGCCAAAATACCACGTGAGTTCTAGAACATGGTGAGTCAAATTAGTGAGTCACAAGGGAGCTGTAGTGGTGTCCTAGTGGAAGGTCGATGTGGCTAGTTCTCAAAGGCCATCAATACTTTGCTTATTTGAGCACTTGAGTCATGTAATATCTCCACCCAAGTGTCTACCACAAATTTAGATGTATTAGGAAGGTTTTAGATTAGTTTCTCATGCTATAAAAAGAGGGGAGAAGTTGTGATCTTGTGGGAAGTCCAAGAGAGTCATATGTGTAGCTCTACGCTGTTGTAGTTTTGTATGTAGAGATTGCAGAGCTTGTATCTCCCTCATTATATATCGAACTTACATGTTTGATAGCTCATTTGAAAGCTCCTACTGTCTTCTTTCATATTGTAAAGTTTCATACTCATTGGGTTTGTGAGCGGAGAGCAGTACTCTCTGCAAGTAGTGTGTATTCTCGGGTTCACCCCTGCTGAAGGTCTCCATTAAGCCTCAAACCTGTAGAGGTCATATCGCATTGTGTATTTATCCAAATTGCGTTTTCTTTGACTCATTGGAAAGCTCTTGGTCTCTAGAAATATGTGGGTAAAAGAGTTTTAGAAAATTCTAAGCCAATAGAGGACACTAAGCTTTGCAAGCATGACTAGTTTTCTATGATGGAGTTTGCGAGAACGTCAACTTGTTCCTAGGGGGTTCCACTTACTTCCAGCTATATTTTGGAGGTCAGTAAATTCCAACATTCCTACCACATGAATAGTGGTTTCATCTTCCTAACTTCATGAGATTCTTCTCTTTCTTCACTTTTACATTTTATCCATGGTGAATACAATTAAATGTATAAGTAGGAGTTCATATGTGATCCTCTATGTTAGATACATCAATCAAGTTGTAGTCCTAAATATTTAGCCAGGCACTTAGGCTTGGTAAATGTACCAAAAACACAAGGGCACAAGCACACTTAATGCAGCAGATGGCAGTTCTGGCACAATGTTAGCGATAAAGATTTTAACTGATTCAGTGGAAAAATGGAAGAAGATCGAGATGTTCATGTTCGATTGCTTGAGATAGACAAGATGATGCACAAAAATGTCAAGTAATCCAAGTGAAGTTGGGAATGGAAGTGGTATGCTAATTAACTAACTTTGCAACAAATCATTTGGTGATGTGTGACGCTCTGTGCACTACAATTTTGTGGAGATTTTAGAAGGAAAAGACTATGGGGCAAGTTTTTGTCACATTAAAATATATGATACAACAAAATAACCAGACTATTGTTGATTATGCCTCTCATTTGTGGAGTACTTTATGATAAAGTATTCCATTTAAACAACCACCCAATGATGTAGTAAGGGGATGATTTATGGATGGCATTAATCCTATTTGTAAAGATAAGATTTGCCTTTTTTCTCTGAACGGGACACACACACTCAACCAAATTATTGATGCAACTAAATATCTCAAAAGGAACCTAGAAGTGGCCAATCCTTCTTTGCAACATCTGGTAGAACTGGCCACTCCATGTCAAGTACCTTTGGTAGGATCTCCAAAGGTTCTCCATTGTATTGTATGAAGTGTTGGAGTTGGAGGTTTGTGGGAGCACACAAACAACAAAAGGAAGAAGACAAAGCTTGGAGGACAACACACAATACTAAAAGTGTTACCAAGTGAATGTTCAAAGATAAGTGACCCGTTAGAGTAATAGGCATATATACAATTCGAGGGAAAAACCCTCCGAAAGAGGGAAAAATTGCCTTGAAAATCCTAGTGTATTGACACACATCACTACCAAAATATATTAAAAAATCCTCCTTGCGAGTGATGCAGTGAACAAGGAGCTGGCACTCATGCATAACAAAGTGCCAAGCTATGTGGAATCAATTTACTAAAGGAAGTAACCCCAAATCTTTGCAAAAAGCTTCAAACTTCTCCCTAGTAGAGCCTTTATGAAAAGGTCTGCAACGTTCTCCTATCTGGGCATATATACCAATCAAATCTTTCTAGTAGAGAACCTCTCCCTCACATAATGATAGTGCACCTCAATGTTCTTAGTGGGAGCATGGAACATAGGGTTCCTCACAAGTGCCAATGTGCTCTTACTGTTAGTGAAGATGGTGGTGGTAGAAGACTAACCAACATCCAAATCAGCCATAAGGCATCTCCGCCACACATGCTCAATAGTAGTTGTGAAAGCTACCCTATACTCAACCTCATAACTAGAAGTGGCCACACTAGGCTACTTGTTGCTCAACCAAGATATGCATGAGCTACCAATCATGAAGTAAAAATCAGTGGTGCACAATCAAGTGTCATAGCAACGAGCTGGGGTAGAGTAAAAAAAAAGAATGTAAATTTGGTAATAGTGATCCCCCCTTGGGAAAAAAAATCCAAGTTGTTGGGTACCACTCAAGTAGTGAAAGATGCACTTATCCGCCTACCAATGTTTTGCATCTCCAGCATCTTGAAGACTCAACCCTAAACCTATTTCCATAGGAGTGGCAATAGGTTTGCAGTCTTCAAGGCCAAAACACTTCAATGATGTGTCAATATATTTCTCTTGATGCAAATCTATTCTGCCCTCAACTTGCATGAATTGAATGCTGAAATAATGATATGAATGCTGAAAAGAAGACATCTCAAATGAGGCATGCAAATCAGCCTTAAAATTAGCAATATGCTTCTCATTAGGACCAATGAGGAGCATGTCATCAACATAGACAACAATGATCAGAAGCACATCATTTGCACACTTAACATATAAGGTGCTCTCAATTGGACTATTCTCAAACCCATGTGCAATCAAGTAGACATGTATCTTTTTGTACTAAGCATGTGGTGCTTGCTTCAAATCATATAATGCCTTTTTCAACCTGCATACTTTGTTTTCATGCCCTTTCTGCACAAAACCATGGGTACCAAATACATACACTTCTTCATGTAAGTCACCATTCAGAAATGTAGTTTTGATGTCCAATTGGTGTACATTCCAACCATGATGCATTACAAGTGCAGAGGTGCTACGAACAGTAATCATTCGGCATGTGGGAGCAAAGGAAACATCAAAATCAATGCCTCTTTCTTGGGCATAACCTTTTGCAAAAAGCCTAGCTTTATACTTATCAACTATTCCATAAGGCTTACACTTTAGCTTGTATACCCACTTAGTGCCAATGGCCTTCTTGCCAGGAGGAAAATCACATAAAGACTAGGTACCATTATTCATAATAGCATCATATTCTAATTACATAGCACCCATCTAATTTTTTGAATTTTGTGCTTCATCAAATGAAACAAGCTCATTCTCATCACAAAGTCTAGAGGCAGCCACACTATAGAAATCTCACTATGAGAGCCTCAACGAGTACAATATGATAGAGATGCATCTAATCAACTATCTCACAAAGTCCATACCATCCATTTTGGCATAGTTTTTTCCTCCTATATATCATCCCTCTCATCAACAAGTGCATCATGTAAATCTGCATCTAAAATGGAAAGATCTACATCATCACATGAAATCTATAAAAGTCGAGAAATTGACTCATTTGGACTAGCACTTGACTGTCCACCTGTAAAAAGAGGCAACAAAGTTTCATACACATCTCTAGAGCTAACAAAAGTCTCCTTGGTACATGAAAGTAATGGTTGAATTGCACCACAAACATCACTATTCACAAGCTGCAATTTATGAGTAGCTCGAACAAAACCATCTTTTGGGAAGGAAGAATGCTGCATTTTTTCCAAAATACACCCTTCACAAACATGTTTACAAGGGGCCTCAAGTTTGGGTAGAGAGGATGCCATGTATGGTTTCTACAAGCATAGCAAACTAGCAAAATTCAGATTAATGAAGTGTGCATGCCAAAGCTTTCCATCTGACATACCTTGAGAATCTTGAACTTCACATGCTTAATTATTCATAGATTTTGCATAAACAATGAGATTATACAACCCATGACATAAAATGTCAGAAGCAATAATAGCATCGTCATTTGATAGATCACGATCTATACATCTCTCATCAACAAATTTCACAACGGAGTCGATCTTGGCTAATGCTGAAAGTGATAAAAGATTTTTCTTGACAATGTGAAAGGACTACCATCACTAGTAGTCAAAATGACCTTACCAACTCCCATGATAGGATAAGAGGAGATGTTGGCACATGTGATTTTATTCCATGTAGGAGAAGGTTGAAGTGAAGTGAAGAAACTGTATTGTGAGGTAATATGTTTGGTTGCCCCACTATCAAAGTATCAAACATCTGAGTCTACTATAGACATACACTACTCATGACAAGATGGGTCATAACTACAAACAATAGTAAATGCCCATTCTTCATTCTACATAAGATATTAGATGTAGAGGCCTCTACTTCAACCATTCCAGAATCTTTCTTCTTTGCCTCTTGCACCCAATTTTGGACAACTCTTTATGACATGATAGTTTCCTTTACAATATTTGCAAAACAGTTTCTACATTTTTATTTTCTTCTCATCTTTGTCATCCTTATTTGATTATGCAAAATTAGTAGGTTTTTGCTTATTAGTAGATGAGCTCCATTTACTTTGCCCTTTTGATTAGCTAGGAAAGCTTGATCTACAACATGCATAATGGATATGTTCTACCTAGATTGATCTTCTTGCAACAAAATAGAGATGAACTCCTCAAATGTTAAAGCATTTGGATTGCCTTTCATCATCAATCAAAGAGTAAGCAAAACTCTGATATGAATCTAGAAGACTGTTCAGAATAGTTTACACAAGTGAACTCTTTGGCAAGACTTCATCAGTAAAAATCAACTACTCCTTCAAATCTTTGATCTTCATAAAGAATTTGTCCATGGAATCTCCTTCATTCATGTGCTCACTCTCCAACTATTTTCACAAGAGGGAATGTGTGGGATAATGGCACATTTGTTAGGGAAAGCTACCAATGCATATATGTAGCTCAGTGATGAGTAGCACCTCCTTTAATGTCAATCTGGGAAGATGTGAGGATGGTATGAAGACCTCGAACAAGTGATGGCACAAGTGTGTGAGTGAGAAGCTCACTAACATGCACACACATACACACACGCGCGCACACACAACAAGAAAAAAGAGAGAGACAATGGAATTCTTTTAGATTTCTCAAAAGTGCTCTTACAAGTTCAATTCCACAACAAGCTAACCTCCAAAAATGAGCTCTCTAGCTCTTTTTATAGTTTTTGACTAGCTTTGGCCCTGTCCAGACCTAGTGTCCAGCCTAGTTAAAAATTAGGTTTTAGGGCCTATTTGTGGGCTCAAACGGAATCTAAAAAATATGAAAATTGATAGGTAGGTACTTCTAATGCTCCTCAAGCTCAAGGACTCCTTGGCTTGCACAAAATGGAGCTACAAAAAGGTGGAATGGTATTTACAATGGTGTGGAGTGACTAGAATCACTATTTGGGAAATATTAACTCAGGAAAAATGATGGCCTATTTGCCAGATCTTCTTTGACTGCTTTGTCTGTTTGGCCCTTCTCGTTGACTCCCTTGTCTTCTAAGTCCTTGACCGCCCTGACCACTGCAACCACTCCACCCTCTCTCACATCTGTCGTCTCTGACAGACCCTTGTTGTATGGACCGTTGGATGTAGTACTCTACGACGTCTGTGGCTAAGTGATGTTCTGCTATTCTCATTCCTTTGGCCAAATCAGTGAGTAAGGCGTCCCAGTCTACTAGCCCAAGTACTTCCGGATGTGGCATACGTAGCTGGTCTGAGTGTAGAGCATGTTCAACCGCAAATAGTTGTAATAAATGGGATGGTCTGGGTATGAATATCTTGGAATGATATTCCCAAAACCCTGTGATAAACATTTCCTCAAATGTTTGCTTGAAGCAGGCTGGTAGATACTTGATACAAGCATGCCACACATAGACAACATTGATGGGTGGTATTGTGCTCATATCGTAGGCAAGATCTTGGTTGCGTTCATTGAATCCGAGAGCCAAAAGGTGAGGTTCTTTGACATTTCTAAAGGCTCTGAATGTAATCAGCATCAACTCAAATATTTTGAGGCACATCTGTGCCATGATATCTGGTACATTTTTTAATCTGACTGCCCAGTGTCGGATGGTTGAAATCATGTAATTAACCATGGGTTGGCCACGAGGGGGTGCTAAGTACACATAGTTGAGCCACTTTTCACATCCTTTAACTGTCAAAACAGTTTTTGTGTACTCAGGCCAAGACATTCGTCGAAAGACAGGGTAGTAGCATGGGTGTTGAGGGTTCTCCGGTTCAACACAACATCGTCTAACTAGCGAAATTAGATTTCTCTATTCTTTCCCATTGAGCACTGATCGTTACTTCCCCAGATATTCCACCGGAATGTCTCATAAAGTTACCGGAACATCACCGAAATATCACCGGAATATTACCGGAATATCACCGGAAACATTCATTCTTACAATTTTCTGTTAATTCAGAGTTTACACAATCTTGCTAAACTTTATACTTGCAAAAGATTTACAGATTTTCCTTTCGCACATCTCATATACTTAAGATTATCTACACTCTGACATAATACAGTCTGAGTCACTTAAACAGAAGTCACCGTAAACAGAAACTTTGCTACACAGACATTTTGGTTGGTTATTCATTGGTAAACGCAACACTAAGAATATAGATTGTAGTTTTGTAAAGACTAGAACTTCGGTATAAGAATTTGATTAAGCCGCAAAGATTCTTCCATTCAATTGTTGTCTGTATACTGGTTATTTACTGTAGAACCTGGTCTTTTCCGGTCCTGACAAAGGAACTCATTCTTCTTGACTTCTTCTCACAGTTGACGCACTTACACTTCTTGCATCTTCGTATCTCATTCTGATCATGGCGCCTTTACTTCTAGTGCCCTTTCTTCCTCTTTCTATTGTCGCTTCTTCGTCGACCTTCGCTTCTTCTCGTTTCGGTTATTGCGTCTTCGTTCTTCGTCTACCTTCTCCCCTCTCCTCTACGGTTGCGACTAACTCCTTTCTTGTAACTCCCTTTTGTCTTGCGACACATCCTTATAAATCCCCGCATAGTCGTCTTTTTTCTTTTTATTCTTATTTTATTTCTCCAGATGTCCTTGCCTTCAACACCTGGCACAGCCCGGTGGGTAATTTTGTCAAAAATTAAACCCGAATTTCACAATCCCTTGATCATATATCTCCGATGACTATATGGAAATCTGCTCTTCTTGTACTTCTAATTCTTCATTATTAACATCTTCTTCTGCACCATCCTCCTTTTCCTGAACATTCTCAGCAAATAGCTCCACCTTTTATTCTAGTGTCTCTTTCAACAACTGTTCCCGCATTTTTGCAATTATCTGTGTCTGTTCCTCAATCTGCTTTTGCTGGTTTGAAATTATACATACTAAATCTTTTTCATGTTTGGAAAGAAAACTTGTGTGCACCTGTTCATATGGCATCTTAATCATACCGAACCAACCACTTTGAAAAACACTCCAAATGTCCTGAACATATGTATGCAGATGCTGCTTCACTTCTCCTATGTCCATCTTCGTCATTAACACAGCATCTAACTGCACACCTTCCTCTTTTAATATTTGCTCTTGTAATTCCTGCAAAACTTTTATTCTCGACTCAAGAACTTCCTGTTCCGCCTGCAATCTAGCATTTAATTCTGAAAAATTCATCATCTCTTTTTGAATCTGCGTTTGTACAGTCATCTGCCATTCTTCCAATTCCTGAATAGGCTTCTTTGTACTAGCCAATTCCACCACCAATTGCTTCTTATCATGCTGCAACTCTTCCAACATACATTCCTTTCTATCCAATGCATCCTGAAGTTCTTTAATATTCTCTTGCAAAGACTGATACTCAGTCTTATTAATAAATATTTTAGTCTGTTCATGCCGAAACAATCTTTTCTCCTGAAAAACTAAAAAATCCGACACTTCCTGCAACTTCTTCTTCATCCCTGGCACATCATAATCTGAAATATTATCATTTTTCAACATTTTTTCAGCTTCAACCTGTAATTGCTCTTCCACTCGTCTTTTCCTAGACAACCTAAAAGCAGTTCCAAATACGTTCGGCTCCTTAATACTATCTGTCACTGATCGCAAAATTTCTTCCTGTATCTTTGCTTTATACATATCAGCGTCAATGATTTGACTATTCTGGTTCCTTTCTTGTGCCAGATTACCAGCGCAAAGAAAATCTTCAGAAGTCTGTGAAGGTCTAATCCTTACCTGTCTTACTGCTAACTGTTTTGGCTCATTACTCATCTTTATGACCATAAACTTGGCTCTGCTTTGGCCACATTTTCTTCTGATCTTCAACGAACTGCACAAATTCGAATAAAGCAGCTAAATATGCTGATAAGTGACTATTTGTTTGCGTCTTACGCCTATCCCCAACGAAAATCTCACTCTGTAAGTGATCATACATCCAATGAGCCCAACTCACCTTTTCTCCTGCCTCTACATAGGCTAAAGGTGCAAAATTCTCCCTAGACATAGAATCATATTTAATGATAAAACATAATCTTTTCAAATACCATTTTACTTGTTCCCTTCGATTATAGCTTACATTCCTCATCATATAGTACTGCCGTCTTCCTTGTCGGGGTCCAAAGTCTTTCTTCAAAACCTCCTCCGAACATTTGGGAACTACAACATCATCGTATATAGGCAATTGAAATACTTGTGCAACTAATTTTGGTGAAAATTTTACTTGAAAGGAGAGCTGACCCTTTATTTCCTGCATAATCTCCAACTGACTCTTTACCTCATAATTGCATTTCCAACGTTTCCATGGCAACATAGCAAACTATAATAATCCAATTCTTATGAGCCAATTCATATGCAGATCAGACTGTATGTCAACTTCTACTTTAAAATCTGTGAATGACCCCATAAACTTATGCACACCCTTAGTCTTTGTATATGGTGTTGAAATTGTATCTTCTTCTTTCCCTTGTAATGAGTTATCAATTTCTTCCGATGTGGTGTCCTCCCTTCTCACTGTCACTTCTCTCTTTCTCATACATCCTCTCATGATTCCTGATTCAAGCACTAATACAGAAAATGCTGAAAAAAATATGTTCTTGGAAGCCTTTATGTAGAACCAAAAATATTCGTTCCACAAGTGCGAATGCTTGAACTGCCACTTTCTGTAATGATAAACGTACGTTCGCACATAACACTTTATGCGACGCAATAATATTGTAGTGTGGATTATCATAAACATCCTCCACAATCGATTGCCCCACTTATCAATAACCCGCTGAATGAAAATTCCACACATGCCAGAAGAATCATGAAATAGAACACTCATTCGTACCTCAAGAATAAGAAAAAGATATTTTATCTTCTCAATACTACATTGTATAGTGCAAAAACTTTTAACCATACAGTTCTGACCGATTGTACTTTGCAAGATAATCATTGGTCGACTATCAGCTTCATGTGCATATTCTCCTCGATACCTTTGTTGCGTATGAATCTGCTGACACGGGATGCAAGGCATACTCATTGCGCACACATCATAATTTGCAGACCCAACATACTTCTGAGCTTGTCTTCCCTGATTCAACAATACTTCATTATTCATCATGGACCCTGAGCTAACCGATAACGCATTGTTGATCTGCAACTATAAACCATGTGTCCATTGTAACCGTAAAAATTTACTCAATGTAATTTTAGACCAACACGAGGTCAAAAACACTGTACCACCGATAAAAATGTAGAAAAATACACTTTGTTACTTCGATGATCACAAACATTGCTGACGTATTTTTCTGAGCGACATACAACTTGCACCACATTAGCAGATAACCAGTGTGGCAGCTTCCCTTGACATAATTTCAACCAAAATCCATTTATTGGTTTGTTTAAGCATGTGCCAAACACATCTGCCACACGAAAAGTGCCTTGACCCAAATCTTGGACAATCTGATATGGGCCCCTGTATCTCAATGTGAGCTTTCCAGGATGGGGTCCTAGCTTAGAATTATACACCATCACCCAATCACCTCCTTTGAATATCTTAAACTTCACATTCTTATTTACCCAGGCTTGTCTCCACCTTTGAATCACTTCCGTAATGTATGCACTTATCAAACGATCCTCCTCCATCTGTAAAAGGTATTTACTCCTGTGTTTAACTGAAACTTCAGGCGACATCTTTGCTGCCGTAACCCTCAAGCTGGGAACTACAAACTCCATGGGTACAACTGCCTCCAATCCATATACCAACCGCAAAAGGTGTCATTCCGGTCGTCACTTTAAACGCTGTTCTGAATGACCACAAGGCTGAGTCAAGAAACAAATCCCACTTTTTCTGATTTTCGTGTACCAATTTCTTAAGAATACGCAGTAAAGTTTTATTCGTGCTTTCAGCCTGCCCATTCGCTTGAGGATGATATGCTGTAGTCTTCTTATGCACTATTTGATGAAATCTTATTAATTCTGAAATCACCTCATTCAAGAAATGAGTACCTCGGTCACTCAGTAACTCAATCAGACACCCAAATCTTGTCATAATATTACGATAAAGAAATTTAGCCACACTTGCTGCCTTGTTATCCTTCAGTGCAACTGCTTCCACCCATTTCGTACAATAATCTATCGCCACCAATATATAGCTATTACCCCTCTGAGTAGTAGGTTTAATAGGTCCCATAAAATCCATGCCCCATCTTTGAAAAGGATCCAGCGGTAATATTGGATGATCAGTCATACGATCAGAATTATTAGGTTGGCCTAACTTTTGGCAAATCACACAGCCTTTAGCATACGCATGCGCATCTTTTAATACCGTCGGCCACCATAACCCTGCTTGTAATACTTTCTTTCCAGTAATATCACTTGACAAATGTCCTCCTGCTGAACCGGAATGCGCTTCAAGTAACACAGCCGATTGTTCATAGTCTGGAACGCATCTCCTAATAACCTGATCCATGCCCTTCTTGTATAATGCCCCTGCTATCACCAAATATGGCCTACTTTTAAGAGCAAACTTCCTTCTCTGATCAGATGTAAAATGTTGTGGTAATACCCCTTCTGTTAGGAACATAAGTAACTGATCATACCACGAATCTATCTCGACCGCCTGCGCCGTAAACAATTCAGCATCCGGAAATACATCAAGTACACTAATGGGTGTTTCTCCTGATTCCAATCGACTGAAATAATCTGCCATCGCATGCTTTTCCCTGGGGTATGCACAATGACAAAATCGAATTCTTGTAACAAGAGCATCCATCTGGCTAATCGGCCTGTTAATAAAGGCTTCTTGATTAAATAAACCAGAGCCTGATGATCCACATGAAAAATCACTTTATTGCCCAACAAATAATGCCTAAACTTGTTAAGGGCATACACCATTGCCAAAGCCTCTCTTTCTATCACCGGATAATTTCTTTCAGCCACAGCCAATACCCTACTGGCATAATAAACAGGTCTATACCATCCCTTATCTTTCTGCTACATCAACACTGCTCCTACGGCCACATCCGATGCATCAACGAATATATGAAACGGCATTGACCAATCGGGTGGTTGCAAAATAGGTGCCACTGACACCATCTTTTTTAATAACTGAAATGCCCTCTCTTGAGCCTCTGTCCATATAAACGGAACATCCTTCTTGGTCAAATGCGTCAGTGGTGAAGAAATGTTTGCTAAATATCTTAAATATTGGGAATGCCACTTAATTTGGCCTACAAACTGCATGACTTCTTTAACGTTGATCGGTGCTTTAGCTGTACTGAGAGCTTCAATTTTCTTAACATCAATCGCCATTCCTGCTTGTGAGATAACATGACCCAATAAAATCCCACTTCTTACCGCAATCACACTTTTAAACGGATTCAATACCATCCGAAACTGCCGACATCTTTCAAAACATGCTCTCAAGTGTAGTAAGTGCTTAACCATTTCACCGAAAACTAAAAAGTCATCGACAAATACCTGCATGAAGTCCTGAAGATAAGGTTCAAACACTTTATGCGCCACATAATTGAATGATGGTGGTCCATTCTTCAAACCAAAACTCATTACGGTAAATACATAAGCACCAAATTCGGTAATAAACGTTGTTTTATGCTGATCCTCATCAGCCACACTAATCTGATTATAACTGGAAAATCCATCCAAGAAACTATACATTTCATGGCCGGCAACTGCATCCAATATTGCATCACAAAACGGCATAGGAAACGGGTCTGTAACCGTTGCCGCATTTAGCTTTCTGTAATCAACACAAATTCTGAGCTTCCCATTCTTTTTAGGGACCACTATAATAGGAGATAGCCAAGTCACCTGATTCACTGGTTTAATAAATCCGACTGCCAACAACTTATCAATCTCTTCCTTCACTTGTTTAGCAAAATTAGGATTCATTCTACATCTTTGCTGTGCCACAGGTACTGCATCCGCCTTCAGATTAATCTTATGTTGATGTAACTGTGGATCAATGCCTTTTACTTGAGTATAGTCCCAAGCAAACACATCCACATACTCTTTAAGCAAGCAAATAAGAGCCTCCTTAAACTTTCCTTCCAATGTTTTACCAATCCTCACCATCTTTGGTGCATCTTCGGTTCCCAAATTAACCTCTTGAAGCTCTTCCTCCTTCACCCGCACACAACCTGCATACTTCTGATCATAAATCCTTTCCGTTCGCATAATTATCTCTTCCTCCTGTTGTTCCATCTGCTGCTGCACCGGAACCTGCATACATTGATCAAACACTTTTTGTAACTGGGCACCGGCCACCTGTGCTCCTGGAAGTAACTCTTCTACGTTTGGCCCACCACTCTAATCCTTACTTAATACTCCTCAACTTCTAATACCGGCACCACCGTTGGGTTTGCCTGCAAAAACTTTTCCTCTTCGTCATCTTCAATCTCATCTGCTAAATTAATAGTCTGAGCCATCAATGGTTTGTCATGTACCGACATGTTTTTTCTCCCACGCATAGGAATTGTCACTTGCTTTTTACCCTTGGTAATCATTACTACATTCAAGCCCCAATCCTGCTTTATTTTTGCAAGCCGAAACCAAGGTCTTCCTAACAACATTTCATACGGGTACGCTGACTCCGTCATTTCGGATTACTACAAAATTGACCATGAATGTCATACCAGAAATAATAATTTGTTGTTGCTTCAAAATGCCAACAGGCTGTACTCGTTTTTGATCTGCCATTTTGACCTGAAAAGGTGCTGGAGCCAATGCCCCTCTTCCCATTTCAATAAAAATATGTTCAGGTAATATGTTTACCCCTGATCCTCCATCTAGCAATACTTCGGCAAAACTTTGCTTATTGTACTGCACTTGAATGACTATTACGACAAAGTCCACATGTGCTGGATCAATACTGTTGGCCGAAATTGAAGGGATTGTCCTAACCTCGGGCTCGGTCGGATACCCAAGTAGCTTTCGCAATAATTTTTTGCGAAAGACCGGTACTAAAGATAATAGCTGATCCAAAGACAACTGTAACGGGGCACTAATGATGTCAGCAAACCAGTCATTTGCGAAGTCTTGTTGACACTGAGCCTTATCCTGCTCCATCATGGGCGGTACCAACTTGACACCCGTTTGTCTCTCGGTCCGGTCGTCTTCTTTTACCAGATTAGCAGACTCGTCGTGAACCTGCTCCAAAACCTTATCTCAAATTTGCCTTTGTTCGTGCCAATCAATAGGAACTTTGTGTTTGGATTAAGTGACCGCCAATACTTCAACCTCGTTAGTTGTTCCACAGTGCGGACCATCACACTGTCCTTGGTTGTTACCATGCTTGCGAGCAGATGTACTGGGTGCATCATGGGTCCTATCGGCTTGTTCTGGCCATTCAATCAGCATGGCATTTGCCTGAGCCGCCGACTGCCCCTGTTGTTGATGTTGTCCCGGTTGATTATGTTGGTTATACCGAAGGACATGTATACCTCTTTCTTCACAATGCTTTACCCACAAAGGGCAATTCGGCCCTATCCAATGATCAGGAGCTGAACAATACCCACAAGGCATTACCCTTGGTGGTCGACCTTGGTAATTGCCTTGCTGGTTGTTTCCCTGCTGATTTCCTTGATCTCTCCATGGGGGTCTTACCTGTTGCGGTCTCTGGAAGTTACCTCGCCCTTGGATATGAATAGCCTGATTGGTCGCCACGTCATTGAGATTTTGATTGTCTGGCCTAGAACTTTTCCCTCGATGCTTAGGATTATACCAACACTGAGTTGTGGTATGTCCCTCTTTGTCACAGATATCACAAAATCGTGTTTCCTTTGGCACCAGTATAGAAGACCCATGTTTCTTTAACTTACGAATCCATTCCTCCTCTTTACGGTGTTTAGATTTAGTCTTACGATGCTTCGTCTTCACGATTTCTTCCTCATCATCATCAATATCGGACTCATCGAAACTCTTACCTGACTCTATGTCCGAATCCGATTCCACCTCTGAACCAAAATCAGACTGCTTCTTTTTTGCTCGCCCAAATCTTCTTTCAACACGCGCTAGTGCTAATACTAAGACATCAAAACCATTCACAATGTCCACACTGGCCACCGCATGTCTGATGGTGCTCCTTAATCCTTTCAAAAAAAATCTTGCCAACATCTCATCAGTAGGTCATTCATTACCTTACAGCCTGTCCATTAAAGTCCTAAACTTCTGAGCATAGTCTTCCACTAGCATAGTCTTTTGTCTGATAGCCCTTAACTTCCTTAATACATCAGAAGGCGTCTTTTCTTTTCTAAACCGTTGTAAGAATGCGATTTTTAAATCATCATACGTAGCAAAATGGGTAATGCCATATTGACTGAACCAGCTCATAGCTCGTCCTTCCAACGTGGCTGCAAATTGTTGAAGTTTAATATCATCACCATAGATAACCGGATATCCATTGGCTGTCCATTTTATTTCGAATTGAGCTACATGGCAATCAGCATCTTCCTTAGAGGTTGCACTGAAATGAGCTGCCTTGACTTTGGGATTTGGAGGTGGTTGAGCCATTGGCTGTGGTTGAGGTGTGCGCCTAGTTCTATGACCGGTCGCCCCTGCAAGTGGGTCAAACTGGAGTCGTCTTCTTACCCCTACAACTGTTTCTGTGAGGAATAACGCTCCAAGGATGCCGCCCACTAACCTGGCCTCTACTACACCTATTTCCCCCTGGTCCTTGTCAGTGCCCAACGCTTCCTTCTCCTGGGCCTCGTACCACTCGTAAAAATCTGAGGATGTCTCCACGTTCGCTGCTCTTGCCTGTGCCCTCGTAAAATATACTTTGCTAAAGCGATTTTGCCTGCTCCTCATTCATGTCTTTGAGGCTGCTTCGGCCATACAGTAGGATGGCCAATTGTGTTGAGGGTTCTCCGGTTCAACAGAACATCATCTAACTAGCAAAATTAGATTTCTCTATTCTTTCCCATTGTGCATTGATCGTTACTTCCCCAGATATTCCACCAGAATGTCTCATAAAGTCACCGGAACATCACCGAAATATCACCGGAATATTACCGGAATATCACCGGAAACATTCATTCTTATAATTTTCTATTAATTCAGAGTTTACACAATCTTGCTACACTTTATACTTGCAAAAGATTTACAGATTTTCCTTTCGCACATCTCATATACTTCAGATTATCTGCACTCTGACATAATACAGTCTGAGTCACTTAAACAGACGTCACCGTAAACAGAAACTTTGCTACACAGACATTTTGGTTGGTTATTCATTGGTAAACGCAACACTAAGAATACAGATTGTAGTTTTGTAAAGACTAGAACTTCGGTATAAGAATTTGATTAAGCCGCAAAGATTCTTCCATTCAATTGTTGTCTGTATACTGGTTATTTACTATAGAACCTGGTCTTTTCCGGTCCTGACAAAGGAACTCCTTCTTCTTGACTTCTTCTCAGAGTTGACGCACTTACACTTCTTGCATCTTCGTATCTCATTCTGATCATTGCGCCTTTACTTCTAGTGCCCTTTCTTCCTCTTTCTATTGTCGCTTCTTCGTCGACCTTCGCTTCTTCTCGTTTTGGTTATTGCGTCTTCGTTCTTCGTCTACCTTCTCCCCTCTCCTCTACGGTTGCGACTAACTCCTTTCTTGTAACTCCCTTTTGTCTTGCGACACATCCTTATAAATCTCCGCATAGTCGTCCTTTTTCTTTTTATTCTTATTTTATTTCTCCAGATGTCCTTGCCTTCAACAATGGGTTATACTTGATGTATAAAGGCATGTTATTCCAAGTGCGTACCATCTCAGGGTAGGTTTCAAGTAGGCATATCCTACAAGTAGGTTGAAATATATTCCCATGTGTGGCACTTGCAAGAATGTCATCTGGTGCAAACTGTGTTGCCGAGGTTGGTTCTTTTGTAGTGTGTTGCTTTATTTCAGCATTATAATCTGCCATTAATACGCAGAATGGAACATACAAATCATCAGACGTACCAATCCACCGATGATGGGAGAGGTTTCTGAAGTAGTCCGATTTGATTATGACTTCTTCCAATCGGGACATTGACTGTATCTGTACTATAACTCTCTCATCATGGGTTGCACCAACCTTCTCTAACTTTTGCATCCATTCAGGAGCTTCGATCTCAATTGTGTTCATTCCTTCCTCTGTTTGCTTACCCCTTGGTGCAGGCATGGGTACGTATGGATCTTCAAAAATCTCCTCAACTTCAATTGGAACTAGGTCCTCAGGTTCCGGCTCCACGAGGGGAGAGGGTTGACGCTCATATTAAAGAACTTTATTTTGTAGTTCTTCCAGTTGTGCTCTGAGTGCTGCGACTTCTTCAGATGTGTCTGCTGCGGTTGTCACTTCTTTTGGTGACTCTTGCTGAGCTTCCAGTTGCTAAAGTAGGTCATCCCTCTCTTTTTCTAAGGCTGTGTGGGCTTCCAAGAGATTGGCATGTGTTTCCAATACGATTGGCATGTGTCTGCTGCGGTTGTCACTTCTTTTGGTGACTCTTGCTGAGCTTCCAGTTGCTAAAGTAGGTCATCCCTCTCTTTTTCTAAGGCTGTGTGGGCTTCCAAGAGATTGGCATGTGCATATTTTCAAATGGGATGGCCTTGAAATTCTCTGGGTCGATTTCTTGCGGTGAACCCTCCATTGCTGCTTCCAAGTTTTCTTCGTTCTATTTCTGTAGTCGTTTATTTTCTTTGAGTGCTGCGGACATGTGCTTTCGTAGTAAGGCGAGGTTACGTCGAAGCTTGAGATTGTCCATTATCACGGCGTGTAATAGATCATCGAGTTGTTGTTTTTCTTCGATATCTGGCTGGGGTGGATTGGCTACTAATTGATCATGTTGTGCCTATAAGGTATTAAACTGTTGTTGTAATAGCCTCTTCTCCTTCTCTAAATTAATGAATCTTTCTTGTAGCATTTCATGGTTTCTGAACAGGCTTGTATGCTCAGCATCTAGGTGCTGATAATGCTATTGTAGTTGAGACATACACTAGTACAAAGTATTAAATACATTATTAATAGGAGTGGATGCTGGGAAGGTGTTGAATGCAAGAGGGTAGGGAAAAGGGAAAGGGAGTGTGTATGCGGTGCTCGATAAGGGTGAAGTGGGTGGTGGGAGAATGGGAGATTGTGGGAATATGGGGGGAGGGAGAGGTGCGGAGGTGGGTGATATGTCCATGAAGTCATGTGTGGATGCGGTCGTGGGAGTGATTGTGAACATGGGAATTGTCAGTGTGGTGATGGTCATGAAGGTGTTGAGTGGCGTGTGCAGTTGTGAAAATGAACCAACAGGAAGTGTTATGGGGGGAATGGGGTTTTCAATGGAAACAATTAGAATTACAGTGTCCGTGGTGGCATTTACAATAGAAGTGGTGATAGGTTGTGCAAATTGTGAGAGTTGACTCACAGTCTGTGCTTTGGTATGAGAAGTGGACTCTGAGGCTGTGATAGTGGTGGTGACGGTGGTGCTAGGAGGTGAAGGTGGTGGAGTTGGAGTGGAGGGTGGTAATGGGGGTGACGGGGGTGCACTTGAGGCATGGGCTTCCTCAGTGTGATGAATGGTATGAGTTGTGTCTGTGGTGGTGGATGTGGTGCCCTATGGTTCTGATACCAAGACATTCATTTGTTTCCGTGGTCTAGGGGGACGTCTTTCGTATCTTCGCTCCGATCTTCGCGAGTGTGTGAGAGCGGTATGCACTGTCTCAGGTACCCCCAATGCATCAACAATCATGTCAAGGGTTGCCCGGTATTGCTCGTCCACACCTTCATCTTCCAAGATCTGGTTCATTAGGGCCTTTCCTGCTGCCAGGGATAGTCTGTGTTGTTCTTGAACTCGGTTGATGGTATCATATAGTCTTTTCAATTGCTTCGTATAAGCAAGGGCACCTTCAAGTTCCGGTACAACTTCTTGCTCATATTCATGCTCTTCTTCTTCAGATAGTCCTTCTTGTTCATCCTCTTGCTCCTCTTTTGTAGTCTCCTCTTCGTCTTCATCCACTTCCACAACTTCTGGTTGACTTGGATGGGGTTGGTCTATAGCAGTTTGTTGCCCGCTCGCTTGCTCTACCTCAACTTCCAAATTAACAGCATTAATTATTCTTGCTACCTCCTCATCCGTTAACTCCTCTAGCGTGAAGCCATGAGGGAACTCCAAATCAGTGGGTATCGGTGGGAATCCTAGATTCGGTCCTTCCGCACTATGCCTTGGTAATCTGATAGTGAAAGGTTGCACCCGCCTTGGAAGTCGTGGAGTTGTCTCTGGTGTTAGTGTAGCACCACGGGCCTGTGCACAGGGCATCTGAACTGCTCCCCTCATTTTCTTGGATGGAGGCCCTGCGGCTGATAGTCTTCGTTGAAATTCTTGCACCCTGGTCCAAACAAGTGCCCTTTGAATTGGCACATCATATGCCAAGCACCGATAAACAATCCTTGTAAGAGCATAGCATCCATAAAGTACTGACTTTTGGTTCTTATACCATCGTTGATGTGCCAAGTGTATTTGGTCAATAATCCAATGAGGCATGTTGATTGTCAAATTGAAGGTGTCTGCTAAGTATAAACTGAACCAGATCTTCTTGGGTGGCATCGTGAATCTCTCTTGACCAGGGAACGCAAAATGTTGCATGCACATTCGGAGGTGAATTGCAATAGTTGGTGTCGTTGCCACCATATCCTTCAGTTTAGTCAAGTTCCTGTTCTTCATGTTGTCTGGGATCATTGACTCTTTCTCTATGGGGATGTGCATACCCTTCATATCTATAGCTTCCCTTACCAAATTTTTTGTCAATTTGAAGCGCTTCAGTTCATTACCTCATGTAAGAGATGGTAGGACAAAGGTGCTATACCCCTTTTTCTCTTTACTGGGAGTGGGGGTGCTAATCAAGTATGAACACCTTAGAAAGTCCAGCTTCGGTAACTGGGCTTTGAAGTAATCATATAGTCCCACCTTCTTCCATATCGGTTTCAACCCTTCATTATTTTGAAGCCTCTCAAACTCTCTGATAAAGAAATGATACCTGCCCCAGCGTCCATTGAACTCTATTTCTACCTCCCACAAGTAAGTGCCTTCTCCAAGAGGTCCTGCCACATCACTAAACCAATGCGAGTTTTGGCTTACTGGTGATGTGTGCCCCTGGGGAGGATTCTGAACAGGTATGGCATGTAATGCTCTCAATGCCAGTGGTCTTTCCTTCAACTCCTCCTCAATGGGGAGACTTTCAATGTCCACAATCTGAGAGCGGGTGCCTGTCTGGGAGCTAGTTCCTGCAGCCTCGGCCATATTGAAGGAACTGGTCATTGGTTCTGTGAGAATATACAAATGAATGTTAACATTGCAAATGGACACAAAGTGGTCCTGTGTCCCCGTTACAACATTAACATGAGTTTTTAATGAGAAGTTAGTTAGTCAGTGAGTGCTTGGTGATAGTGGGTGTAGTTAGTGGATGAATTGTCCTAAGAGCTAAATGGAAAGATGCAGTGTGAAAATGAAGCAGTTAGTAGGTGGGGTTGAATTTACAAGTGGAGGTCGGGGGGTCTATTACAAGCTTTGGGCAGCCAAACACACTGGATGGATTTCGGTTTTGGTTCGGTGGAGACTTGCGAGGGCTTTGTGAGAGCATCTACTTGGAAATGAGGCTTTCTAGGGACCCATTTACAAGTGAATCTACTCATGCTCATGGGTGAATATGTGTTAGTGCGTGATGTATAAGAGTGGGTATCAGGTGTTCGAGTGAGTGAACCATGTTGTACATGGTGTGGTTTCTGTGTAGCTATTTGAGCCCGCAAGCAAGCCTTAGGCACCCAAATTTGTCTTGATTGTGGGCCAGCCTTCATCGACTTCTTGGGTACCCAGATAGACTTCACCTTCACAGAAGAATTTTTGGAAGACTTCTTATTAGTGTCGTATCATTGATCACTAATAGGAAGTTGAGCTAGTTTTTGTGGCTTGACCGCAATAGGATGCTCGCCTTTCCGCACCCACATTTGTTTTGGTGGCTGAGACACCTTTCTTCGTACTTTCTTTTGGCTTCGAGCATAGGTAGTCTGCTTCTTCTACATTTTATCTGCCTTTGGTTGCTGCATCCCGATGGCTTTTGGAAAAGAAGGGAGTTCCACTGTATCCTTGACTTTTTTGTTGAGATAATCATCCCTCTGCATCACATAGTGTTGGACAAGAATAGCATGATCATCTTCATGTGTATTCCTAGAAGGACCAGGAGTGTGTGCCTTTCCGAGTTCCATGAGTGCTCTATTGTCTAACTAAATTGTAATTCGACTCTGATTTACCCATACTTGAAGAAGTCCACTTCTTAGGTTTAGGTTGACTGCATGATCATAGATCCAGTCTTGACCCAAGACAAGAGGCTCAGTGAGATCCTCATCTTGACACACTAGTACTTTAACTGTCAGCAAAACATCTTGAATGTAGAGGGGAAGTTCCACCTCGCCCATGCAAGGGGTTTCCACACCTCCCAATCCTATGAGATAGGCTTCTATAGGATTGACACTTAAGTTCAACTCTTGATAGTACGAAAGTTTAACAGCACTAGTGGCTGCGCCTGAGTCAATCAAGGCTCTTACAGTCCTTGCACTCATTCCTTGTCCTATCTCTAAGTTCACAAAAGGATATCGATCTATTATTCTATGAGAGATAATACCTGAAAATTCACACATTGCCATATGATACCCTTGATCTACATACACCTCTGTCCTAGGCTGATCTCTACCTTGTCTTCTCAAATTCATCCTTCGGATGCGTTCCAATGCTTTTGCCTGTGCCTCTTCTCGAATTCGTTTTTCTTCTTCCTTGTGTTTCTTGGCGGTGTTGAGTAGATTTAACATCTCTTCAGTTAGGGGTTCTTGATATAACTTGACTCTGCATCCGCTTATGTAACTAGGGAGAACATCACCTTCGAGTGTAACTAATTGGAATGCTCCACTAGTTGAGATCCTATTAATGATCATAGGTCCATAGCCACGCTTTTCTAGCTTTCTTGCATGTTGTTTCAGGGTATACACCAAAACTAAATCTTTGGCCTTCAAGCCTTTATCCTTAACATGGGCATCAAAGTATGCCTTCTGTCATTTCTTAGCTACATATATCCCTACGACAGCTCTTAGTCATGTTTCACCTAATCGTTCTAGGTCAAAGATTCTAGAGGAAAGCTCATGGCCTGTCCAATCATGCTCATGTGCTACTTTCAATGTAGGTATCACGAAGTTCAATGGTAGCACTGCATTTTGGCTGAACACCATTTGAAAGGGTGTGGCTTGGAGTACCGTTTTATAGGCAACTCTGTATGCCCAAATAGCATGGTGCAACTGTTCGTCCCAATCAGAGCATTTATTATTCACTAGTTTTGTCAATACATTGCATAGAATCTTATTTGTGCTTTTGGCTTGCCCGTTAGCTTGTGGATGATAGGGGGCAGAATTCTTGTGTATAACCAAGAATTCTTGGAGCAGATTTTCAATAACTTCATTCAAGAAGTGAGTCCCTCTATCACTTACTAGCTCTATAGGTAGCCCGTATCTAGTGAACACATTCTCAAATAAGAACTTAGCGGTCGTCTGAGCATCATTCTTTGTCGTAGCCTTTACCTCTACCCACTTGGTTAGATAGTTAGTGGCCACGATGATATATTCAGCATGTGAACCCTTAGCTGGGGGATTAATAGGACCTACAAAATCTATTCCCCACTTAGAGAATGCACGTCCACCCATCATAGGTTTCAGAGGCATCTCATCTTTGCGTACAGGATATTGAGTTCGCTGACAGACATCACACCTCTTCACATAGGTATGTGCATCCATGTGAAGGGTCCGCCACCAAAGACCTGCAAATAGTATTGCCTTGATCACCCGATCAGGTCCAAAATCTCCTCCTACTACACCTTGGTGAGCAGTTTCCAATATCTTGAGGTATTCGCTCTCATGAACACATAATCTAAGGTAACCATCTCTACCACGCTTGTATAGATTATCACCAATGAGTGAGTAGTCTAGGGCTTCTTGCTCTAAACTTCTTTGCCTGGCTAGGGTCATATCTTGAGGGAATGTTTTCTTCCTCAAGAAGGCTACTAGTAGTTCACTTCAATCTGGCACTATGGACACTTGATAAAGAGTGGCATGCTCCACTGGTGGTTTAGTGCAACAGGTCAGCCATTCCTTGCACAATTTATGGACATCTGCTTCCATAGTCGGCCAATGCACTCCGAGTCTCCTTAGTGTCTGTAGGGTTCGTTGCTTTGAGTAGTGTTTCTCTAATGCACCTACATGTGCTAATTGCAACCATTTTGTGTACTCATCCTCTTCTACACAACAAGCTAGGATCCCTTGATCTATATGCTTGTACATACTTCCTGCCATGATCTAGTATTTTTGGGCTTTTACTATCTCCCTATCTTGAGTGTTTATTACTGGATGTTTAGGCTCGTATGTCAATACTAGCACTAGTTTCTTAGCCCACTGAGGTACAACTTCCAAATTAAATAAGTAAGCATCAGGAAGATCATCTGATACTCCTTGTGGAGCTTCTCCAGATGTGAGCCTACAGAGATGGTCTGCTCTCAAGTGAGTCTTCCCTTTCCTCACCACAACCTCAAAGTCATATTCCATCAGTAAAAGGAACCATCTTACCAATCTACCTGTATTGCATGGTTTGTTTACCAAGTACAATAGTGCTTGATGATCAGTAAGAAATTTAAACTTATTTGCAAGCAAATAGTGTCTAATCTTTTTAACCGCATACACCATGCCTAATCCTTCTCGTTCAGTGGTGGTATATTTTCGTTCAGCTGCATTCAATTGTCTACTAGCATAGGAAATTGGAAGATCCATATTACCTTCACCAGTAGGTTGTGCGAGTACACATCCAATAGCATAATTGGATGCGTCCACGTGAACATGAAAGGGATTATTCCAATCTGGTGTAGTTAAGATTGGCGCTGGACATAATGGTCGTTTAAGCTCATTGAAGGAGTTCTCATATTCATCATTCCACTCAAAGTTAGTAAAAAGTCCATACAGAGGCTTTGCGATGATGGCATACATGTTGGGAGAAATGGTAGGATGCACTCAAGAGATTGAGTTGAAGCTGCTAAACCTGCTTTGCTCCAGCCCTCCTTGCCTCCAGATATGCTTAGTACACTTGATTAGCTTCCAAATGATACCAAGAAAGCATATTGTACTTTGCAATTGATATGTGTAATGATCAAATCAAAACAGACTACTTGAGACTTCAAAAAATTCTAGAAAACTTGTTATTTTTGTAATGATACCTGCTCAGTCTTTTACTCAGTGTGACCAGCACACTTACAATTGATCTAATTCCTTCTGGACATATTAAATTAGCTTATCAAGCTATCATTTGCAAGTGGAATGAGAAGAAATGATAAACTACTCACTGACAAATCACTTTAGCAAAATTGTAGTTACCCCCGATATTTTAGGAACTCTGCAGACACAGACCAGTGTGCACTTCGAGCGAGATTTCTCCGAGATGGCTAATCCAATTGACTTGAAACTTTGTCGGTGTATAGTAGATTTTGAGCTGAATCCAATGTGCTTTGAATCACTTGATTTGGTTCAGTAGATCCTGAGATATGCTCCTTAGAAGTTGACAAACTTGGAGATGATGACTCAGAGAAAACAGAGATTATAAATGTATATACTTCTATTGATTAATGTAGTTGTACAATCTCATTAGCATGACAAGCATAGCAAAATGAGGTGTTGTGGTGTAGGCTATGAAGTAGTACTCACACACAATGAGTTACAATAATGAAATGCCTCGGGGAGTGAGCTGAAGTGAGTGACACACCCGCGACTTTTTACATCATCTTTTATAGAGATTTAGTGAACATTTGAATTTGAAATTCAAATCTAAGCTCCCTAGAATCTCTCCTCTAAAAGTAGGGAGATATTCTCTCCAATTACTCCATCCAAATTCCACGACTCTAGTCAAGTAGGTGTGATCATTTTACATGCCAAGTCATTTAGACTTTTACAAGAGATAAAATGGTAATAACACATAGGCAAGTGTTCCTATGGTTCTAGCTTCTCATAGTGATATCCTTCAAGGGTTCCAAGCTAATCTTCCAAGGTTCCAAGCCAAGTGTGAAGGCTTGAAATGCACCAACAGCTCCCCCTCAAGCCAAGCACTTTGGCTTAAGTCTTCATCTTTAGTCTTCAATCACATCCTGCAATCCAATCATGGATTTGAATCTGCATAGCTTGTTTCCATCCAATGCTTTAGTGAGTAAATCTGCACATTGCATATTAGTAGACACATAAGTCAATTGAATCTCTTTGCTAAGCAACTTCTCTCTCACATAGTGGTAATGAACCTCTATGTGCTTGGTTCTAGCATGATATATTGGATTAGCTGCAAGGTGAAGAGAGCTAGTGTTATCTCCAAAGATAATTGCAGGTCTAGTGTATAGACCTAACTCTGTATATAAAAGCTTCAACCAGATAGGTTCTTGGGTGGCATTGGCAAGCCCTCTATACTCTGCCTCAGTGGATGACAATGCCACTGTAGGTTGCTTCTTGGCTGACCAAGAAATAGGTTTATCTCCTGCAAAACAAATGTAACCTGATGTGCTCCTCCTATCATCCTTGCATCCTGCCCAATCTGCATCTGAGTATACTTTAATGTCAATATCTGATGTATAAGGAAAGTACAAACCATGGTTCTGAGTTCCCTTCAAATACTTCAAGATCTTCTTTGCTACCTCTAGGTGAGGTACCCTTGGTTTGTGCATGAATTGACTAAGCACACTAACTCCATATGCTATGTCAATTCTTGTCAAGGTGGCATAATTCAAACTACCTACCATGCTTTGATATCCTGTGATGTCTTGGACTTCTTCCCCTTCATGAGCACTTAGCTTTAGGTTGACTTCCATTGGAGTAGTTGAGACTTTAGCATCCTGCAAGCCAAACTTCTTGACCATATCCTATACATACTTCTTTTGAGTGATATATATACCTGAGTTGGTGTAGACTAACTCAAGACCTAAGAAGTACTTCAATAATCCAAGATCATTGATCTTGAATTCCTTCATCATCTGTCCTTTGATGTGTCTAATACCATTGACATCATTGCCTATAATGATGATGTCATCAACATAAACACACAAGTAGATTACCTCTGTACTACTTCTCTTTATGAACAGAGAAGTATCAGCTTTGCTCATCACAAATCCTTGGTCTTGGAGATAGGTTGTCAACCTATAATTCCATGCTCTAGGTGCCTGTTTCAATCCATATAGAGCCTTCTTCAATTTACAAACATAATTTACCTTTTTGGGATCTTCATAGCCAGGTGGTTGTGACATGTAGACTTGTTCAGATATCCATCCATTCAAGAAAGCATTCTTGACATCTAATTGGTACATGTTCCAATTCTTGGATGCAGCTACACTCACCAATATTCTGATAGTTGGCATCTTAGCCACAGAAGAAAATGTCTCCTCATAATCAATGCCTTGGGTTTGTGCAAAACCCTTGGCTACCAACCTAGCTTTGTACCTGTTTATTGTTCCATCTGAATTTCTCTTTAGCTTGTAGATCCATCTGGATCCTATCACCTTCACAGAGTCTTTCTTGGGTACCAAGTCCCAAGTATCAATCTCCTTGAGAGCTTCCATTTCTTCATCCATATCTTCTTTCCATTCTGGTTTGGTGATTGCTTCTTCATAGGTACCTGGTTCTTCATTCAACAAATCCTTTGCAAGATATACAGAATGTTTAGTTACAAGTGATGTGTCATACCCAAATCTAATTGGTCTTTTGCTTTCTCTCTGAGATCTTCTAATAGATTGATTTGAGGATTCTGGAATATCCTCTCTTTGCTTCATCTTCATCTTTCCTTTGGACTTCCATGCTTTGAACTCCTCAAGATTGATAGTGTCATCATCCTCTGAATTTGGATCTTCTCCATTGCTTGGTTCTTCTTTGATTAGCTTTGGGAATTCTTCTTGCAAGTCATAGGGTAGACTAACCTTCCTGCATTCATTCTCATACCATGAGTCATTCTCATCAAAGATGACATCTCTGCTTACCTTGAAGCCTTTATTTGTTGGGTTGTAGAATCTGTATCCCTTTTGGTTCAAATCATAACCAATGAAGATACATTTTTCAGCTTTAGGGTCTAGCTTTCCCCTTACCTGTGAGGGAATATGCACATATGCTACACAACCAAAGATTTTACAATGATCCAGAGAAGGTCTCTTATCATGCCAAGCTTCATATGGTGTCATGCCATCAAGTGATTTGGATGGCAACCTATTTATGAGATAGGTGGCAGTGGATACACTCTCTGCCCAAAGATAATTTGGCAACTTCTTTTCATTAAGCATAGACCTAGTTGTTTCTACTATGAGTCTATTCCTTCTTTCAGCTACTCCATTTTGTTCAGGTGAGTACCTTGTAGTTATCTCCCTCTTGATGCCTCTTTCCTGCAAGAAATCTTCAAACTCATTGGAGAAGTACTCTCCTCCACCATCTGTTCTTAGCCTCTTCAAGCTTCTTCCTGTTTGGTTTTCAACAAGTGCAAGATACCTCTTGAAACAATTAAACACTTCATCTTTATGCTTCATAAAGTATAAAATGGTCCACCTGCTATAGTCATCAATAAAGGACACATAATACCTTGAACCTGAAATGGAAGGGTCCTTGCTAGGTCCCCAAACATCTGTGTGCACCAAGTCTAGGTAGTCTTCATGCATGAAACCTTTCCTTGAATAGGGCAATCTGTGAGACTTACCAAACTGACATGCTCCACACTTGTAAATCATGTGTTGCTTGGATACATTAGGTATCCCAAGCACACATTGATCCCTGCACATTTGCTTTAGGGTTCTTTCACATATGTGCCCTAACCTCTTGTGCCATATTTCTAACTCTGAAAGTGTCTGATCCTTGTAATTATATAAAGCAATGTTCTTGGTGTCTTCTAGTTCAAAGGTAAACAATCTACCTGATTTCTCCCCCTTGGCAATTCTTTTGAAACCATGTCTTGGGTCCTCCACATATGCTCCATGTTGAGTGAACCTGACCTGCAATCCTTTCTCCACAATCTGACCAACACTCATTAGATTCTTGGTGATGGTTGGTACATAGAGTACCCTGCTCAATAGGTTCTGATTACCATCACATGTCTTTACATTTCCAATCTTTACAACAGAATGTTTAGTATCATCACCTGCTTGTACCTGATGTTTGCCCTTGGGTTCTTCCAAATCAGAGAGTAGTGCCACATTGCCAGCTACATGATTAGAACATCCTGAGTCAATATAAAATAAATGATCATCATTTGTACCTGCCTTGGAGGTCATATTCATGATCAATAGGGAGTCATCTTGCTCCTCTGTGTAGTTGTTGTAATCCCTTCTATTTCTGAATCCACCTTGGTAGTTACCATTGTGATTGTGGTTGTAATTGTTGTTGTATTGATTGTTGTATCCATTGTAGCCTTGGTGTTGGTTGAATCTGCCTCTACCTTGAGAGTATCCACCTCTTTGATAGCCTCTTCCTCTCTGATTCTTGTAGTTCTTGTAGCATTCATCTGTGGTATGATTGGACAATCCACAAATGTTGCATGGTGATGAGTTGTAGGGTCTCCCCCTACCTGACTTACCTCCTCTGCCTCTTCCTCTTGAAGATCTACCTCTCCCTGCATAATTAGCTTGGGAGGTAGAGCCTTCTTCTTCCTGCTTCTTCCCTTTACCTTTATCCTTAACTTTCTTATCAGTATATAGAGCAGAGGGGTTGTTACCTTTTGATTGATCTCCTGCCTTTGTAAACTTTGCTTCATGTGTGAATAGTTGGACCATGAGTGTTGTGAGATCTGGGGTATGCATGTCCATGTAGAGGTCCATTGCAGTGGTGAAGCTTTCCCACTTATCATCTGCCTTGAGTCCATTTGTTACTTGCCTGACTATTTGCTCCTCTTCAATCTCCTCTCCAATACTTGCTAATTGGTCTGCCACATCTTTAATCTTGGTCACATACTCTGAGATTGATTGCTTGGGCTGCTTCCCAAGGGTTGTGAATTCAATCCACAGTTGATTCTTCCTGGCCCTTGTGTTGGAAGAGAAATATGTTGACAGAGTTTCCCAAGTCTCTTGGGAAGTCTTACAGTTCCTTACATGAGGTAAAAGGAAATCAGATATAGAGTTAAGAAGGTAAGACCTTGCCAAAGCATCCTTTGCACACCATTGGTTGAGTCTCTCTTGTTCATCCTTGGTGGGTAGTCCTCTAGCTTTGAATGAGGGCAGTTCCTCATCTCCTGATATGAATCCAAATAGGCTTCTTCCTTGTAGATAGGTCTTCATTCTCAATGACCAGGCTTGGTAATTGTTTCTGTCCAATTTGTCAATGAATGAAGGAAATCCATCTCCCATGTTTACCTTATTAGCTCTGATACCACTGTTGGGAGAAATGGTAGGATGCACTCAAGAGATTGAGTTGAAGCTGCTAAACCTGCTTTGCTCCAGCCCTCCTTGCCTCCAGATTTGCTTAGTACACTTGATTAGCTTCCAAATGATACCAAGAAAGCATATTGTACTTTGCAATTGATATGTGTAATGATCAAATCAAAACAGACTACTTGAGACTTCAAAAAATTCTAGAAAACTTGCTATTTTTGTAATGACACCTGCTCAGTCTTTTACTCAGTGTGACCAGCACACTTACAATTGATCTAATTCCTTCTGGACATATTAAATTAGCTTACCAAGCTATCATTTGCAAGTGGAATGAGAAGAAATGATAAACTACTTACTGAGAAATCACTTTAGCAAAATTGTAGTTACCCCCGATATTTTAGGAACTCTGCAGACACAGACCAGTGTGCACTTCGAGCAAGATTTCTCCGAAATGGCTAATCCAATTGACTTGAAACTTTGTAGGTGTATAGTAGACTTTGAGCTGAATCCAATGTGCTTTGAATCACTTGATTTGGTTCAGTAGATCCTGAGATATGCTCCTTAGAAGTTGACAGACTTGGAGATGATGACTCAGAGAAAACAGAGATTATAAATGTATATACTTCTATTGATTAATGTAGTTGTACAATCTCATTAGCATGACAAGCATAGCAAAATGAGGTGTTGTGGTGTAGGCTATGAAGTAGTACTCACACACAATGAGTTATAATAATGAAATGCCTCGGGGAGTGAGCTGAAGTGAGTGACACACCCGCGACTTTTTACATCATCTTTTATAGAGATTTAGTGAACATTTGAATTTGAAATTCAAATCTAAGCTCCCTAGAATCTCTCCTCTAAAAGTAGGGAGATATTCTCTCCAATTACTCCATCCAAATTCCATGACTCTAGTCAAGTAGGTGTGATCATTTTACATGCCAAGTCATTTAGACTTTTACAAGAGATAAAATGGTAATAACACATAGGCAAGTGTTCCTATGGTTCTAGCTTCTCATAGTGATATCCTTCAAGGGTTCCAAGCTAATCTTCCAAGGTTCCTAGCCAAGTGTGAAGGCTTGAAATGCACCAACAATACATATGTATGAAACGTCGGTAATAACCACAATCCCCCATGAAAGCTTGCACTTCCTTGACATTCTTTGGCCTAGGTAGTTGTGCTATAGCTTTCACTTTCTCCTCATCTGTGGATACGCCATTCTTTGACACTATGTTTCCTAGAATCTTGCCTTTCCTGACCATGAAAACGCACTTTTCTAGGTTCAAGCAGACTTGATATTCTCTACATTTGTCAAAGATTTGCCTTAGTTCAGGTATATGTGTCTGTCTAATGTTGGAATGAGCACAAAGATCGTCAACATAGACCTCTAAATTCTTCCTCAGGAATTCTTTAAACACATGACAGATCAGTCTCTGGAAGGTAGCAGGTGCATTGGTAAGCCCAAATGGCATTACCCTAAAGGCAAATATGCCCCACTCGATGGGAAAAGCCGTCTTATGCTGGTCTTCGGGAGCAATGGCTACCTGATTGTAGCCAGAAAATCCATCAAGGAAGCTATACAATTCCTTGCCTGCGACTCTTTCTAGTAGATGCTCGGTAATCGGAAGTGGATAGTTATCCCGAATTGTGGCTGCATTAACCTTCTTCAAGTTGATGCATACATGTAGCTTTCCATTATTCTTGGGCACCACTACAATGGGGGATACCCACTCAGTGTGCTCAATTTCATAGATAAATCCAGCTTCCACTAAGCGATCTATCTCTTCCTTTATCTTAGCCGCATAGTTATCATTATAAGTGTATGGTTTCTACTTGGAGGGTTTTGCATCTGAGGTCATGGGAATTGTGTGTGAGCATATGTGAGGGTCTACACCTTTTAAGTCCTTGTAACTCCAAGCGAATACATCTCTGTACTCCCTTAGCAAGGCTATCAACTCCTACTCTTCTTCTTCCGTCAGGTCATGGCCTATGTATGTGCGTCTTTCTTCTCCTTCTTCTATGGCTACAACAACTTTCTTGGTGGTTTCTTTGTTATCATAGGCCTCTCCTGATTGTGCATCGCATTTAGGCATTCTTACCATGACTCTCCTATCCTCTATCTCATACTTTTTGAAATTCTCGGGGACCTCAAACAAATATTTTTCCTCTTCTTGTGTGACTTCTCTCTTCTTGCCTTCACTCTTGCCGGTCATTTGTGTGGTTAACCGCACATCATTTGTAAGCTCTTCATGTCTCTGAGGGTGAACTTCTACTTCATAGAAGTATTCTTCATCTGATGCAAAGGGTGGGTCCATAATGATTGACTCAAGGTCAGAGTCACTTGTGTCCTCAAATGCATTAGTGCTAGGTCAGCATTCTTCCAGAACCGAATCTCCCATGATTGGCTCTATTGAGAAAATTGAAATGTCATAGCCATCCTCATCACAGTGGGGTGTCCATTGTTCTTCATTGATGGCTACATCCATTGTTGCTAAAATTTCTGCCCAACCATGAGGTTCAAATTCTTCATCAAGGAATACTACAAGTGCATAGGCTAGGTTTTGAATTGATCTATGTGTCTCTTTCACACCTACCTCTCTAGCTTTTTCTCTCTTCTCCTCTTCTACTGCCACTTTGCACATCCATAAGTGGGTGTCTTCATGCATCCATGTGAGAGTAATCCTTGAGATTGACTTTGGTCGTAACACCTAAGTGTTGCAAATACAGAGAATTGGTTCCCCAATCCTGTACCACTTGCAACTGTCGCATAAATGGTCTCCCCAAAATCATCTCATAGGCATTATTTTTGCTAAAATCACATATGGCAAAGGTATGCTCGAACTCTACACCACAAGTGGTGAGAGTTATTCCTTCTGGCAGTCCTAAGGGTCTTTCTATGTGACCATCGGCCATCTGCAATTTCATTCTCGTAGGCCTGAGTGCTGGCTTGCCCCAACGCTTCCATAGGGAAGTGGTAGCAATTGCAACCCCTGCGCATGAGTCCAAAATTGCCTTGGTTGTGTATCCTTGATGGGTAATGGGAAGATAGGTGTTTCCTTCTTCTCCTTCGCTCATGTCTCCTATTTTATCCAAAGGTATTTCTGGTACCGTTCTATGCAAACCTACCTGGGAACGAGGCTTTGCTACTTCTAGCACTTGATTGGCTACATGTTTCCACAGTTCTGGCCTAACCTTGAGTAGCTCTTCTAAAGTGAAATTGCACTGCACTTTAGTGTTCTTCACTACCTCCGTATTCCTAGGTATGACTGAGTCTTCGTTTCGTACCATGACCGTGGGTGCTCTCATATAAGTAGACTTAGCTTCCCATGGGCCTATGAAGTGGGGTAATTCATGTAAAGAATTAGACTCAAATTCTAATCTCTCTTGAGATTGTGCACTCTCCTGCTCCTCATAAATGGAAGGAATATCTTGTGGAAATTGATCATGCGCGTCATCCACAAGTTCAATGGGAGGAGGGACTTCACTTTCTTTAGCCCATTTCTCTTCTTCAATCTCTCGCAGGAACTCAGGTGAATACCTATTCATAGAAGAAGAGGTGTCTGGTTCAGTGGAATTAGGCACATAAGCTTCCTGAGCAGGAAGGCTTAGCTGTTCACTTGGCTTGTCCTTATTTTGAGAGGCGAGTTCCTTTTCTGATTGTGCAATTAGCCTTTCCAATCTTTCTAGCAGTCCATCAAAGTGCAACTGTGTCTTAGCTGAACTAGAGAAGTTAAAGAGGCGATTGGCTTCAAACATGGTTTGAGCCAATTCCACCATCTTAGCACAGATTTGGTTCGTTCAAGATCTAGTTCCGCTCTAGGGTAACACTTTTCATGATTGGTTACGTTTGGCCCTTCTTGGATTCTGGCCTGATATGCTTTTAGCATCATATTTAGGTCCTCGGGAGTGGGATATGCTAAAACTGATCCTACTCTAGGGGGTGGTGGGGTTGCATGAGGCGGGTTGGAAGGTGGTGGATTGGATGGAGATGGAAATGGGGGTGGTGGGGTAGTGTGAGAGTGAGGTTGAGATGTGAGTTCAATTATTTTGGCTTTTGTTTCTATTAGGCTTTCCTCAAGTTCACTCATTTTCTTTGCCCATTGTCTTTTCATTCTTTCATGGCTATCCCTCCAAGCTCTTGTCCTCTTCTTAGTCATGCTCTCAGTCTCACTAACCTTGGAATTAATTTCTTGGCCTAAACCGTGGTTCTGCTGTAATGCCTGAGCTCTGGTGACCACTTGCACTGGGGCAGTGGAGGTTACACTTCCTTTAGAGTCTAGAACCAACCCAATCACATTGATGGGAGTGATTTTTGTTACATTCTGTGGGTTCTTTGGGCAGTCTCGTAAGAGGTGCTCCTTTCCGCAATCTTGACAAAAGCCTTGAATGGTTATAGATTGGGGTTGTGTAGGAGCAGGCATTGGGCAATCACGAATGAGATGATCTCCCTGACATCGGTAGCATGGCCCTCTACGAAATGGGGGTCTTACTTCTCTAGGCTAGGCCCGCCAGTTGGGATTGGCGTACATGACATTGGTATACTCTGGCTCCCAACTTGGTTCACTCGGTTCTTCATAGTAATAGGCCTCATTATGCTCAGGTGACTGCATGTAGTATGCCTGGGGACTATCCATATGAGTGGAGTTGAAACTATGGTCACTAGGGTCACTCTTAGAAAGTAATGGAGTTACTGGGACTATGGATCTATTCAGATCCTCTTCTGCAGCTCCGTACTTTAATGGAATCACATTGGCTGGAGTAGGAGGTTGTTGGGCTAGCACTGGTTGAGGTCCGTGCGGGGCTTGATATTGTGGTTGGTAGGTTTGTTGAGGCCTAGCATACTATTGTGGTGGGTATTGGTTCTGATATCTTCCTTGTTGTGGATAGGGCTGAGGGTAGGTTTGCCTAACCGCTTGCTTATTGTATGGACAATCTTGTGCTATGTGATTAGTGTATCTCCGTTCTATGGTGCAGTATTGGCTACTGGGATTCACTTGGGGTTGAGCCATGATGGGACATATGTTTGCCATATGGTCACCTCCACAAGTATAGCACTGCTTAACTAGGGCAAATCTTGGGATTTGTTTGCTAGAGACATCTAGTTTTTGAGCTACCTTCTCAGCGAGTTCCTCAATAGAGGTGGACTACGAGGAAGAGAGGTTGGTAGAACTATCTGAATCTCTGTAGATTTTTGAAATTTCTAGTTCCTCCCCTAGGTTATCGTCGATGTCGATGCACATGTGTACATACTCTTCTATAGTCATAGGGCCCTTTAAGTACACATATGATCTCAATTTGGAACTTAGCAGTCCATCTAAGAAGAGAGCCACTTGTTTGGCTGGCGTGGGTAACTCCGGAACAGGACATCTCTCTAAGTATTGCCTAAACCTTCTTCCTACAAGTCTCACAGTCTCTTGAGGGGTTTGCTTGAAGCTATGAATCAATGAGGAAGTGTTATGCCTTATGCCACTTTTGGAAAATTCAGTAATGAATGCCTCCACAAGTTGGTCTATGTTCTTGAAGTGTCTCTCATTTAGTGGTTGAAACCACGTTAAAGCCGTGTTCCTAAGGGTTAGACCAAAGGCATTGTATTGCGTGAATAGGTCCTCAACTTGTTCAGCTCTCAAGACTTGCCTAAACTCGACCACATGATCATATGGGTCTCCCATGCCATCGAAGTAGTTCTTCATGAACTTAACCAGCTCGGTTGGCCTCAAGGTTCTGGTGTGTTCCCTAGGCCTTGGCAAAGGAAAATCATCAGCATTTCTTAGGTTCCTCGGGGCTCTTGGTCTCTCGCTTTCTTCTCTATCTGTCTCTGTTCTCATCCTTTCTCTTCCCAATGGGTTAGCAAAACTTACCTCAGGTCTTTCTCTATTCCTGTCTCTTGGAGCTCCATGAGCTTGGGATGTTCCTGCTCCTGGGTGGCCAAAAGAAACATTAGATCTTGGTTCGGGGGAAAATAAATTCTCCCTTCCAAGTGTAGGCATGCCTACCATGTTCTGAGACCACAAAGATCCTCTCCGAAGTATTGTCTAAATAGGTCACCTTGCCTGGGCTATCAGGATCTTTGAACTCGTAGATTGTGGTCGTTCCTATCTCATTAGGCTCATTAGGCTTATACCTCCAAAAGGCTTCATTGGTTTTTTTGGAAGACCAACATAAAACTGCCTTTTCCACAAAATGGGGAATCTATGCTTTTAGGGTTATGCCTTTTGGTCTAACTCATGCCCCAACAACTTTTCAAAGATTAATGTGTCACATATTCAAAGAATTCCTTAGAAATATCATGGAAGTTTATGTGGATGTGTTAATATATGATCAATGTCTACCCCTCATGATTGTATGCACATTTTGTAAGGCCCCCTGTATGAGGAGAAGCCAAGCGTGCATTACCCAATTGATGGGAATCCCAACTTGAATGTTGGATGAAGGTCATATTGGACCATGTAAGATATTATAAGGAAAGGGAGTTACCAGGGTCCCCAATTGTGGGGTCCGGGGCAGCGGTGAGCAGCCCCGGCTGGGGGGTCCAAGGGGGCCAGCGGGCCCCCTGGCTGGGGGGTCCCAGGGGGCCAGCGGGCCCCCTGGTGGGGGTCCGGGGGCAGCGCCCCCGGCGTGACGGTAAAGGGAATATTCCATGGAATATTCCCTGTCGGAGTCAGAAATCATTTATATTTGTTAGGTCGGTTCAACCAGTCTAAGCCGTGTATGGCAATTACGCGGGCGGTGGCCGCCCACGCTCTACCGCCCATGTATAGCCGTCCATGGCAGGCCACCCATGATCCTATATATACATGACTTCTGCACTTCCTAAGATACCGAGTTGAGCCAGCATACCTCTACCTTGTATCTCCCTATCTAGAGTTGTCTAGATCACCATTTAAGCTCTACCTTGAGAGCGCACGGGTGGACAACGCCATCATCTTTGTACTTGCTGCTAGTAGAAAATTGTTGAGATTCTCCTATATCTGTTATCTTCTCTGCTATTGCTCCTGTGTTATATTGCGTAACTATTGTCTTTCAGGATGATCTTTGCACTTTTTCATTAAAAAGACAAGATCATTTGAAGGATCTAGAAAATATATTCAAAAAATGTAGAACATACAAAGTATCTCTAAATCCATAAAAATGTGTGTTCTTTGTGAGGCAAGGGAGAATGTTGGGTCATATAGTTTCCAAAAATGGAATTTCAACTGATGAAAGAAAAATCAAGGCCATAGTGGAACTTCCAAGACCAACAAATGTAAAGGAACTTCAAACTTTCATGGGACATTGTGGTTATTATAGAAAATTTGTACACAAGTTTGCAGACATTCCAAAACCCTTGTATGCTTTGATCACAAGATTTGAATGGACCAAAGAGTGTGACCAAGCTTTTGAGACTCTAAAAACTTGTTTCGTAACAGCACCAATTCTGAAAACCCCATAGCGGGATAAACTTTTTCATGTCCATGTGGATGCTTCAAACTATGCTTTGGGATGTGTGTTAGCACAACCAATAGAAGGAAGCAAACTAGACATTCCAGTTGCTTATGCTAGTAGGCAATTGAATTCAACAGAAAAAAATTACACAACCACTGAGAGAGAAGGATTGGGAATGATATTTGCTGTGAAAAAATATAGACATTACCTTTTGGCCAACAAATTTAAATTCTTTGTGGATCACCAAGCCTTACTCTACTTAGTAAACAAACCTTGTCACATTGGTAGAATGGTCAGATGGTTTCTTCTACTGATGGAGTTTGAGTTTGAGGTAGTGGTCAGACAAGGAAAAACTCATTTGAGAGTAGACCATTTGTCCAGGATCCAAGATAAAGAGCCAAGTTCACCTTTAGATGATGACTTGCCAGATACATATTTGTTAAAAGTAGAAAGTATTCCTGAATGGGCCATGACTTTAGTACCTTTGCTAACCATGGGACCCTGCAGAACATTTGGAAACAACACACATTTGGTATTACAAAGCAGGAATTTTATGCTACTAGCTGGGCATTTGTTTCATCTCAATCATATGGGCATATTAGAATATTGTACTCCAGAAGATGAGCAATAGAAGTATTTAAGAAGAGCACATTGTTGGAATCCCTGTGTTCATGCTTCCATGATAGTCACCTTAAATAACCTTAGTAGGATGGGAGTACACTAGCCTAATAAGTATCAAGATGTAAAAAATTATATTTCCAAGTGATGGGAATGTCAATCCTTGCAAAGTTCAGAAATTGTAACCTTATATCGGTTTCAGAAAAACCCAGATTGGAGTGCAAACATAATTGAAGAGTTGAAAAGAAACAAGAAAGGAAAGCCAGTAAGAGATAGTGCAGACTCAAAGAATCTACAAATGATTTCTGAAGAGTATCAACTGATAGGAGATCAATTGTACAAGAAAGGGATGGATGGATATTTAAGAATTTGTGTTCCTGAAGATAAATATATAGAAATGTCAGAAATGGCACATTCTTGAGTGGCACAAGGACATTTTTCAAGTGATAGGACTGCTAAACTCATATTATATTCTGGTTTTTGGTGGCCAACTCTATTTCCTGATGCAAAAACATATGTGGAAAAATGTGACATTTGTCAAAGAGTGAGTCAACAAAAAAAAGAGATAATATGCCACTAGTACCATTGATTTCAGCCAGAGCATTTAGTAAATGGGGGTTGGATTTCATTGGACCCATACATCCTCTAGCAAAACAGTCTCATGCTAAATACATACTAGTAGCCACAGATAAGCTGACTAAATGGGCACAGGCCAAGGCTACAAAAAGGAATGATGCTCAGACCACTGCAAGATTTCTATATGAAAATATCATCACCAGATTTGGATTACCAATTGAATTAGTAAGTGATAGGGGGACTCATTTTTTGAACCAAATCATAGAGAACATAACTGAGTATTTCATGATCAGTCATAGAAAGTCAGCCCCATATCACCCACAAGCCAATGGATTAGCAGAAAGTACTAATAAAGTACTTTGTACTGTATTGTCAAAATTGGTAAACACAAATAGGAATGATTTGGATTTGCAACTTAATCATGTCCTATGGGCCTACAAAGTGGCATACAAAACTGCACTTGGAGCCACACCATTTAATTTGGTATATGGACAAAATGCAGTTTTGCATTTAGAATTTCTTATTCTGACACTAAAGGTGGGTAGTCAATACTTATGGACTGGACATGAATTATCTGAGAGAGTGGTGGAATTGGAAAAACTAGGAGCTTCTAGGCTTCAAGCAATCATGAGCATATATGCAGATAAGAAAAGACAAAAAGCTTATCATGATGTTCATATTAAAGAAAGGGACTTACAAGAAGGAGATTTAGTTTTCGCATTCACAGTAAAAGAACATCAGAAGAAATTTTAGAAAAAAGGACATGGACCTTATATTATCAATCAGATAAGCAATAGTGGAGCCACCCAATTAGCTAATATAGATGGAGAAATCATGCCAAAATTCATAAGTGGATGTAGAGTAAAAAGGTATGATCTTCCATTAACTGTTTCTGAATGGAGAAGAATACATCAAGCTCAAAACAGGAAAAAAGAAGAGGAAAAAATTAGAAAGCAGGCTCAACAGGAGGCAAAGGAGAGGATAAGAAAAATCAAGGATCTTAGAGAAGTACTTTTGTGTGAAACACCTTTAAGAGTAAGAGAGCATTTTCTTGTGATAACAATGAATTTTCATGATGAAAAAATCAAGGTTTTGATAGATTCAGGTGCACAAGTAAATTTGATCAGTTCAGTTTTGTTGGATAAATTTAACCTAAAAAGGACTGAAAGTAAAAAACTTATCAAAACCTTAGAAGGACAAACAATACAAAGTATGTCTTCACCATCTATTAAAGTTACGTTCAATGAAGAATATATGAAAATAGATTGTGAAAAATGGCCAGATCATATGATAACTGAGAAATTGATTTTGGGACAACCATGGCTGAGACAAGGTATAGTAATTTTGGATTTTGAAAATATGAAGCTTAAATTGACATTAAATGACAAAAGGTTTTTGATGTTTTTATTGAGTGATGAAGAACAAGAAAATCAATAGGATATCTATAACTCAGTATTGGAGGGATTTACTTTTTCACTAGAAGCTACAAAGAAATCACAAACACCATGTCTTCATGACCAAGTCTACTTCAATAAAAAACAAGAGAAAATTGAAGAAACAAAAGGTGTTGAAAAGACAGAAGAAAGGTGGCAAGTATGGAGTGGCCAGAAGCATCTAGGGATCAAGATAGGAGGAATGTGGAAACAAAGTACATACAAACACTGCTCATCAAAACAATTTCCCAAGACTAAATGGATATGGAAGCCAAAAACTTCCAAGTACAATTTATCAAAAGAAGATGGTTTTATTCCTAGAACAAAGTCAACAGGAATCAAGTATTATTGGGTAAAAAAATCAGATCTGATTCAATGGAAAGGAACAAGCAGGAAGATACTAAAATAGCTCAAAAAAGTATACAGAGTTACAGATGGAGGGAAAGACTTATCGGAAACACACATGGGATTCTTCAAGAAATTCAGAATTTTACAAGAAGGAAATTATGACATCTTGGAAATTATTTCCATTTGACTCTACCTTATTCTCTTTCTAAGAAAAGAAATAGGAGGGGAAAAGAGTGAAGTGGAGGAAATGATTATTATTAAAAAAAAGATTATTATTGAAAAAAAAGAGAACAAAAAGAAAAGAAAAAAAAGAGAAAAAAAAGAGAAAAAAAGAGAAAAACAGAGAAAAAAAGAGAAAAAAAGAGAAAAAAAGAAATCAATAATAAAATTAAAAAAAAGAGAGAAAAATTATCATATTTTCTTTTAAAATTCTTTTGATTATATAAGTTATATAGCACAAGCAAGATTTAGGTTGTAATTTAGCAGATTTCTATTTTTCATTCATTTTTTCTTTTTTATTTTTGTTGTCTTCTTTCTTTATATTATTAAAATATATATATATAAAGAAAGCGGCTTAAAGGGAATAGAACAATAGACATCTTGATACACATGTGATGATCACTTCAATTGAGTCATGTTTGTGACACAAATAAGGAAGTCTGGATTCAGCTGAAATTTTATTTTCATTTCTTTTCCATTCCATCTTAAGACAAAAGTGATATTATTTATGCTTCTTGAGACTCATGTGGGTGGAGTTTTCTTTTTGTGTGATGCTATAGTTTTTACAGAATGGTGAATCCAAAGGAACTACCAATCCATGATTTCAAAGCAGACTCGATAACTCTGTCTAGAGGACATTGGTTCTTGGACAGCTAAGCTGCAATAGAAGAAGTGGAGCTAGAGTGTGATGAAGAGCAGGAAATTCCAGAAACAGAGAAGGTAGCCAAGGAACTCAAGGAAACCCTTGGTATCATTGGTGAGCATATTTGTACTATAGGAGTTGGAGGTCACAAGTACACCATGTTGTGCCAGCCAACTACAAAAGATGGAAAGCAGTAGGATTACACAGATTGTTGGATGAACCTTTATTCTTCATAGATTTTGAAAGAGTATCACAGGTGATGAATAGTTTGTTAAAGGTTGGAAGAGGCAATGAGGCATATTTCAAGTGTTCTGTTAAGGACAAAGAAAACAAGGAAGTGAATATTACTATAAAGGCAGAGCATATCAGGGCAGCGCTCCAGTGCTGTTCCATGGGAGCCAAGTTGGACAACAATTTTGTCAAGAAGAATAAAGCAACCTATGCAGGATATTCCAAATTTATTGATTTCAAAGGAAGAGAGAATGAAGAATTTGCAATCAGAATGTTCCTTCAATATTTTTGTTTTCCAAAACTGCCCAGATACGTCATGCCACACAAGCCAGTGACACTAATCATGTTTAATAATAAAGACAGGACCAAGCCTTTTGGAGTGATGGATGTAACTCCATACATTCATGAACAATTAAAGGAAGCAGCTAAACATTGGGAGCAAAGGAAGTTCATGAATGGAGCTCAATTCTTAACAAGGATTATATATCATGTTCTAGGAATGGAGGATCAATTGAAACTAGCTCCAGAAGCTCAATACTTCAGAAGTTTGATGACAGGAATCAAAAGTCCCTCTAGGATGATGTCTGTAAGAGAAGAAGAAGCCCAACCAAGCATGAGGGGAGCAGAAAGGAAAAGAAAGGAAGTCTCAGAAGAAGTCATTCCTCTAAAGAAAAGAAGATTGGATCCCAGAAAGGTAGATTTGGAACAAGTGGAAGCAACTAAGGAAGAGCATGAAGCTGCTCAAAAGGAAGTTCAGTCTTCAAATGAACCACATCCACCTCAGACAAGCAAGGAACAATTATATTCTTATCTGGCTCAAGGAAACAATAAAAGGGTAGTCTATGAAGCCCAATATCAAAAAATGTTGGAGGATTATTCCTGTAAAGCAACGGATTGGATACAGGAAGAGGTGGAACACTATGAAGAGTTGCATGATCAGATGATGGAAGCAGAGACTGAAGAGGTTTTTGTTAAAAAGGAAGTGGAGTTGTTAGCTTATTTCAAGGAGTTACAAGGTCCTCGTGAAACCAGAACTACAATAGTAGTAAAGAAAAAGGTTCAGAAGAAACCTATGCAGAAAAGGAAGCTAACCAAGCAGAATAAGGGAAAAGCAATTGAACAAGCACAGAGGAAGGAGACAAAAAAATTGCCAGTAGAAGAAAAAAAGAAGGAGGAATCCATTGTATTAGAAGAACAAAGAATGGATAAGTCAAGGATAGCTGGTTCTTCACAGTTCTCTTCAGACTCAGATAGTGACATTGAAAACTTCTTGTTAAAAAGTTTGAATTTCTCAATACCTAGCACACCAAATGTGACAACACAAACCTGTGAAAAAAGTAAAACACCAGAAGATTTGGGTGAGAATCTACAAGGAAAACACGTCCAAGAAGAAGTAGCAAAACACGTTAGTCCTTGAGAAGAGAAAAGGATACTAAAAGGCAAAGCAATGATGATGGAAGAAGAGGTTGCAATAAGGAGGGAGTTGAGTAGTGGGTTGGTGGACTCAGGGTTTAAAACATTATGGACAAAACCTTCACAACAAACCTACTTCAAATTTAATGAGGAAAAGATAGAAACAAAAAAGGAAGCTCAGATATGCAGCTCAGTGCATCAAAAGGAAAACAAAGATCAAATTAAGGAAACTAAAGAAGTTTTAGGGAAGATGGATTTCAAAGAGGGTAAAGAAGAAAATATAGCAAAAGAAATAAACCAAAGCATAGAAGATATACTTTATGACCTAAATCATAATGAGGAGTTCACAACTATAGAAGATCAGGGGAAAGAAGAAGATTTGGATCTCATGGATATAGATGAGCAGGAAGAGGGACAAAAGGAGCATATAATCAATGATCAGATAAAGCTCTCTGAGGATATTGATTCAACCGTAACTCACGATAATAAAGTGCAGGAAAAGGAAGGTCAGGTCCTTGAAGGGGAACAACAAGGAATGGAGAAAAAAAAGACAGAAGAAACAGAGATAATTAAAGAAACATCAGATCATGAGAAGGAGGATCAGACATTAGAATATGAGAAAGATGTTGCAGATAAAGAAGAAATGGAAGCAGAAAGGGGCTATGAAGAACAAAAGAACTAGGGCATAGAATATGAGGAAGAAGAGAATGACTGCAAAGAAGAAAAGTAGATAGAAGTAAAACAGATGGAATTAGAAGTTGGGTTAAAAAGGATACCCAAGGATATAAGGTCTGCTTGTAAAGTAATCATGAGCAATAAAGAGCAATTCAGACCATCTAGTAGAAACATGAGCATATCAGGAATAGTGGTTGAATTAGAGTTTGTGAAAGGAAGAAGAATCATTAATGAGCAAAAGAAAGAAAAAGAGCAATTAGAGGAGCAATTAAGGACTACCCAAGAAAGAAATGAGGAATTGAACAAAAGAATAAGCTTATGAGAAGCACTAGAGGTTCAACAACAAAACAAAATTCAATTTTTTGAAGAGAAATGTGCAAAGTAGTTAGAGCATAGCAGCAAAATAGAAATGGAACCGAAGAAAATAGAAGGAAGATATAGAACAATTCAAAGTTCATATGAGTTTATGGTCAAGGTAAATGAAGAAATAAAGAGGTTATTAATGGAAGAAGGCCAAATAAAAGAAGAGAGCAAGATGGTACAAGTAACACAGGATGAGAGGGATGAATTGAACAAAGAAATTCTAAGACTACAAGCAGAGTTGAAGGAAGCTAAGGAATTGGAAAAGCAAGCCAGTGTACATGCTGCCAGCTCAATGAGAGGATATAATAAACTTCATTTGGATATAGCAAAAGAGAGGAGTGATTGGCAGTTGAGTATGGAAAAGGAAAGAAGTGAGTGGAAATCAGAAAGAGAATTATGGACATCTGAGAATAGAAGCTTAATGTTGATGGTGGAGGAGCTACAGAAAAAGTTAGAAAATCCACAAAGTCAAGTTGAAGAGCAGGTAGAGACTACACAAGCAGAAGAATATGAAGGGGGAGATGATAACAGAACTCAGTACTTTGATGAATAAGGAAACAAAGCAGCAGTTGAGGAGTACTCATATGAGTTTGTTCAGAAGCTTTTAATAGATAGAGAATCTAGAATGGAATTTATTAGAAAAATGCATAATGAATATGAAGAACAAATTGTGAATTTTGCTCTCAACAAAGGAATAAATCCAGAACAACACCATTGGGCAGCAGATGATCTAGGTATACCTTTTTGCATGATTATTGAAAGCATTAAAAATTACCAGCTTGCAAGGGTAGGATTGTCATCAAACAAATATTTGGAATATGAAGAGGATATCATTGTAACAAAGGAGTTATTTGAAAAAGCCAATCCTAAATGGAGAAACAGGTGGTTAGATGCTAACAAAGAATGCAGGAAAATCTGGAAAGAGGCACCAATACAGCTAAAGATCAATCCAGATTATTGTCCAGTAGCAAGAAGAAGGGAATGGATTGTGTTTTGGGAAAGGAGAAATGCAGGACAAATTTCAACAAAATTGCTGAACTTTCCAAAGATAGCAGGACCTAAAGCAGGAACATGGCCAAAAAAGAAATATATGGTTGACAGAGCAGAGTCTGTCATATCTACATATAAAGATGTCAATGATCCAGATTGTATTCTATTGATCAAAGTGATGAGACTCATATTGGCATGTATAGAAACCTTTACAGATACAGATGTCAGAACCCTCAATTACATTGGGTTCAATTCACCAAGTGATGCCTTACTTTTTGATTTAAGTGAAACCCCCAACAGAATTTGTTTAATGGCCTATTATAGTAAGACAATATTTTTAGGTAGTCACTATCTTTAGATTTTTGAGGATGCTTTTGATTATGGATTCTTTGAGAGAGAATCAGAAATCTTTGGAAATTTATCAGTAGTAACAAAATCCAGACTCACAGCTTATGAAGTAGCATATACAGAATACCTAAAGAAAGATGTGATAGATAAACCAGAAGCAGTAATACAGTGGAGAAAGGCATTATTTGAAATGGTGAATAATTTGAACATCACAGAGAGGAAAAGTCATGATCTACTGTCACACAGGTATATCAAAGAAAGAAGAAGTGAAGGAAGCACTCATTATATATCAGCAAGCATACTTTTTTGTCAGGAGCCAAAACGTCTAGGAGGGGAAGAATGTTAGAAGAAGCATTTTTTGAAGAGAAATATTTGTAAAATGTCAAAAAATTGTAGAAATATTTATGCAAGTTATGTAAAAATGAAGAAGAGTCTTCCTCATGTAAATTAGAATCATATGTATTTTTTCTAGAATTTTTGGAAGCTCTTTGATAGCATATTTTTAGATTAGAAGGGAAAAGGACCAAAATTCAAGTGTGAAAAGGGACACTTGAAAATGTATAAAAGATAATTTCCTCTATTTTGAGAGGGTTGGTTGTATTATTTTTGCTATCCAAGTAATCTGAAGAGATCTCTTGCAAGAAATCATGTTTTCTACTTCCATGTGATTTTCTTTGATTTGTTGAGTCTATTCTATGTGTGATCCATGGAATTTGTGAGCTTCAGTCGTGTATTCGGAGTAATGTGTATGAAGAGAGGTGATTCATGATGTATTGAGTGAGAAAGTACTAAAGAAATGAGTCAGAGATGGAAATCATCAGTTTTCACAGAATCGCGATTGTCTCGTCTGTGTGATACAAGTATCATATTTGAGAATTGACTTCATAATTGTGTTCTGCTGAGAAAATGGTATGCTTTAGACACCAAGATCATTGAAAATGGTGTAGCGTAGCTCAAGATAATCAAAACCTTAGAATTTTCTCTTCATCTTCATCATTTCTCAGAAAAACAATCATATATCTCTTATTCTTGGATTCCATTAACTAGAAGGGGTTGTGGTCTTTGTATAATTCTCGGATTCACAAATGTAAGATGTATTGTTGATCCTTTATGCTAAAATGATTGGAGAGGACAACTCCAAAGGGTAACAATAAACAATTGGTCATGTGTGTTGGTGAGAGAAATTGGATGGTTACAAGCACCCATTATGGTCATACTACTTTGAATGGGTTTTCTAATTGCTATGGAAGACTATATTATGGAAAAATCTAAGAAATGCATTGAGAATTTTGAAGTGATGAGGGTGTGAATGGTGTTGGTATGTGAGTGATACATCTGCTTCATTGATCAATTTGGACTGCTAGGAGGAAAGAATGGAAGGAGAAGTTAACCGTTGCAAATGAAATGTAGCCAAAGCATGCGAAAGGGTTGGTTAAGCGCATGAGATTGATGGGGGGTATTCCACGCATGAAGAAGCAGGGGTTTGAGAAATTGATAATGCTGATTGTTGGTAAAAGCCGTTCCGCTACTTCGCATGTGAGGGGGCATACCTTGCTGCCGCCAAGTCAGAATATCAAGGATTGCTGATTGGCTTCACCTGGACTTGATTCGGAGACCTTCAATGTGTTAGACTGACGTGATAACCAACTACACCACGAAACTAGGATGCACATCAACTCATCATTAGTGAAGAATGAATTTGTTTCTAGACCCAACCCATTTTGCAATAATAGTAGTAGTAGTATGGGATGCTCATGTTTCGATGATAGTTTTAGACTTCAATGACATGTCATTTGTGAGCCACACATGTACATACGCTAATCCCTTTTCAGGTTCAAACTCGAATCCCTCTCCTTTCTACCCTCCCATTGCCCTCCTTTGCTTTTCCATGACCAAATCCCACTTTTGGTTCTTTACTGGTGCTTGTTCTCTCCTGCTTCTGGTGGAATGGGTTGCTACTTAGATGTCCTCTTCAAGATTTTGCAACTCCATAATCATGGGGTCCTCTATGCTCAGAGTTTTGGCTGTAGCTCTCCGGGACGGAGAGCACATTAGGTGGTGGGCAATTGTTGAGCCCATAAAATTCATATTGGTCAAAGTCAACCACATTCAAAGTCAACTTAGTCAAAGTCAAATAGGTCAAAGTCAACAAAGTCAAGGTCAAAGTCAATAGGTGCAAAGTCAAAGTGCTAAAGTGCAGGTGTCAAAGTGCACAAGTAGTGCACAATTAATTGTCCACAAAGGGTAAATTGGAGAAAGTGAGTTGCAGGTTGCAGAGGTATTTCTCGAATTTCCCTAAGGTTCAAAAAGTTTTTTAAGTGTTTTGGAAGGTTCAGGTGAACGCTCTGTTATGTGCAAAAGTGAAGACTTAAAAGGAAAATGTGAAGGTATGTGAAGCGGCAGCGTACGCAGAAGTGAAAGTATGGCCCCCCAATTAAAATTTTTGTTTTAGCTGAAAGTCACTATAGGACAAAACAGGGATTCGTTGGTTGCTGTTAGAAGAAGTATTTTTTTTGAAGGGAAATATTTGTAAAATGTCAAAAAATTATAGAAATATTTATGCAAATGATGTAAAAATGAGGAAGAGTCTCTTCCTCATGTAAATTAGAATCATATGTATTTTTTCTAGAATTTTTGGAAGCTCTTTGATAGCATATTTTTAGATTAGAAGGGAAAAGGACCGAAATTCAAGTGTGAAAAGGGACACTTGAAAATGTATAAAAGATAATTTCCTCTATTTTGAGAGGGTTGGTTGTATTATTTTTGCTATCCAAGTAATGTGAAGAGCTCTCCTATAGAAAATCGTGTTTCTTCTTTTCATGTACTTTCTTTTGATTTGTTGAGTCTATTCTTTGTGTAATCCATGGATTTTTTTAGCTTCAGTTGTGTATTTCTGAGTAATGTGTATGAAGAGAGGTGATTCTTGATGTATTGAGTGAGAAAGTGTAGAAGAACAAAGATGGAAATGGAAACCTTTAGTTTTCACAAAATCGCGATTGTCTCGTCTGTGTGATACGAGTATCATTTTTGAGATTTTACTTCATAATTGTGTTCTGTTGAGAAAATGGCACACTTTAGGCACAAAGATCATTGAAAATGCTGTTGTTTAGCTCAAGATAATCAAAACCCCAGATATTTCTCTTCATCTTCATAATTTCTCAGAAAAACATTCATTTAACTCTTGTTCTTGGATTCCATTAACTAGAAGGGGTTGTGCTCTTTGCATACTTCCAGGATTGAAAATTTAAAGATGTGTAGTTGATCCTGTATGCTAAAATGATTGGAGAGGACAACTCCAAAGGGTAACAACAAACATTTTTTGGCACCCTTGCCGGGGAACAAAGCAAAAGCTTCATTGAAGTTTTGGACCTTGCTGGATCTTCCATTGTTGATGGTATTTGAACACATTGAAAAGGTACTACTCTATAATCAAGAAGGAAAAATGAAAAGGTAGGTTTCTTTGCTTGTGTTTTGGGAAAAGAAAGCATGGGTTGACTTTTGAGATTAAAGAAGTTGTGAAATTCTTGCAAATTAATAGTTGCTCATTCCTTTTAAGAGTAAAGTGCAGGTGTGAGGAAAAAATTGAATCAAGATTGTTAGAGGAAAGGTAAAATGTGACTATCTTTGCATATGTAGAGTGCTTTTTGACTAAGCACCAAGCAAATTTGTTAATCTTGGGAAAGATGACATGATTGCAATGAGGAAAGTCAAATAAAGTAGCTATGTGCAAATAGATTGATCCATTTAGGATAATAATCTTGAAAAAGTTGTTTGGCTCTTGAAAAAAAAGATAATTGAGTTTATCTGTGCATGAATTGATACTTGTACTTCTTAACACAAATTTTCTTGGAAAGCTCTACTTCCAAACTGATTAGATTGCAAGCATAGAAGAGTATAACCAATCATGAAACAAAAGATTAATGGATCTTCAAACAAGAAAACCCTAAGTGAAGTGTTTACCTTGATTTAGTGCAAAATAATAAAAAAACTTCATAAAACTTTTTTCTTAGAGAGTTGACAGGAGGTTTGTTGTTTGAAAGTGGAAGGGAAAAAGTGCAAGAAAAAAAAAACTTTAAAATTGAAAGAAAATAAAAAAATTGTTAAAGTGAAAGTTGTTGTTTAAATTTTTCAAAAAATCTCTTTGAATGAGTTTGATGGTGCATAATTGCAGGTGACAAGTGATCTGGAGTTGGTGAAGAACATTGAAGAAGACTAGGTGGAAAGAAAAGTCAAAAAATTGCAAAAACTGGAAGTTCAGAGAAAAACACGATTCTCTTCATAGGATCACGATTATTAGTAAGATAAAGAATTTGATATATTTTGCACTATTGGCTATTGAGGTAAGTAATTTTAAAAGGTTTCATAAGTTTTATGAGTAAAGAGAATCAAAATTTTAAAATTTCAGTAAGAATTGAGCATCAAGTGATTAAATTGGAGAATTGGGTACAAAATCATGATTTTCATTAGTAGAATAAAGAGAGCAAATTTTGTTGGGAAAGATAAGATTTGTGAATTAAAACCACAAAATTGCTAGGGACAAGAATCATATAGTGAAAAGTTAAAATTCTGTAAAAAACACACACAATCGCGATTGTCTGAAGACTATAAAAGCCTGAAATCACAGAAAAAAGATTCATTTGTGTGAAAGAGTGAGTGTGAGGAGCTGATAGAATCGCGCCTTTCTGCAATTACAAAGCTTTTGGACATTTTTTTTAATCAGAAAGGAAGGTAATTTGTTTACAACAAGTTTTTGCAAGATTTTAAGTTCAATCTTGTGATAAAGGCACAAAAAACAGAGGAATTTGTAAAAAACACGGAATTGTGACTCTATTTTTTTGAATTTTTGGGTAAAAAAATCATAGTTTTGACAATAGTCTTTCATTGCATGCCATTATTTTGCTAAGCCGCTACTATTAGAGTAGAAAGATATCAGGAAATCAAAAACCAAAAAATTTACAAAAATTTTCTCAGAATCGCGATTCTGTAATCAAACACAAAATTGCGATTCCCTAATCAAACAAAAAATCACGGTTCCTAGAATATAATTTTCATAAGAAAATCGTGTTTTTTAACAATTGTGAGCAATCACAATTTTCTGAGAACAAAATCGTGAAAAACACGATTCTATACAGAGGATCGTGAAAATCATGACTCTCTTAACAGAATCGTGAAAATCATGACTCTCTTAATAGAATCCTGAAAATCACGACTCTCCTAACAGAATCGTGAAAATCACGACTCTCTTAATAGAATCGTGAAAATCACGACTCTCTTAACAGAATCGTGAAAATGATGTCTCTCTTAACAGAATCGTGAAAATCACGACTCTCTTAACAGAATCGCGAAAATCACGACTCTCTTCACAAAATCGTGAAAATCACGACTTCCTTCACAGCATCGTGGAAATCACGATTGTCTTCACAAAATTGTGAAAATCACGACTTCCTTCACAGGATCGTGGAAATCACGATTGTCTTCACAAAATCGTGACAAACACGATTTCCTTCACAAGATCGTGGAAATCATGATTGTCTTCACCGAATCGTGAAAAACACGATTCTATCCATAGAATCGTGGTCAAACACGATTCTCTTCACAGAATTGTGAAAAACACGATTCTATTCACAGAATCCTGAAAAACACGATTCTCTTCACAGAATCGTGGTAAACACGATTCTATCCACAGAATCGTGAAAAAAAAGATTCCATTCACAGAATTGTGGAAAATTTAGAATATCCAAAAAATCGTGAAAAAGACAATTCTTTTTCACAGAATCGTGAGAAAATCTAGAATTTTCTCAAGATTGTAGAAAAGACGATTCTATTCACAGAATCATGGAAAACACGATTCTCTTCATAGAATCGTGATTTAGTTGGATCATTCTGAGATCTGGCAATAAATTGTTCACACCTGATAAACAAGAGTTAAAAAGGAAGGAGATAGAGCCAGTAATAGGAGATTTACAAGAAAAAGATTTAGGGCAAGAAAATAACATGGAAAACCTAAATGAAACCAATGAACCCTCTGAAACTAGTGATTATAGAAATATTCTCAAATATATGTATACAAATAGGTTTGGAACCTATGTGTATCAGGATGGGATGCATAAGTTTCTCATTAGGTTGAGAAACTTAGAAGTTCCTTTAAATATAACACCAGTGGCACAATTTAAGGATGACAGATATGAGGATAGACAGGGATGTGTATACATCTTCTCACAGGATCCAAAAAACTCTAATGATTTAGGGCAATGTGCAAACAAGAGACCTTGGGAACAAAACCTAGGGCAACCAAACTTGCCAAGACAAAATGAAACTCACATTAATATTGAACAACAACAAGGTAGGAGACTACACACTTCCTCAAATCCTTTTGAAAGAGAAGTAGAAGGAATGAATGATTTTCCATTCAGAAGGAGACATCAGTGGCAAAATTAGGGAAGAATGCTTAGGCCCTATCAAGTAGCAAAATGCATGAAGAACCAATATGAGGGATATTCTGATCCTCATGCCCATGCTGCAGAATTCAGACAATTAATTAAGGCAGAAGAAGTAGAGGATTACAAAGTACAATTTGAAGCATTTTGGTCTAACCCTAACTGGACCTACACTATCTTGGTTCATTCCCTTGAGAAAGGAAATGTATCGAGATATTGAATCTTTCCTTGAAGCCTTCATAGGGGAATTCTCAAAAACTGGAATAAAACATAGTACAGCTACCTTGATACATAGCTTTAAACAACAAAAAGATGAAAATGTCAGAGAGGCAGCTAGGAGATTCAAGCAATACATTGATAGATGTCCTAGAGAGGAGGTACCATCCATGGCAAGACAAGTATCTCTATTCATAGAAGGACTGAGAAGTGCACAATTAAGAACCTTGGTGTATTATAAGAGATGTCCTGACATAGGAGCAAGTGTGAAAGAAGCAATAGATTTGGAGGATAATAGAGGACAAGATCTATTAGCATTTGATCAACCTAGAATAAATGAAGATAAAATCCCACCAAGAGAAGAATTAGCACAAGCCATTGCTAAAGCCCTAGAAGTTAGCATCAAGACAAATTTGATAAACACCAGGATAGCAACAAATAAAAAATGCTATAACTGTGGAGAAAATCATTTGGTTCAACAATGTCCTTATCAAAAACCACAACATTTGCAAGATAGACAAACACTCAAATAATGTACATTAGAAAGAAAATGGACAAATCACACCAGAGAAGAATGCTTCTACATTAAACAACCCATTAAAGAAAGAGAATATGTGAACCAACACAACTTACAAAGAGAATCTGGATTTGTTGAGCAACCAAGACCTGTACTTGGACAACAACCACCTTTACCAAAAAATGTAGTACCAGTTAAATACACACCAATAGAAGAAGAAAGCTCAAGACTTAGATCATCTTACAGAGAGGATTATCATTGGAATGAAGGATATCAGGAAGATTGGGAAGGATATGAACAAAGAGAACCAGAACTGCAAGCCTTGAACTTGGGAAATGGGAGAATTGAAATGGACAAAGCCACATTCATGTATATAACTAATAATTACATGTCCAATCAGAAACCTCAATTCAAAGGGAGTCAAAAGATAACTTGTTATAGATGTGGGGGAGAACATTTCATTAGAGATTGCCCACAACCTCCTACACTAAGAATAGAAGGAGCCTATTGCAAGGATTGTGGCAGAGAACACTTAATAAAGGATTGTCCAAGAAACCCTCAAAAACAACAAAACACATCTAGTAACATACCATTAAAAACAGTTAACATAATGGAGCAAGAAGAATTGAGTGACCATGACCAAGTGACTGTAAATGCTATAACAAGAGCACAAGCTAAACAACAAGAAACAACAAAGGAGACACATACACAGGAACATACAAATTCCATTTCCAAAAGAAAAGAAAAACAGACAAAAAGGAAGATGGGAAAGAAAAATGAGAATGGTAAAAATTTGGAAGAAGAGACGATGGAACAGACAAACAATAGCCAACCACAAAACACACAGACTCAAGAAGAGACAAAAAATTCACAAAGTCTAGAAACTTTGATAAGAGCATACAAAGGAAGAATTCAAGATGGACCAAATCCTACAGATCATGTGATGGCATATCCTATGAGGCAGAGTCGGTATTCACTGCATTTCTCAAAATAGCACCGTAAATGATACACGTGCACCGCAGTCTTGCCGAATAAGGAGAAGTCATCTAAATAGACTTGCATAAAAGTGGTTAGGTAGGGTGAGAAAACGTCTTGCATACAACATTGAAATGTGCTGGGAGCATTCGGTAACCCAAACCACATGACCGTACAAGCAAAAGCACCCCAGTTTGTAATGAAAGCTGTTTTCGGTATGTCTTGTTTAGCCATTCTGACCTGGTTATAACCATTGTAGCCGTCCAAAAAGGAGTACATCTCGTGCCCGGCCACTCTGTCAAGCATTGTGTCATGAAAGGGAAGACGAAATGGATCAGGTACCGTGGCCGCATTCAGTTTTCGGTAATCCACACAGATTCGTAACTGCTTATTTTTCTTGGGAACAATAACGATCCTAGATATCCATTCAGCGTGTTCTATTGGTACGATGAATCCCACCTTCAATAACCTATCGAGCTCTGCTTTGACCTGTGCTACATAATTGGGATTCATGCGGTAACTGGATTGTTTAATTGACTTCGCTTCCGGCTTGAGCACGACTCGATGTTGATAGATTCGCGGATCAAGACCCTTCATATCGCGATAATCCCAGGCAAAAACATCAGAAAACTCATGCAGGAGTCGGATCAAATCTTCTTGAAAGGCCTCGGACAATCCTGCCTTAATCTTAACAGGTCCCGGATTAGCTTCATCACCCAAATTATAGGTCACTAACTGGTCTTCTAGGACATAAAATTGACGAGGTTCCCCAAGTCGTTAGCTGACTGTAAACGTTGTTGTAGAGTGGCTCCATCCATAGCAACATTATAATCTGCATCTGCTCCTCCGGTCACAGGAACAACCGTACAGGCTACCGGACTCCAGTTATCTGCTACAGCTTGAAGATCTATAGTACCTAAGGAAATCAAATCTTTATTGTTGTGCAAAAAAACCTCTTCTTCATCATCAGATAAGCCATCCAACATGTGGACTGGTTCTGCTACATAGGGTCTGGCATGAAGTTCGCAGGGCTGAATGGCATCCAGTTTGACAACATATTTACGGTGACTATCTTTAAAAGTCAGTTCTTGCGCTGTCCAATCCTGTATAACTTTAGCTTGTTTCAACCACGGTCGACCGAATAGAAGATTATAGTCGAGGCTGGATTCTGGTAGTTCTAAGAGTACGAAAGTCATTTTGAACGTTGTGCCCTGCAAAGTTATCGGGATATTCCTTACGAGTCCCACCGGATGAACTCGGGATTGATCTGCCATTCTGACAAAGAATTGAACGGGCTCAATTTGGGTCCACCCTAACTTCTTGTAGAGAGTTGTAGTTACTATGTTCACATCGGAACTGCCATCGATTAACACTTGCGTAATCTTGTGATTTTTATGCCAAACAGTGATTAAGGGGATAGAATGATCCACCGTAGAATCATTTTCCGGTTGTATGGTCGCAGTCACCGGAGTACTAGAAGATTCAAGACTGACCCGTTGCTGGAATTGTTGCCTAACTCTGGGCACCAAGGCGAGTAGTTGCCCCAAAGGGAGTGTAATTGAAGCCTTCGAGAGAATATCCCATACTTGGTCTATTGGAATTGCACTCTTCACTGGTTCCAATGATGATTCTCTTGTTACTGGAATAGAGTCTTGTTCATGCGCTCTCACATTCGGCAGGGGAACCTGTGTCACCGGAATTGGATCGGGGAACATGGTAGGCTCTTTGGCGGTCCATTGGCTGGCTTTGGTATACATCCGATGCTGTTCACCGATGCCAGGTTCAAACACCTCAGCTGCGGGTTGCAACTGCTTACCGGATCTTGTCTAGACCACTACTGCTTGTGATTCCACTGGGGAGATATAGACCACGTTGGTCATTGGGTTTTGACGCTCTTTCTTTCGTAGGTCGTATTCGGCTGCATCCTTGCAAAATCTCCGGATGTGGCCAAGCTCACCACAAAAATGACATCGAGGTGGAGGCAGAGAAGTATTGTCCGCTGATGTACTGGCCTGCCATCGATTTGCATTGAAGTTGGTATTCCGCTATCCCCGGAAATTTTGGTATCCTTGCTGTTGATTGTTTCGCATCTGCGGTGGTACATAGTGGGTTGCGGGTTGACCTGGTTCTTGTGTAATGGCATTTACAACTGCTCGTCCCTGCACTTTGGCATTATACGCACAATTTTCGGTTGAGTGTCCTGTGGTTTTGCAGATGGCACAATACATCTGATTAAGAGCACAAGTAGCACTAGTGTGCCTTGGATTTTGCACTTGGTACAGTATATCTCTTTAGCCGGATCATCTATAACGTTCTTATTGGCTTTCAACCACTCCAAATCTTCGGTGAATCCCCCAACTTTATGCTCTAGTTGCAGAGCCATCGCTATAAAAACATCCAGTTTCATAGCACCCACACAACGGATGATCATGATTTATTTAAGCTATGGGGTCAAACCATTAACAAACCACTGGGTTATTACATCATCTGGTAAATTAGCATGTGCCGGAGGCAATTGTCTTAAATGAGTTCTAAACAATGTGGCATATTCCTGAATAGTTTGGTGCGGCTTCTGTCTATTGTTCTACAAGTAATCAAAAATTTCAACAGGGTTCTTCTTCAGCCGGAACCTCTGCAAAAACGCATCCCTTACCACCTCATAGGTAACGAAATGGTTGATATCATACTCTGTTAACCACCTCTCTGCTTCATTGACTAATGTTGAATGGAATACGATGGCCTTGTACGCCGGATCAATGGGATGGTTCAACACAGCATAACGTATCTCAAAGGTACGCACGTGTGCATCAGGGTCGTCACCTGGAAATCCACCGAACTTTGTATACGTCACCCCTGTTGGAACAGGTCGAAGTGGAAGTGGATGTTACTGTTGCTGTTGCTGTTGTTGCTGTTGCTGTTGCTGTTGTTGTCCACTCATGGTGCTAATAGTGGTACCGTTGTTGTCTCCTGAGTTCTGAGGAGGTGTTAACACAGGAGGAAATTCCGATAGATTCTGGTGTAATTTCGGTGCAGTCTACAGAAGGTACAGTAACTTCAAAGTGTACAGAGACACAGTGCGCAGTTGACCCGACACTGTCTGGTCAAGATTCGAACTTTTTCAAGGATAAAGTGGTGTTACCCAGAGAGGTCATTGCCGATGAAAGAATACCTTGTTTTGGGGAAAGCTCGACCAATTCCGGTGATAGTTCGATCCCAGTTGCAGGGAATTTATAGTTTCCGGTGATCGTGTGATACTCCCTGGTGAATCTTCATTTCGGACACCATTGTTTGGGGAAATTTGCCTACCTGGGATATCCAAGCTGAGGATAGACTCTTCAATTTGGAGATTCGTGAGAGATTGAACGCTATTTTCAATCCGGAAGGTGAGCAATCTAAGGACACAGATTCCAAAGGACTAGAAATTAACAAATTTGGTACTCTCCAGGGATGTTGGTCTCTCCTGTACTTCGGATACGACTCACCGAACTAAGTAACCGGCATATATCACCTCTGCACCACTTACGTACTACTCCACCTAACTGATTATTCACAGTTCTGTGCCACTTTCCCACAAACGGCGCTAGTGTTAAAATGCACATTTACATTAAATGGCATTTTAAGTTCTTTCGGGTTCTTGGGAGTGGTAGGGGTCTGATAAATCAGAGGCCTGTAACGTGATTTTCCCAATTAACTCATTCAAATCGCAGTACGTTAACATTCAAAACTCTGTTTCATACGAATTACTGTCAAGGCTCTGGTTAGTCCTCTCACAGATTTACTATTCATACTCAGGTTAATACTCTTCATAGTGCGTCACGTAGTAATTACTGATTACGGTCGCACCGACGTATATCGACAACAAAACCTTATGTGTTAATCACAAATTAATGAAATTAAACAAAGGTAAGAACGACAATACTCAGACTTCACAAACACTGCACTACGGCTTCTCCACAGACTGCAATCGCCCAAACAGACAGTCTGGCGATCCCGCTTGTCGTTATCGGAGCGTCACTGCAATGCCTTTTTATTAGTTGATAAGTAAATACATCTCTTCAAAACGACCTTTCGGTTCATGCGGAATATGAAACCTTTCGGTTCATGCAGGATAGGAAAATTCAGGAATTATGAAAATACGAAATGCCAATCCGGCGACTTACAAATCCCATGTTGAATATATACTAGTAGCCACAGATTACCTAACTAAATGGGCAGAAAACAGGGCTACAAAAAGGAATGATGCTCAGACTACTGCAAGATTTCTTTATGAAAATATTATCACCAGATTTGGATTACCAATTGAATTGGTAAGTGATAGGGGGACTCATTTTTTGAACCATATAATAGAAAACATAACTGAATATTTCATGATCAATCATAGAAAGTCAGCCCCATATCACCCACAAGCCAATGGTTTAGCAGAAAGTACTAATAAAGTACTTTGCACTGTTTTGTCAAAATTGTTAAATACAAATAGATTGGGATTTGCAACTTAATCATGTCTTATGGGCTTATAGAGTGGCATACAAAACTGCACTTGGAACCACACCATTTAATTTGGTATATGGACAAAATGGAGTGTTTCCTTTAGAATTCCTTATTCCAACACTAAAGGTGGGTAGTCAATACAAGTGGACTGGACATGAATCATCTAAGAGAGTGGTGGAATTGGAAAAACAGGGAGCTTCTAGACTTCAAGCAATCATGAGCATATATGCAGACAAGAGAAGGCAAAAAGGTTATCATGATGTTCATATTAAAGAAAAGGACTTACAAGAAGGAGATCTAGTTTTGGCATACACAGTAAAAGAACATCAGAAGAAATTTCAGAAAAAAGGACATGGGCCTTATATTATCAATCAAATAAGTAACAGTGGAGCTATCCAATTAGCTAATATAGATGGAGAAATCATGACAAACTTCATAAGTGGATGTAGAGTAAAAAGGTATGATCTTCCATTAACGGTATCTGAATGGAGAAGAATACATCAAGCTCAAAACAGGAAAAAAGAAGAGGAAAAAATTAGGAAGGAGGCTCAACAGGAGGCAAAGGAAAGGATAAGAAAAATCAAGGATCTTAGAGAAATCCTTTTGTGTGAAACACCTTTAAGAGTAAGAGAGCATTTTCCTGTTATAACAATGAATTTTCATGATGAGAAAATCAAGGTTTCGATAGATTCAGGTGCACAAGTAAATTTGATCGGTTCAGTTTTGTTGGATAAGTTTAACTCAAAAAGGACTGAAAGTAGAACATTTATCAAAACCTTAGAAGGATAGATAATACAAATCTTGTCTTCACCATCTATTAAAGTTAAGTTCAATGAAGAATATATGAAAATAGATTGTGAAGAATGGCCAGATCATATGATGACTGAGCAATTGATTTTGGGACAACCATGGCTCAGGCAAGGTAAAATAATTTTGGATTTTGAAAATATGAAGCTTAAATTGACATTAAATGACAAAAGGTTTTTAATGTTTTTCTTGAGTGATGAAAAATAGGAAAATCAACAGGATATCTATGACTCAGAACTGGAGGGATTTACTTTTTCATTAGAAGCTACAAAGAAATCACAAACACCACTTCTTCATGATCAAATTTACTTCAGTCAAAAACATGAGAAAATTGAAGAAACAAAAGGTGTTGAAAAGATAGAAGAAAGGTGGAAAGTGTGGAATGGTCACAAGCATCTACGCATCAAGACAGGAAGAATGTGGAAACAAAGTACATACAAGCACTGCTCATCAAAACAATTTCCCAAAACTAAATGGATATGGAAGCCAAAAACTTCCAAGTACTGTGTGTCAAAAGAAGATTTTTGTACTACAAAAAAGGAATCAACAGGAATTAAGTATTTTTGGGTAAAAAAATCAGATCTTATTCAATGGAAAGAAAATAGGGATCAAAGATACAAAAATAGTACCAAAGCATGGTGAGACACAAATGAAGGAAAAGGCAAAAGAGTTATCTGATGCACACATGGGATTCTTGATTAAAAAAAAAAATCAGAATTTTACAAGAAGGAAATTATGACATCTTGGAAATTATTTCCATTGACTCTACCTCATCCTCTTTCTAAGAAAATAGGAGGGGAAGAGAGAGAAGTGGAGGAAATTATTATAAAAAGAAAAGAGGAAAAAAAGAGAAAGAGAAAAATAAGGAAGAAAAAAAAAGAGAAAAAAAAGAAAGAAAGAAAAATTATCAATTCTTTTGTTTAAATAAGTTATATTGCACAAGCAAGATATAGATTGTAATTTAGCACGTTTCTATTTTTCATTCATTTTTTCTTTTTTCATTTTTTTCTTTTTATTAAAAAGTATATAAAAAAGTGTTGTTAAAAGGAAAGAGAGCACTAGACATCTTGCTACACATGTGATGATCACTTCAATTGAGTTTTTATCTGTGACACAAATAAAGAAGTTAGGATTCATCTGAAATTTTATTTTCATTCTTTTTCATTACATCTCAAGATAAATGTGATTTCATTTATGTTTCTCGTGACTCATGTGGGTGGAGTTTTTTATTGTGATGTTATATTTTCTCCAGAATGGTGATTCCAAAGGAATTGCCAATCCATGACTTCAAAGTAGACTCAATAACTTTGTCTAGAGGACATTGGTTCTTGGACAGTGAAGCTGCAGTAGAAAAAGTGGAGTTGGAGTCTGATGAAGAGTAGGAAATTCCAGAAGGAGAGAAGATAGCCAAGGAACTAAAGGAAACCCTTGGTATCATTGGTCAGCACATTTTTACTGTAGGAGTTGGAGGTCACAAGTACACCATGCTGTGCCAGGAATTTTACAAATTCCAAAAAATTGCAGTGAGTTATAAAAGATGGAAAGCAGTGGGATTACACAGATTGTTGGATGAACCTTTATTCTTTATTGATTTTGAGAGAGTATTCTAGGTTATGAACAGTTTGTTGGAAGTTGGAAAGGGCAATGATGCATATTTCAGGTGTTCAGTCAAGGACAAGGAAAACAAAGAAGTGAATATTACTATAAAGGCAGACCATATCAGGGCAGCCCTTCAGTTCTATTCAATGGGAACTAAGTTGGATAACAGTTTTGTCAAAAAGAATAAAGCAAACTATGCAGGATATTCCAAATTTGCTGATTTCAAAGGAAAAGAGAATGGAGAATATGCTATCAGAATGTTCCTTCAATACTTCTGTTTTCCAAAACTGCCTAGATACATTATGCCACACAAACAAGTGACATTGATCATGTTTAATAATAAGGACATAACCAAACCTTTTGGAGTGATGGATGTAACTCCATACATACATGATCAATTGAAGGAATCAACCAAACATTGGGAGCAAAGGAAGTTCATGAATGGAGCACAATTCTTAACAAGGATTATATACCATATCTTAGTACTGGAGGATCAATTGAAATTGGCTCTAGAAGCTCAATACTTCAGAAGTTTGATGTCATGAATTAAAAGCCCTTCTAAAAAGATGACTATAAGAGAAGCAGAAGCCCAACCAAGCATGATGGGAATAGAGAGGAAAAGAAAGGGAGTCTCAGAAGAAGTCATTCCTCTAAAGAAGAGAAGTTTGAATCCCAGAAAGGTAGAATTGGAACAGGAGGAAGCAACAAAGGAAGAGCATGAGGCTGCTCAAAAGGAAGTACAGTCTTCAAATGAACCTCATCCACCTCAAACAAGTAAGGAACAATTGTATACTTATTTGACTCAAACAATAAGAAGTAAGGAAACAATAAAAGGGCATTCTATGAAGCCCAATATCAAAAGATGTTGGAGGACTACTCTTGTAAAGCAACCGATTGGATACAAGAAGAAGTGGAACAATATGAAGAGTTTCATGATCAGATGATGGCAGTAGAGACTGAAGAGGTTTTTGTTAAAACGGAAGTAGAATTGTTGGCTTATTTCAAGGAGTTACAAGGTCCTCTTGAAACCAGAACTAAAATAGTAGTAAAGAAGAAGGTTCAGAAAAAACCAGTGCAGAAAAGGAAGCTGACCAAGAAAAATAAGGGAAAAGCAGTTGAACAAGCACAAAGAAAGGGGACATAAAAATTGACAGTAGAGGAAAAAAAGTAAGAGGAATCCATTGTATTAGAAGAGCAAAGAATGGATAAATCAGGGATAACTGGTTCATCACAGTTTTCTTCAGATTCAGATAGTGACATTGAAAATTTTCTTTTGAAAAGTTTAAATTTCTCAATACATAGCACACCAATTGTGATAGTACAAGCCTCTGAAAAAAGCAAAACATCAGAAGATATGAGTCAAAAGTCACAAGGAATACAAGTCCATGAAGAAGCGGCAAAACGGGTTAGTCCTGGAGAAGAAAAAAGGATACTAAAAGGAAAAGCAGTAATGATGGAAGAAGAGGTTGAAGCAAGGAAAGAGTTCAGTTGTGGATTAGAGGAAACAAGGTTTAAAACAGTATGGACAAAACCATCACAACAAAATTATTTCAAATAAATGAGGAAAAGTTAGCAGTAGAAAAGGAAGCTCAGATTTGCAGCTCAGTGCACAAGAAGGAAAACAAAGATCAAATTGAGGAAACTAAGGAAGTACTAGAAAAGATGGATTTCAAAGAGGGTAAAGAAGGAAATACAGAAAAAGAAATAAACCAAAGTATAGAAGACATAATTTATGATTTAAATCATAATGAGGAGTTCACAACTACAGAAGATTAGGAAAAAGAAGAAGCATTAGATCTTATGGATATAGATGAGTAAGAGGAGGGACAACAAGAGCAGCAAAGGAATGATCAGGTAAAATTTTTAGTGGAGATTGATTCAACCTCAACTCAGGATAATAAAGTACAGGAAAAGGAAGAACAGGTCATTGAAGAGAAACAACAGGAAATGGAGAAAAAGAAGGTAGAAGAAATGGAGATAATAAAAGAAATATCAGATCATGAGAAGGAAGAGGATCAAACATTAGAGTATGAAAAAGATGCTGTAGACAAAGAAGAAATGAAAGAAGAAAAGGTTTATGAAGAGCAAAAGAACCACGTCATAGAATATGAGGAAGAAGATGAAGAAGAGAATGATTGCAAAGAAGAAAAGCAGATAGAAGTAAAGCAAGTGGAGTTAGAAGCTGGGTTAGAGAGGATACCCAAGGATATCAGGTCTGCTTGTAAAGTAATCATGAGCAATATAGAGCAGTTCAGACCATCTAGTAGAAACATGATTATATCTGGAATGGTGGCTGAATTAGAGTTTGTGAAAGGTAGTAGAATTATTAATGAGCGAAAGAAAGAAAAGGAACAATTGAGGATTGTCCAGGAAAGAAATGAGGATTTGACCAAAAGAATAATCTCGTTAGAAGAACTGGAGATTCAACAATAAAACAAAATTCAATTTCTTGAAGAGAAATGTGCAAAGCAGATAGAGCATAGTAGCAAAATGGAAATGGAGCTGAAGAAAATAGAAGGAAGATACAGAACAATTCAAAGCTCATATCAGATTATGGTCAAAGCAAATGAAGAAATAAACAGGTTATTGATGGAATAAGGCCAAATAAAAGAAGAGAGCAAGATTGTACAAGTAACATAGGATGAGAGGGAGGAATTGAACAAAGAAATTCTAAGACTACAAGCAGAGCTGAAGGAAATCAAGGAATTGGAAAAGCAAGCGAGTGTACATGCTGCCAGCTCAATCAGAGGTTATAATAAACTGCATTTGGATATACCAAAAGAGAGGAGTGATTGGCACTTAAGTATAGAAAAAGAAAGAAGTGAGTGGAAATCAGAAAGAGAGTTGTGGACATCTCAAAATAGAAGCTTAACGTTGATGGTGGAGGAGCTACAGAAAAAATTGGAAAATCCACAAAGCCAGGTTGAAGAGAAGGTAGAGACTACACAAGCAAAAGAGTATGAAGGGGGAGATGATAACGAAACTCAACACTTTGATGAACAAGGAAACAAAGCAGCAGTTGAGGAGTACTCAGATGAGTTTGTTCAGAAGCTTTTAACAGATAGAGAATCTAGAATGGAATTCATCAGAAAAATGCATAATGAATATGAAGAACAAATTGTGAATTTTGCTCTCAACAAAGGAATAAATCCAGATCAACACCATTGTGCAGCCGATGGTCTAGGTATACCTTTTTGTATGATTATTGAAAGCATTAAAAATTACCAACTTGCAAGGGTAGGATTGTCATCAAACAAGTATTTGGAATATGAAGAGGATATCAATGTAACTAAGGAATTATTTGAAAAAGCCAATCCTAAATGGAGGAACAGGTGGTTAGATGCCAACAAAGAATGCAACATATTCTAGAAAGAGGCACCTATTTAGTTAAAGATCAATCCAGCTTATTGTCCAGTAGCAAGGAGAAGGGACTGGATAGTATTTTGGGAAAGGAGAAATGCAGGAAAAATCCCAGCAAAATGGCTGAACTTTCCAAAGGTATCAAGACCTCAGGCAGGAACATGGACAACAAAGAAGTATATGGTTGACACAGCAGAGTCTGTCATATCTACATATAAAGATGTCAATGATCCAGCTTGTATTTTATTGACCAGAGTAATGCGACTCATATTGGCATGTATAGAAATGTTTACAGATACAGATGTCAGAACCCTCAACTACATTGGTTTCAATTCACCAACTGATGCCTTACTTTTTTATCTAAGTGAAACCCCCGACAGAATTCGTTTAATGGCCTATTATAGCAAGACATTATTTTTGGGTAGTCACTATCTTCAAATATTTGAGAATGCCTTTGATTATGGATTTTTGGAAAGAGAATAAGAAATCTTTGGAAATTTATCAGTAGTCACAAAGTCCAGACTCAGAGCCTATGAAGCAGCATATACAGAATACCTAAAGAAAGATGTGATAGATAAACCAGAAGCAGTTGTACAATGGAGAAAAGCTCTATTTGAAATGGTGAATAACTTGAACATCACAGAAAGAAAAAGTCATGACCTATTGTCATAGGTGTATGGACTATTCTAAGTGTAAGCAAGAGTAAACAAAGTCTAAGCAAGGCAAGAGAGTGAAGTTCAAGAGACACATAGTGTGCGACGTTGTCGGGTCATGGAGATGCTCAAATGGTGGATCAAGTCATCCGCCAAAATCGATCGGCACACGCAGGGTGTCTGTAGCGGACTCAACCTAAGTACCATAAGGACGCGCTGCTCTAAATCTGGCAATATCTTCCTGATAGGATGGTAAAGTCAATGATTCTTCAGTTATCTGATTTTTAATTACCTCCTCTATTTCGGTTTCAATTGGCTTCGGATGAGTATGTCTAACTAAAGGTGGCAGAAATAAGTTTTCACTACTATGTGGTTCAGGAGATGCAATGGAAGATAAAGTTAAGAATGTAGTTAAACAATGGTCATAAGATATGGAAACTAAAGATTCTGAAGTAATATGTTCTTTAATGATTTCTTATGTTACTAATTATATAGATTCAGTTCTAGTTTCAATGTTTTCAATACTACTATGCTCAGACTCATGGAATAACTCAGAAGACATCAAAGAAATCAATGGAATATAATATTAATGCTAAATCTGCTTGAACAAATGAGTTGATAAAGCTAATGGATTAAATCAATTCCTCTAATACAAATATAAGGTCTAAATGATAGGATAAATGTCTAAACAAATGGGTACATGGCCAAATGAAATTATTAAGGTAAATGGAATGGCTTCAATCTATCACTTCATGGATCTCTTCACTTCAATTGCTCTTTAATTGTTCAATGTTTCTTTGTAAAGAAAACATTCGATTATAAGTCATGTTACAAGAATCATAAATAAAATTAAAATACATAATTCACATAACATTTGCATACACATGCATATGTTTATGTATACATTAAAACATTTATATGCTTACAATTATACATGCATACGAACATCACATTCACTTTTAAATATATAATCATGCACATATATTAACACTAATTGATATGCATTACCAGTAATATGCATTTAACATTATGATATACAGGCATACATATTATGCATTCACACATCTAATATATGCAAAAATGAGTTATTACACATCTTCCTAAGCATGCTAACCTCACTCGTATACTATCATTTACATATATACTAATACCGTACATGCATATGCATTAAGAGATACTTATACATGCATTTACATACGTATTCATTCATAAATACATACCTACATTATTTGTTTTTTAAATGTTATACTATATAATAACTAATCATTGTATACTAACAACTCATTTACTTTAATAACCACAAATGAAATGACGAAATAAAAAAAGAAATAAATTTAAAAAAAAATCATAAATATATAAATAAATAACTAATATTTTAATAAAAAAATCTCTCACTACTGTTTGCCTCCCTCTCCCTCTTTCTCTCTCTCTCTCTCTATCTCTCTTTCTTTCTCTTTCTCTATCACTCTCTTTCCTATCTCTCTCTCTCTTTCTCTCTCTCCCTCTCTCTCTCTCTGTCTATCTCTCTCTCTTCCTACGTGTTGTGCGTCTGCCACCCGTGGGGGAGAAGGTCTCTCTAATTCTCTCTCTCTCTCTCTCTCTCTCTCTCTCTCTCTCTCTCTCTCTCTCTCTCTCTCTCTCTTTCTCTTTCTCTCTCTCTCTCTCTCTCTCTCGCCTTTAAGAGTGCCTCTAATCTCTGCCAACCATCGCCAATCGTCGTCAGAACAACCTCTCTCTACTTTTTGCCACTTTGTACATCTAGAGCTGACAACAAGCTTAGAGCCATCGGGGAAAGGATTAATCCTCCTCTTTCTACAATTGCACGTCAAAACAATTGGGGAAATATTATCTCTCTAAATGCACAGTTGCACCATCGCATATCAATCTCTGGTGATCTTTCAACATCTGATGCAGATCAATTACATCAGCATCTCTCTCCAACGTTATCTACGCCTGTCAGACATCAGTCAAAAGAGCTGCCGGAGATGGAAGAGAAACAAAACACTTCCCAGAGCTACCACCATCGCCACATCTCCCTCTCTCTCTCTCTCACTTGCATAGCGTGTATGCTTCAGAGCTACTAGAAGCTTTTTTTACAGCAGCCATCGTTAGTCCCGAATATGGCATCCTTGACAGAGCATGGTGCAGCCACCAAAATGGGGAAAAATAAATGATCTTCTTCCTTACACTCTGGTCATCAAAACCAGCACAGGAAGTGGAGGACAAAGTCAAACTCTCTCTGACGCTCTCTCCTTATACATGTGCAGTTTTGCTAGGAGAAGAAAGGATGAGAGAAAAGTTATTTTTTTCATTCTCCCTTCTCTTTCGATAGTCTGCGGGCAGCCAATCAAGAAGAAAAATAAAACTATCACTTTTTACAACCTCTCTCACTACAATACTGAGAAAGAGGAGAAGGAAGAAAATACCTGTAAAGAAAACATTAGGAGAAATAGAACATCACACACATATATATACACACATAGAGTCCTATGTCTACCATTCCTTTTAGATTTTACTTTATCCTACATCCACACTTTTGCCTACACTTAATCACCACTCTTTACCCACATACTTTCTTCACTTTAGATGCATATTTTATCTATACCACTCTTTTAACTTGCACACATAACTACCACACTTTGTAACTACTCACTTTAATCACTTTAGTTACACACTTAATTCACACCACACTTTAAATACTACTCATATACACCACTAATTATTTATCCACTTGTTTTATCATTTTAATTTAATTATCCTAAATTTCTTACTTAAATAATTCATTTAAATTAAACTTAGTTTAAGGTTTTAATTAATTGAAACCTTAGTATTTAAAGTCACACACACTATTAAGGTAACTAATTTAATCATATTTTAATTTTTAATTAATCAATGTTCAATTTATAGATTAATTTTATTAAATATTAATTGTTTTAACCCTTAAAACTAATGCTAATAGTCATTGGCATTCATCCTAAACACTGAAAACCCTTGGAAACCCCTTTAAAACTCATCAAAAACCTAGTTTGACCCTAGCATAAACCCAAGTAAACCCTAGCTTTAACTCGAGAATTAATGTTCAAACTTAAATACACATAAATTAATGTAAACCTAGGGTTTAATATCCATGTGTCTTGCTTGGATGAATATAAAAAACTCATTAAATGTATAATTAGGGTAAACCCTAATATAAACATATGTTCTTCTTCATCATTTGTACCTGTAAACACTTCTAAAGTAGTTAATTTCAACCAAAAGAGTTGATCAATAGTGATATAAAAGGTTAGAGTTCACCAATAAAATTGTTTTCATTTTCTCTTGTCGTCAATTGGAAGATGCAAATCTTTCCGACATCCACCACCACCAAACTTGCACATTGTCCGGATGGACCAACTTGCAGATTAAGGGAAGCAACATTTTCAATGATTATCCTAAAATTAAATCATAGAACATCATAAATTCTTTTATAAATATAATTTAACTTATCAAATTTTCAATCTTTTCTGCAACATGCACATGAAGTTTATTTAATTTCAATCTGGTAATGAAAACATATTAAATTATAAAGTTAAAATATTAACCTGTTCAGTCAACAAAACATTAATCTACATTTCGTCCATTTATAAACTTTGCAAATATTAGTATGAAGCAGAATTCATCTTCATTCATTTAAATGCAGGTTTCGTCATATACATGCATTCACATATGAGCAATCAAACAGGCCAAAGAAATCTACTAAATCTACTCGTACAGACATCCACCTTGTTTGCCCAATTTTAATCACTAGATGTGTTTTCCACAACTAGTTTCCTTCATACAAATATGATGTAAATCTTCATGTCGATAATAAGTGTAAATACCTTTTTGGGGTGAAAGAAGGTATAACTTCCATATCAATATTCTTTTTTTTTCTCATTCGCAACTTTTTTGTTTTGAAGGGGAAAGGCTTAACCCCTTAATCCGAGCTAAGGATCTAGATGCATGTACACAAAAGACCTAGGTTTTCATAGACAAGAATCATGCAACAATATGCGCCTACACATATACTACTTTCATTATCTAAATTGAACTACAAATCCTCCTATCCATCACAAATCTCACTCAATTTATAAATTTAGAAATATAAACCATGCCTGTTTTCCTAGTATGGTTAAATAGATTCCTTTATAAAATAATATACTTCATCCCAGATTTATAATTTAATTTTATATGAATGCAAATAAAATACATAAATCAAAATTTTAAGACATAGAAAAATACGACCTAAAATCAACTTCATCTTCAATATGCTTCATCTTCATTTTAAATTCATGTTTAAACCTATAATTTGATCTTCAAAGACCTGTTAAACCTTTTAAAACATCAACAGCTATACATACAAAATACTTAGTTTCAGAATCAAATGTTCTTCTTCTTTCCTGCAAAAGAAACCCACATTAAAGAAATTCATTCATACATAAATTAATCATGCTCTTCATCATACATTACTTCATAAGTTTCATCATCTCTTTGTTAAAATAATTTAATTCTTTTACCATCAATTAAGTTCTTAAGAGGAGTCATCTAATTCGCATAAGACATACGTTCCATTATCATAAACTTTGACCACCACATAAGGTCCAAACCAACGCCTTTTTAATTTCCTACGAGCATCATATTGTGAATCAAACGTACTATCATAAATTAAAACCCAATCATTAATTTATATCAGCTTTGGCCTTAAACTATGTGATTTATCAAAATATTTCTTGTTCTTAAGTCGAGAATCTTTTAATTTAACTATAGATTCTTCTAATCTTTCATTCCCTTGCTCCAGTTGCTGAATTCTTAGAGCTAATAAATCTTCAATAGACAGATTATCTTCCCATGGAAGAGTAGTCGAAGTAAGGATTTGAGTATGCACAGGAAGAAATGGTTTCTGGCAGTACATCAACTCTGTCGGCATATACCCCGTTGTTCTAGTGCAGGTCATTCTATCAGCCCATAATGCAAATGGCAAAAATTTCGTCCAATTCTTAAGTTCTCCATTGCAAGCTTTAGAAATCACTTTAATAATAGGAGTATGCCCTCTTTCTATCTTTCCGTTAGCCTCAGGGTTATAAGTAGTAGTAAGAGCTAAACGAATTCCATGCCTAGCAAAGAATTCTCTAGCCTCTTGCGCATCTAACTCTCCCCTATTAGCCACTACCTTTTCTACATAACCAAATCTTGAAATGACATCTTCAAGAAGAAATTTAGACCATCCTGAATCCAATAGTCTTATTGCCATTAAAGAGATTGTGAATTGTAGACATGTCATCAACAAACTTTATTACTAAACCATCTAATGTTGACACTGTTGGCACACAAAGCAACAGAGGAATCATGCACAATACGGCAACAAGGCCAGATCATTTTTTCCCTTAGATTATGTACAACTCAAGTGATTTTAATCACTACACAAACATTGTAAATCCCGTTTTTGGTAGATTAGACTCCATTTTGTGCAAGCCGAGGAGTCCTCGAGCTTGAGGAGTATTAGAAGTACCATCGTACCAATTTTCATAATTTTTAGACTTCGTTTGAGCCATCAAATAAGCCCTGGAACCTAATTTTTAACTAGGCCGGACACTAGGTCTGGACAGGGTCAAAAGCTAGTCAAAAACTATAAAAAGAGCTAGAGAGCTCATTTTTGGGGTTAGATTGTAATTGAAACGAACTTGTAAGAGCTTTTGAAAGTAATCTAAAGAACTCCATTGATTCTCTCTCTTTGTCTTGCCGTGTGTGCGCGTGTGTGTGTATGTGTGTGCATGCTTGTGTGCTTCTCACTCACGCACTTGTGCCGCCACTTGCTCGAGGTCTTCATACCATCCTCACGTCTTCCCGGATTGACATTAAAGGAGGTGCTACTCATCACTGAGCTACACCAAATTTTGGCGCCGTTGCCGGGGATCGAGCTTTGAGGACGAGCGTGTGATGGTAAGACTTAGAGTTGACACGTTGGAGTTGTAGGTATTTTCTTCACTCTCATCGAATTTCTTTTACTTTCTTCACCATCATCATCATCACCATCTCCCACGTCCATCTCCATCATCGCGAAAATTTCAGTTTTTGACTATATCCCCACCTCCACTTCATTTCCCTCATTTCACTTGTGAGAGAGAGCGAGAGAGCGAACTTGCATGTGCTGTTTTTGCATGTTTTCTGAGCTATTTTGCAGGTTTTTTGCTGTACCATCATCCCCAGCAGTGTGCGCAGGTACGACAGGCTCTGCACAGGTCCCGGGACGACAGCCTCTGTCTATCGCGACAGACAGAAAATCTTAACATTTTGTGAATGCATGTTTATCACTGTAACCTACACCTTGAGGGCACTCTAGAACACTAGAAGTTTTCCAAAAATTTGCATTTTTTCAGTCTATCGCGACAGACACCGACTATCGCGACAGACAGAAATCCGCGACAGATAGCGTCTATCGCGACAGACACCGTCTATCGCGACAGACACCGTCTATCGCGACAGACAGAAATCCACGATAGACACTGTCTATCGCGACAGACACCGTCTATCGCGACAGACAGAAATCCGCGACAGATACCGTCTATCGCGACAGACACCGTCTATCGCGACAGACAGAAATCCGCGACAGATACCGTCTATCGCGACAGACACCGTCTATCGCGACAGACAGAAATCCGCGACAGATAGCGTCTATCGCGACAGACACCGTCTATCGCGACAGACACTGTCTATCGCGACAGACACCGTCTATCGCGACAGACAGAAATCCACGATAGACACTGTCTATCGCGACAGACACCGTCTATCGCGACAGACAGCCCCCACGATAGATTGTGTCTATCGCGACAGACACCGTCTATCGCGATAGACAGGCATTTTCGGCAAAAAATTAAGGAGTGAATTTTTGGAAATTTAGGCTAAATTTTGGGCATATTTGCACTTTCATGTACTCATCTACTTACGAAGGCCTTAGAAAATGCATTAAAACCCCCGAAAGGTTCTGTTTGTCTAGTTAACCCCCTAAACCCTGAACGGTCATAACTTTTTCATACGAAATCCATTTTCTGAGCTCTAGGGCTTGTCGGAAAGCTCGTGACATATACTACACGCCCTCAACTGTTTTTTATAAGAATAACGCGTTGATTTTCAGATAGGATATTTGGAAGTTGACACACTGAGGGGTAGGAACACCAAGGGAGCTCCAGAGTAAATTTCTAACAATGCAAAAGGGGGAACAAGGGTCATTAACAAAGTGTCTGAAATAAATTGTCTGTCAATTGAAAGGTCTACTTGGAGCTAATCTTGGGATTTATGCAGGCCTATTGAGAAGCAATTGAGAGTATCCAAGCAAGGGTGTGGCACACGCTTGAGAATCAACTTCTCGAGCACTAAAGAGCAAGGTTCGGCAAGAAAGGTCGGAATATTCTCAACTCCTCTTCGTCAATTCCTCGCCTAGGCTAAGAGCGATTAGAAGTAGGAGTAAGTCAGGGCGACGATAGGCAGTTATCAAGTTGAAGACTACTTAAAAACTCAAGTTCAAGCTAAAAACTTAATCTCTGTACTGTCGACAACATAAAGGAAAGAACCTAACGTGGAACGATCAACCTGAAAGTACGGAGAACATTCAAGTATTCCTGACGACGTAATAACAGATAAGACTTTATACACGAGGAATAACTAAAAAGAATCAAGTGACTGGTACCAATTGATCGGCAACGAGGTTGTACTCTGGAAAAAATTTTTGAGCTAATCAGTTAGGCATATGAACCTTAGATCAGGACGACACCTAGCAAGAGAAAGACAAAGCCTTAGGTCTTCAGAGGCTAGTGTCAACCACACTGCAAGGTCTTGGGCCCAGCAGTTGAGTCGCCACTCTCATTACCCTAGCTCTGATACCAGTGAGTCAGAGATGTCCCAAGGCATGGACAGACCTACGGGAAGTTCAGGTGTGCCTTATTTGTACAGGGTAGAAGGCCCTTACAAAACACAGTTGGAATACCTTAGGACCAACCGATTAGGTGCTAGCATCTATGAGGATGGCCTAGGAAGATCTGTGGTCCAGATTAAAAACCCTGACCAATCCATAGGACTAGAGCACCCAGTTGTCAAATTTGAAAACGGTGCATACCTGGACAAGGAAGGAACCATATACGTAGTCACCAGTCATCCAGATAGGACAGATGAATTTGGAAATGTAATTTCAGAAGCGGACTTAGGTGACTTGGAACAAGGAAACATGGGAGTGGAACCTAGAACCCCTCGAGGTAAATCAGTTCTCACTAGGATTATCACGCCTGAGTGGGTTCCCCAAGATAACAAGTGCATAGATTTGCTTCTCAATCGAGAAACGGACGAAGCCTTTTGGAGGTATAAACCGGATCACCCAATTGATATAGGAACAATCATGATCTATGAGTTTAAGGATCCGGATAGCCCAGGCAGAGTGACCTACCTAGATCATGCTTCAGAACGGATCTTTGTGGTGACAGAAAATGATAGGCATGCTTACACTTGGAAGGGTGAATTTATTTTCCCCCAACCAAGATCAAATGTATCCTATGGTCACCCCGGGGCTGGAACTTCCCAAGCTCATGGTACGCAAAGAGACAGAAGTAGAGATAGACCAGAAGTAAGTTTTGCCAACCCAGTGGGCAGAGAAAGAACGAGAACAGAGACGAATAGGGTAGAACCTGAGATGCATAGAGCCCACAGGAACCAAAGAAATGTAGATGGATTCCCTCTGCCGAGGCCTAGAGAGCACACAAGAACTTTGAGGCCCACCCAGCTAGTTAAGTCCATGAAGAATTACTTTGACGGCACAGGAGATCCCTATGATCATGTGGCAGAGTTCAAGCAAGTCTTGAGAGCTGAACAAGTGGAAGATCTGTTCACACAGTACAATGCCTTCGGTCTAACCCTTAGGAACACGGCACTTACATGGTTTCAGCCATTAGATGAGCGTCAGTTCAGGAGCATAGACCAACTCCTAGAGGCATTCATTGTAGAGTTCTCCAAGAGTGGCATAAGACACAACACCTCCTCACTGATCCACAGCTTCAAGCAAACCCCTCAAGAGACGGTGAGACTTGCAGGAAGAAGATTTAGACAATATCTTGAAAGGTGCCCTATTTCGGAGCTACCCACATCTGCTAAACAAGTAGCCTTATTCCTTGATGGACTACTGAGTCCAAAATTGAGATCCTACGTGTATCTGAAAGACCCTAGGACCATAGAAGAGTGTGTACGTATATGCATTGACATTGAAGATAACCTAGGAGAAGAGCTAGAGCTGTCCAAAATTTACAAAGATTCAGACAGTGCATCTAGTCACTCTTCCAGGCAATCCACATCAATTGAGGAACTCGCAGAGAAAGTGGCCCAGAAATTAGGAGTAACTAGCAAACAAATCCCAAGGTTTGCCCCAGTGAAAAGATGCTATACATGCGGTGGTGACCACATGGCGAATGTCTGTCCCATTATGGCTCAACCCCAAGTGAATCCTAGTAGCCAGTACTGCACCATAGAACGGAGATACACCAACCACACCGCACAAGATTGCCCATACAACAAGCAGGCGGTTAGGCAACCCTACCCTCAGCCCTACCAACAAGGCAGATACCAGAACCAATACCCTCCACAACCATATGGCAGGCCACAACAAAATTTCCAACCTCAATATCAAAACCAACAAAGGCCTCAGCCTGTGCTAGCACAACAACCCCCAGCCCCAGCTAATGTGATCCCGGTAAAGTATACTGCTGCAGAAGAGAACCTGAATAGAGCTATAGTCCCAGTAACACCCTTGATCTCTGAAAATGACCCAAGTGATCATAGCTTTGATTCTACCCATGTTGATAGCCCCCAGGCCTACTACATGCAGTCTCCTGAGCATGGTGAGTCCTACTATGGTGGAGAGCCAAACGAACCTAGTTGGGAGTCAGATTACACGAACGTCATGTATGCAAACCCCAATTCTAGGCCTCAACCGAGACAGGTACGACCACCAATTCCTAGAGGACCATGCTACCGATGTCAGGGGGATCACTTCATTCGTGATTGTCCCTTGCCTCCGCCCACACAACCTCAGTCCGTGACTATCCAAGGCTTTTGCCAAGACTGCGGAAAAGAGCATCTCTTACGAGATTGCCCTAAGAACCCCAATAGCATGCCTAAAATCACCCCTATCAACGTTGTTGGGTTAGTGGTAGAATCCTCAGGAAGTGTCACTTCCACTGCACCAGTGCAGGTAGTCACTAGGGCTCAGGCATTGCAGCAAAACCAAGGGGTAGGCCAGGAAAAGAGCCTAGATGCTAGCGATACTGAGAGCCAAAATAAAAAGAGAACAAGAGCTTGGAAAGATAGCCGCGAACGCATGAAAAGGCAATGGGCAAAGAAGATGAGTGAACTTGAGGAAAGTCTACGAGAAACCAAGGCTAAAATCATAGAGATCACGTCTCAACCGCACTCTCACACATTCCCACCGCTACCATCCCCATCACCCTCCATCCCTTCACCCTCTAAGACAGCCCACGCAACCCACCCGCCACCCCAAACAGGATCAGTATTAGCTGATCCCACTCCCGAAGACATAGACATGATGCTTAAGGCATATCAGGCCAGAATCCAAGAAGGGCCAAACGTCACGGATCATGACAAGTGCTATCCTAGAGCGGACCTAGAGATAGAAAGAACAAAACTATGCGCGAAAATGGTCGCATTGGCTCAGACTATGTTTGAAGCCAGTCGCCTTTTCAACTACTCAGGCTCAGCCAAAACGCAATTACACTTGGATGGATTCCTAGAGAAGTTAGAGAGGATAATTGCAAGATCTGACAAGGAAGAAAAAAATCAAGATCAAGAAAAAGCAAGCAAAAACAGGAATCATTCCCATTCAGAAGTGTATGTGGCCGATGCCCCTAAACCGGACAACTTTCCCTCCTTAGAAAGAATAGAGAGGCCAATAGCACAGCCAGAAAAGGAACCTACCCCTCAAAGAAAGGAAAGGGCAAGAGAACGGGTAAGCCAGCCTCTTCAGGAAGCCCGTGGGCCTCCTCAAGAAGCTTATCTTCCACCCCAAAAGGCAGATGAGCCTCCCTCGAAAGCTCAAGTACCTCCACAGGTTGCCTACATTCCTTCTCTGGGGATGTGTGAGCCTGTTCGGAAAAGTAATAGAATAAGTAATCCTCACCAAGAAGCTTGTGCTCCAGCCATTTGCGAGAACGAGGAGAGAGTCAACAATAGAATCAGCCCTCCTTCACAGGTTGCTTATGCGCCCAATTCTACGGAGCCAGACACTTCTTCTTCTATGAATCGGTTTGCACCAGACTTCCTACGAGAGATTCAAGAAGACAAATGGGATAACGAAAGCGAGGTCGCCCCTCCTTTTGAACTTGTGGATGATGCACACGACCAATTCCCACAAGACATCCCATCAATTTACGGGGAGCATGAGAGTGTTCAGTCTCACGAGAGATTAGACTTCGAGTCTAATTCCATACAAGAGCTACCCCACTTCACAGGCCCATGGGAAGCAAAGTCCACATGTATGAGAGCACCCACAGTCATGGTAAGGAACGACGATTCAGTCATACCTAGGAACACGGAGATAGTAAAGAACACCAAAGTACAGCGCGATCTCACTTTGGAAGAACTGCCCAAGGACAGACCAGACGCGCGGAAATATGTAGCTAGTCAAGTAACTGAAACTGCAAAACCTCGTTCCCAGGTAGGATCCCATAGGACAGTGCCAGAAATTCCCTTGGATAAGATAGGAGATATGTGTGAAGGTGAAGAAGGGAACACCTACCTTCCCATCACCTATCAGGACTACACCACCAAGGCAATTTTAGACTCAGGTGCAGGAGTTGCAATTGCCACTACTTCCCTTTGGAAGCGTTGGGGCAAGCCGGCACTCAGGCCGACGAGAATGAAATTGCAGATGGCCGATGGTCACATAGAGAGACCCCTAGGATTGCTGGAAGGAATAACTCTCACCACTTGTGGTGTTGAGTTTGAGCATAGCTTTGCTATATGTGACTTCAGCAAAAATCATGCTTATGAGATGATTTTAGGAAGACCATTTATGCGACAGTTGCAAGTGGTACAGGATTGGGGAACCAACTCCTTGTATTTGCAACACTTGGGTGTTACGACCAAAGTCAATCTCAAGGATTATTCTCATAGAGATGTCCCTCCTATCCAGTGGAATCCCATCCATAGAGCTAAAGATGACACAGAATCGGTGCACTCCATAGGGTCTGGATCCTCATGGATGCATGAAGACACCCACTTATGGATGTGCAAGGTAGCAGTAGAAGAAGAGAAGAGAGAGAAAGCCAGAGAGGTAGGTGCGAAAGAAACCCATAGATCAATCCAAGACCCAGCCTATGCACCTGTAGTTTTTCCAGACGAAGAATTTGAACCTCACGGTTGGGCAGAAATCTTAGCAACAATGGACGTAGCCATCAACGAAGAACAATGGACACCTCACTGTGATGAGGATGGCTATGATATTTCAGTCTTCTCCATAGAGCCAATCATGGGAGAGGCAGTTCTAGAAGAATGCGAACCTAGCCCTGATGCATTTGAGGATGCAAGTGACTCCGATCTAGAGTCAATCATTATGGACCCACCATTTGCATCAGATGAAGAATACTTCCATGAAGTAGAATTTCAACCCCAGAGGCATGGAGAGGTTACAACTAATGTAAGATTAACAACACATGTGACCCCGAAGGAAGAAGGAAAGAAACGAAAAAAAAGAGAAGCCTCACCAGAAGAGGAAGAATCTTTGTTTGAGGTCCCCGAAAATTTTAAGAAGTATGAGATAGATGACAGGAGAGTCATGATAAGAATGCCTAAACGAGAGGCACAATCGGGAGAGGCCTATGATAACAAAGAAACCACTAAGAAAATAGTAGTAGCCATAGAAGAAGGAGAGGAGAGATGCACGTATATAGGCCATGACCTGACAGAAGAAGAAGAGCACGAATTGATTGCCTTGCTAAGAGAATACAGAGATGTATTCGCTTGGAGTTACAAGGATTTGAAAGGGGTTGACCCAGACATATGCTCACACACTATCCCCATGACCTCAGATGCTAAACCCTCGAAGCAAAAGCCTTATACATATAACGATAATTATGCTGCTAAGATCAAGGAAGAGATAGATAGACTGGTCGAAGCTGGATTTATCTATGAAATTGAGCACACTGAATGGGTGTCCCCCATCGTAGTGGTGCCCAAGAAGAATGGCAAGCTGCGTGTGTGCATTAACTTGAAAAAGGTTAATGCCGCCACAATTCGAGATAACTATCCGCTTCCCATAACAGAGCATCTCTTAGAAAGAGTGGCAGGCAAGGAAGTGTACAGTTTCCTTGATGGATTCTCGGGCTACAATCAAGTAGCCATAGCTCCAGAGGATCAGCATAAGACAGCCTTTGCCACAGAATGGGGCATTTTTGCTTTTAGAGTAATGCCATTTGGGCTTACCAATGCACCAGCCACCTTCCAGAGGCTGATGTGCCAGGTGTTTAAGGAGTTCCTGAGGAAGAGTTTAGAAGTCTATGTTGATGATCTTTGTGCTCATTCCAACATTAGACAAACTCATATTCCTGAACTCAGACAAATCTTTGACAAATGTAGAGAATACCAAGTCTGCCTGAACCCAGAAAAGTGCGTTTTCATGGTCAGGCAAGGCAAGATTCTAGGACACATAGTGTCAAAGAATGGCATATCTACCGATGAAGAAAAAGTGAGAGCCATAGCAGAGCTACCTAGGCCAAAGAATGTCAAGGAAGTACAAGCTTTCATGGGGCATTGCGGTTATTATCGACGATTTATACACATGTATGCTGTCATTGCAAAGCCCATGTACGGACTATTGACAAACTTTGAGTGGACGGATGAATGTGAGAATTCCTTCCAAGAACTTAAACGAAGATTATGTTCAGCACCAATCCTGACCACACCAGATTGGAATAAGCCATTCCATGTTCATGTTGACGCATCCAATTACGCTATTGGATGTGTACTTACACAACCTACTGGTGAAGGTAATATGGATCTTCCAATTGCCTATGCCAGTAGACAATTGAATGCGGCTGAACGAAATTATACCACTACTGAACGAGAAGGATTAGGCATGGTATATGCAGTTAAAAAGTTTAGACATTATTTGCTGGCAAATAAGTTTAAATTTTTTACGGACCATCAGGCATTGTTGTACCTAGTAAACAAGCCATGCAATACAGGTAGATTAGTAAGATGGTTTCTCTTGCTAATGGAATACGACTTCGAGGTCGTGGTAAGAAAAGGGAGGACTCACTTGAGAGCAGATCATCTCTCTAGGCTCACATCGGGAGAAGCCCCACAAGGAGTGTCAGATGACCTTCCTGATGCTTACTTGTTTAATTTGGAAGTTATACCGCAGTGGGCCAAACCAATAGTACCAGTATTGACATACGGGCCTAATCATCCAGTGGTGAACACACGGAATAGAGAGATCGTAAAAGCCCAAAAGTACCATATCATGGCAGGCAGCATGTACAAGCACACAGATCAAGGGATCTTGGCTTGTTGCGTAGAAGAGGATGAGTACGCTAAATGGTTGCAATTAGCACATGTAGGTGCATTAGAGCAACACCATTCAAAGCAACGAACGTTGCAGACTCTAAAGAGATTCGGAGTGCATTGGCCAACTATGGAAGCCGATGTCCAAAAGTTGTGCAAGGAATGCCCAATCTGTTGCACTAAACCACCTGTGGAACATGCCACACTCTATCAAGTATCCATTGTGCCAGATTGGAGTGAACCTCTAGTATCATTCTTGAGGACAAACACATTCCCTCTAGACATGACTCTAGCTAGAAAAAGGAGTTTGGAACAAGAAGCCCAGGATTATTCACTCGTTGGTGATAATCTATACAAGCGCGGTAAGGATGGTTACCTGAGACTGTGTGTCCATGAAAGTGAGTATCTTAAGATCTTAGAAACTGCTCACCAAGGTGTAGCAGGAGGACACTTTGGACCAGATCGGGTGATCAAGGCAATATTGTTTGCGGGCTTCTGGTGGCCTACCCTTCACATGGATGCACATACCTATGTGAAACGGTGTGATGTCTGTCAAAGGACTCAGTATCCTATACGCAAAGATGAGATGCCACTGAAACCTATGATGGGTGGACGTGCATTCTCCAAGTGGGGAATAGACTTCGTAGGTCCTATTAATCCCCCAGCTAAGGGTTCTCATGCGGAATACATCATTGTGGCAACAGATTATCTCACCAAGTGGGTAGAGGTAAAAGCTACAACCAAGAACGATGCTCAAACAACTGCCAAATTCTTGTTTGAGAATGTATTCACGAGATATGGACTACCTATAGAGCTTGTAAGCGATAGAGGCACTCATTTCTTGAACGAAGTGATTGAAAATCTGCTCCAAGAATTCTTGGTAATACACAAGAAGTCTGCCCCTTATCACCCTCAAGCTAATGGTCAAGCTGAGAGCACTAATAAGATTTTGTGCAATGTACTGACAAAATTAGTGAACACTAAACGCTCTGATTGGGACAAACAGCTACACCATGCTGTTTGGGCATACCGAGTTGCCTACAAAACGGTACTCCAAGCCACCCCCTTTCAGATGGTATTTGGCCAAAACGCTGTGTTACCCTTGGACTTCCTGATCCCTACATTGAGCGTAGCACAAGAGCACGGATGGACAGGTCATGAGCTCTCCTCTAGGATCTTTGACCTTGAACGATTAGGGGAAACGAGACTGAGAGCCGCTGCAGGGATATACGCAGCCAAGAAGAGACAGAAGGCATACTTTGATGCCCACGTGAAAGATAAAGGCTTGAAAGCAGGAGATCTAGTTTTAGTCTATACACTAAAACAACACGCGAGGAAGCTAGAAAAGAGAGGCTACGGACCCATGATCATCAATAGGATCTCCACGAGCGGAGCAGTACAATTGGCCACACTAGAGGGTGATGTTCTCCCAAATTATATTAGCGGTTGCAGAGTCAAGTTGTATCAGGAACCCCTCACGGAGGAAATGCTCAGTCGACTCAACACTGCTAAGAAACGCAAAGAGGAAGAAAAGCGAGTTCGAGAAGAAGCTCAAGCTGAAGCTTTAGAACGCATCAGAAGGATGAAATTACGAAGGCAAGGTAGAGATCAGCCTGGAGCGAATGACTATGCAGACCAAGGATTTCCTATGGCCATGTGTGAAGTTGCAGGAACAAGCTCGAATAGAATAATTGATAGACGTCCTTTCGTAACCTTAGATATAGGACAAGGAAAGAGTGCAAGGACCATAAGAGCTTTGATTGACTCAGGTGCAGCCACTAGTGCTGTTAAATTGTCTTACTGTCAAGAGTTACAGTTGACTGTCCACCCTGCGGAGGCATATCTCATAGGATTGGGAGGCGTGGAAACCCCTTGCATGGGCGAGGTGGAACTTCCCCTCCACATCCACGATGAGACAATGACCGTTAAAGTACTAGTGTGCCAAGATGAGGATCTCACTGAACCTCTCGTCTTGGGTCAGGATTGGATCTATGACCAAGCAGTCAATCTAAACTTAAGAAGTGGACTTCTCCAGGTTTGGGTCAATCATAGTTGAGTTACAGTAGAATTAGACAATGGAGCACTCAAGGAACTAGGAAAGGCACAGACTCCTGGTCCTTCCAGGGGTACACATGAAGATGACCATACTGTTCTTGTTCAAAACCCTGTGTTGCAGAGGAATGACAATTGCAAAAAAGGAGTCAGGGATGCAACGGATCTCCCTTCTTTTCCAAAGGCCAGAAGGAGGCAGCAACCAAAGGCGGATCACAAGCAGAAGAAGCAGAGTACTACCTATATCCGAGATCAAAAGTACCTGCGGAGCAGAATGCCCCAAAAACTCAACCAGGTGTGGGTGCGGAAAGGCGAACGACCAGCTGCACCACCGTCAACTACACGGACAAGGCTTCTTATTAGTAACCAACAACACGACACTAATAAAGAGTCTTTCAGAAATTCTTCTGCTAAAGTAAAATCTATTTGGGTGCCCAAGAAGTCGATGAAGGCAAGCCCACAATCTAGACAAATTTGGGTGCCTAAGGCTTGCTTGAGGGCACAAGTAGTTAAGCCAAGGCCGCAACCTATGCAGCATAACCCATCTACGAGTACCACCAGAATTCCCTCGTGCTCAACACTTAGGAACACACAAAGACCCATGATTATGCATGTAATCACTTATAAGTGGGTCCCTAAAAGGCCCCATTCCCAAACAGCGACACCGACACAGCTCTCTGGAGTCTCTACGAAACCGAAAGCAAAGCCCATCCACTGCATTTGGCAGTCTAAGATCTGTAATAAACCCCCCGACCCCGATTTGTAAATTCACCCCACTTACTAACGGCATTAGTCTCCTAGGAATACACAAACGTTAACTACACTCACTGTCTTCGTGCACTTACTAACCACTAACTCACCATCTACCTCATGTTAATGTTGTAACGGGGACAATAACGGATTTATTTTGTCCATTACGATGTTAACACATGATTCTATATTCTCACAGAATCAGAAAGCAAGAAGAAAAATGGCAGAAGCGACAGGTTCGGGCTCACAAGTAGGGATACTTACTGCAGGAATTGATGTGGATAGCCTACCTGTGGATGTGCCCCCGACTGAACGACCAGTGGAGATGCACCACCTCCAGCAACTCCCGGTGCCAGATCCCCCTACAGGAATCACGGAAAGAGTTCATGCGAATTCTCATTGGTTCAATGGCATGCCCGGTCCATTAGGTGAGGCCAAGTATATCTGGGAGTCTAAATGCGAGTATGACAGATCATGGGTGCGATTCCAATTTTTCTCCAAGGAGTTCGAGACTTTACAGAACACCGAAGAACTCCAGATCATATGGCAACGAGCAGGGTTGGCGGAATATTTTGAAGCCCCACTACCTAAACCCGACCTCCTCCGATGTTACTATCTGGTCTCTACATTACAAGCTCATGAAGATAAGGACCAACCCGGATCATTTGTTCTCCCTTCATTGCTGGGCAACAACGAGTTGAAGAGGTTTGAGCTTACTGTGGAGTTGGTAAGTGATGCTTTAAATATGCATGGCACGCATGTACCCTCAGAAAAGGATGCTCTCGTTCCCAACAACATGAAGGACAGGAAAGTAGTGAAGCTGAAAGACATGGCAGCCCTCACCCCAAATGTGTCCATCCCCCTCCGCATGTGCATGCAACATTTCGCCTTCCCCGGTCAAGACCGATTCACGCAACCACACAAGAAGATCTGGTTTGCTCTCTACTTGGCGGCAGCAGGTGCGTTACCTATTAAGCTACCAGTGTGGATTATAGATCAGTTGTATGAAGCAAACAAACGGGCATCTAGGAAATTAGTGGTGAACGGATGCTGCGCACTCACACGCATCATTTATCGATGCTTGGCATATGATGTCCCCATTGAGCGTGCCTTAACTTGTGCACAATTACAAATGTTTAAAAGGCTCAAGACATCCACACATCAGTCCAAGCGCATGAGGGGCGCGATCCCTTGTGTCCAAACAAGGGAAGTCCTGACTACTCCGGAGGCATCACCATTAAGAGAGGGCACTGTACCCCCCTTTACCATTAGGATACCCAGGTCGGAATCTGACACTACGGCACAACCTACCCCATCGGCTCCTCCTGTTACACCTGAATTCGAATTTGCTGCCACTGGAGAGGCTGAAGGACTGGACCCACAGGATTTCGAAGCATTCCTACAAAGCACACAATTCTCTGATGTGGAGTTTTATTCAGAGGCAGAGGAGCAGGGCACATCCTCACGAAGAAGACGAAGGTCTACAGACGGTAGACATGTCCATTGGAGTGACGCTCAGCAAAGTCAACAACACGGACACCCGGAAGAAGAAGAAGCGTATGAAGAAGAGACCACTGAAGTCCCAGCATATACAGCAGAACTCCGAAGGCTGTATCAGATTATGGAAAGAGTACGATCGCAGCAATTACTCACTGAACAGAGCAGCAGAGTACTTATGACTCAGTTGTTGGAAGAAGCGGGAGTTGACTCAGAGTACAGGGAAGGTCTCTTATTAATGGCAGAAACATATGGAGTTGTAGAAGCTGTGCGCACTGCCATTCAGAGGCCTTCAGTTCAATATGACCCACGAAGGTTCCAGACACGACCTCGCCCAGGTAAAAATATACAAATTCCCGTTACAGTTGCAGAAGAGCCGACTACTACACCTGAAACTATCAGAACAACCTCCCAGACAGCTAGCCAACAGCACCCAGCCACCCATGAGGAGTCCACCGAACCACTACCACCTACTCCCCCGCCATCACCTCCTAGAGGAGAAACAGTAGAAACCACATCGACTAATCAACCCACCGACCCCACCTTCATCTTCCGTACTCCGATCTCCAGTGCCACCCTATTCTCTACCACTGATAATCCTATCTTCGAAGGCAACCCCAACACTACACAATCCGCCGAACCCCTCCTAGACCCTGCCCTCGGGCAACCATCCCCAACGCCCTCAGCCACGGGTCATCCTGACCCTAGATCCACATTCATGGGCTTCCCTGCTACCACGCAACCCTTTCAGCCCTCCTCAACTTTACGACCCCAACCCCCGATATCCCTCCCTCCATTTCTACAATCCCTCCAGGACATCTTTGTTAGGGCTTTTCAACCAGGCCCTCAACCATTCCCTGTCTTTTCAGCTCCTCACCCCACTTCACAACTATTCACCACTTCCACACACACACCACCTACCATACCAGTGTATATGGCAGGTCCCACACTAACACCCACTCCTGAAGGAATGGACATTTCACCACCCACGGCACCTCCACCCATGGGTTCACCTCCTCCCATTCCCCCTCCACCAATTACACCCACACACACAACTTTCGTAGACACATCATTCACTGTCTCCCTTCCCCAATTCCCTTCCCATGCATCGTCCACGGTAAACACCCCCCACTCATCTATAGGTAATGCATTGGACACCATGTTGGCCTGTATATCAAATTTAAGAACAGATTACATTCAGCTCCAGCAACAAAACGCACGCCTGCAAGAGCACTCAGCGACACTACAGCTCCGCCTTGCAGTACTAGAAGAGGAGAACGCTCGCCTTCACACACAGTTCCAAACCCTCCAAGACGCCCACAATATATTGGAAGTACAGCTACAGAACGTAGATCAGGAAGCAGTGCAGATGGTAGAAAGTCACCTACGGACACAACTGGAACGCAACTCAAAACTTCAGCGAAATATGGCGCTACTTAAACGCCATCTTGCGGCTGCTCAGGAAGAGAACAGACGTTTGCAAATACAAAATCAAGAGAACCTGGAGGCAGCTATAGAGAGCACACCGGGGGCACCCATCAGCCCATCCAAGTTTCAAGCAGTGACCCCCGATAACATCAAGATTATATTGGAAGATTATGCCATGCTACTCGAAGCACATGATAAGCTATCGGAGGAGCTAGGACAACTGAAGCAGGAACACCAACAAGGCCCAACAGCTGCCCCTCCAACCACCCCCTCTGCAGCTTCGCTTCCCTCCGACGCAGAGGCCATAAAAGATCTCCAGCAACAGATAACTGAATTGCAGACACGCCTACTACAATATGAGAGGCCATCTTCCCCTCCGGAGGCTCCCACGGACGAAGAAGTTGTGCAAATTCCTGTGGAACAAACGTTTGATGAAGAATATGATCCGCAACCATTCCCAGGAGGCCAACAAACAGAAGAAGCGCAGGACACGTTCGAGGCACCACGGCCGCCATGGTTACGACAAGTGGAGGAAATAGGGACCTCGCATGAAGAGCGCACTGTAGTGCAAAATCAGGCTATGAGGGTCATAGAGGAGACTGTTTTACAATCAGATTACTTCAAGAACTTGTCATCGAGACGCCTGATCCTCTCATCGGAACTCCAGTACAGGCCATATTACATTCTCCTGGCTGATTATAATGCTGAAATACAAAGAGTCACGGGTCAGATTCCTACTTTTGCGACCCAATTTCAACCCGAAGACCTTCCTCCAGAGGTGCGAAAAGGCAAGATTCGTCAACCAACATGGCGGCAGAAACTTTTAGAGACTTATCCAGAAATGCTACGCACATGGAACAGCGCGCCGCTGCACCTCCTGTACAACCCATGCTACGGTCCAGTCCCCCGCCGCAGGTCGTGGAAGGCATTTAATATCAAGGTACAGAACAATGCGCAATGCAAGGAATGGCTGAACTACCCGTACATCGCGCCACCACAAGGACCACCATCGGTAGCATATATGATGGGGACCATTCGCCACTGGATGCCGCGCTTGAAGCCCATGCAAGATGTAGCAGCGCAAATGATGCTTAAAATTTTAGATATGATGCAAGTAGTGCTGAAGACCTTTAGAAATGCAGCCGCACCACAGGTACGTCTTCCGGGGTTTAGCAATGGAAATTACGACTTGGTGTATGACATGAGCACCACCCCCAGTATCCGTGTGGCTTACGCTTGGCATGCACGCATCAAGTACCTCCCCGCCTGTTACAAACAGACCTTCGAAGAAATGTTCAGATCAGGTTTTTGGGAGTACCACTCGGAGATTTTCGCACCAAAGCCGACACATCTACTTCAACTGTTTGCTTGTGAACAAGCAATGTATTCAGAGTACTACACCACCCCGCAACCAGAAACCCCCGGTGCAATAAATTGGGAGGCATTGGAAGCCGATCTAGCCAGAGGCTTAAGGATAGGAGAACATGAACTGGCCACCAATGTCATCCAATATTACATCGACCACCCGCGCGAACAAAGGTCTGTCAGGGGCGACAGACGCTAGGAAGGGGGGAGTGTTGGCACACAAAGCAACAGAGGAATCATGCACAATACGGCAACAAGGCCAGATCATTTTTTCCCTTAGATTATGTACAACTCAAGTGATTTTAATCACTACACAAACATTGTAAATCCCGTTTTTGGTAGATTAGACTCCATTTTGTGCAAGCCGAGGAGTCCTCGAGCTTGAGGAGTATTAGAAGTACCATCGTACCAATTTTCATAATTTTTAGACTTCGTTTGAGCCATCAAATAAGCCCTGGAACCTAATTTTTAACTAGGCCGGACACTAGGTCTGGACAGGGTCAAAAGCTAGTCAAAAACTATAAAAAGAGCTAGAGAGCTCATTTTTGGGGTTAGATTGTAATTGAAACGAACTTGTAAGAGCTTTTGAAAGTAATCTAAAGAACTCCATTGATTCTCTCTCTTTGTCTTGCCGTGTGTGCGCGTGTGTGTGTATGTGTGTGCATGCTTGTGTGCTTCTCACTCACGCACTTGTGCCGCCACTTGCTCGAGGTCTTCATACCATCCTCACGTCTTCCCGGATTGACATTAAAGGAGGTGCTACTCATCACTGAGCTACAGACACTAACTATAGATTTGTTGGCACAAATAGGACATTTGAAAATGTGAATGTATTTGTTGTTGACATTAGTGAGGAAAATTCATCCAAATCCCATGACAAGATATGAGGAGATGTTGGTATATGTGACCATATTTCCATCGGAGACAAGCTCGAGTTAGGTGAAGATACTACATTGAGTGGAAATATGTTTGGTCAAACACATTTTTTTCTTACCTACTCTCTCTTACCTTTGTTTTCCTTATTTGATTGTGAAGCACATATATATTTCTAGCTAGTACAAGAGGAGCATCTTTACCTTTGCTATTCTAACTAGCAACAAAGGCTTGATCAAAAACATGCATAATGGATCTATTTTGCTTGGATTGATCTTCTTATAGAAATATGGAAATTAAGTATTCAAATATGACCATCTGAAATATCTAGTAAAATTTCATCTATAACAATTAAGTGATCCTCAAAATCTTTGATGTTTGCCAGAAAATTACCAATGGAATAACCTTCATTTGTATGCTTACCCTCGAACTATTTTTAGAGGTAAGCAACATGAGCCTAATTTCTTGCCTTAGATAGTGTGGGAAGCATATTGCAAACATCCTTTCTTGCTTTGCATGAAAAACATGATGGATAATGGCATGCTTTATAGATAAAATAATGAAGGCATGTGCATGTGAATTATTTCCATCCCATCAAAGTTACTATAGATTGGTTGGGAGTGCTGGTGGTATATTTGATATAGTCAAAGTTCAAATTGCAAGAAGACTCAAAATAGGAATAGCACAAGGACGCAAACCTACAACATCCTCATTATCACCTACATCAACTACACTTTGGACATTTGTGGCCATGAAAAGATGTATTTCAACACCCTACATGATAGTTGTGTGAGGTGATGGAAGAGTATGAAGATGAGAGGGTCTTAGTAAAATTGTGGTCTAGACCAACCTATTTTCTGTGTGGACATTGTAATAGACTTTCTAAGCTTGCAAGTGACACATCAATATTACCATGGTGCTTTGGGGCATTTGATGTCAATTTTTTGAGTCAAGATAATCCACTTCCAAATTTTGAGCATGAAGAGAAAACCTTTTATTTATGAAAGTAAGCACTCACAAAAATGTTGAGTGCTCCCAAGTTGTTATGGATTGGGTAAAATCATTTTGCACAACTTCAAATGGAAAGATAATTGAGCTAATCCTAGTTATTTCACGAATTTAAAGTGACTAGGGAGTGATCAATATACGTAAGAAATCATAGGTGTGATCCCTATATTTTAGGAAACAAAAAGTTCACATACATAGTCATAAAGATTGATGCATATCTATGTAGAGAGAGCCCTGTCATGATCCGAATATTGCAAGCACAAATCAAAAGGGAATTACCTTCATGGTCCAAGTCTTGGATCTGATATTGAGACCATAGTTTCACTTCAATGACTCTATGAAGTTGGTAGACTCCAACACTACACATACAACAATGAATACTAGCACAAGAAGATGATGAAAACTTCAATTATATGTATAGATATGTAAATTATAATGCTTAGAGGTTTTGGAGGACCATTGTTGCTCAACGATAAGTACAATGGCCACTCTAGAAGTAAGTGGGAGCTCTATATGTCCCACCACGTCTTCAATGAAGTATATGTAAACTCTTCTCCTTGATTTTAGTAGATAGTTGTTGATTGATTCTAACAAAAGATTCCAACCACTTTTTAGCTGTCTCATTTGAATTTTGAATGCAAACGTGACTCATGATTTTTGGATCCCTTTGGATCTACTTTTGTTCTTGACTTTTCATCATAAAAGACTTTTGCAATAGGTAAAAAATATAATGAGAATATCCTTAGGAATGATCTTAAGAATATGTGTATACACACACTTTTTTTCATACTTAAGTGTAATCCTTAATTATGATCAAGAACTTAGGCTTTCCAATGGGGCATTCTTTAGTTGAAAGGAACTTTAGTGTTTTTAGGAGAAGAATCGAGAAGAAGAAGAAAGACAATTGCACTAGAAGCCTTTGTGTCTTGATTAGCAATAAAGATTACAATAGCTTTGTCTAGAATAAGAAAATAAATGTTCTATGTGTGTAGCAATTAAGCAATTAGACAACACACACCATTCCTCAAGCTAGAAACTATGAGGTAATGTCTGAGTATTTACCATACATCTTGCCATTTCCATGAGAAACATGTTTCTCCTCTCAACAACATTGCTATATTGTGGTGTGTATATTGTTTGCTTATCCCATAATCACATAGAGATTAATTGAATTCATAAAAAATATAACCCACCTCGATTAGAATGGAGTGTGCCCATTTTACATGTTGTTAAACTCTAAACCCATAACTAGGAATGATTTGAAGGACATGGACATTCCAAAATTCGACTTTAGGATCTAGACCCATGCATGCCTAGAAATATCAATAATGAGAGTAATGATGTGAAGGTAATTTCCAAAAGATGGTGCCTGCATAGGATCACAAACATCATTATAATCAAGCTACAATTTTCTTTAAGCCCTTACTTTACCATATTTAGGAAAGGAAGAATGTTACATCATATCTAAAATGTTATTCTCACAAACATGCTTGAATGGTGCCTCAAGGTTAGATAAACAGGACCCATATTAGACCTTCCTAGGCATAGATAACTAACAAAATCTAGATCACCAAAACATACATGCCAAAGGTTAGTGTTTGAGATGTCCTACAATACCTATACTCCACATGCATAATCATCCACATTTTTTCCAAATTTCTTGAATTTAATATACTCCATGATAGACCATACGAAATCCAATAGTCTTATTGCCATCAAAGAGATCGTGAATTGTAGACATGTCATCAACAAACTTTATTACTAAACCATCTAATGTTGACAGTAACTATAGATTTCTTGGCACAAATAGGACATCTAACAATGTGAATGTATTTTTTGTTAACATTAGCGAGGAAATTCATCCAAGTCCCATAACAAGATACGAGGAGAGTTTGGTATGTGTGACCATGTTTCTGTTGAAGACAAGCTCGAGTTAGGTGATGATACTACGTTGAGTGCAAAAATGTTTGGCTGCAATACACTTACTCTCTTCTTATCTTTGTTTTCCTTCTTTGATTGTGAAGCACATATACATTTCAACCTACTAGAGGAGGAGCCACCTTTACCCTTGCTATTCTAAATATCAACAAAGGCTTGATAAAAAACATGCATAATGGATCTGCTTTATCTGTATTGATCTTCTTATAGAAATATGGAAATTAAGTATTCGAATGTGACCATCTGAAATATCTAGCAAAATTTCATCTACAACAATTATGTGCTCCTCAAAATCTTTGATCTCTATCAAAAAAATAGCAATGGAATAACCTTCATTAATATTCTTGATGGAATTTAATCCTTGAGATTTGCAAATGAACCAAATACCTAGGTCCCTTCATACACCTTTTCTCCTATCGTGCAAGAAAAACTCTGATTCACCTGCCTTACACTCATCCAAATCACCTAAGCTTTTAGCCACACTTATTATGGTTCATAAGCTTTCCAACAAGCTATAGAAAATCTCTAATGGATCTATTTAAGTCAATCAAAAACTCTATACAAGATAGACTATGCACAAATGTAGGATATGTAGAAATTAAGGTTATAGAGATACACCAATTTCTCTCCATAGAAAATTTATTTCAAGAAGACCTCTTATACAAAGTAAGAGACACATATAAGCTACAGAATGCAATTTAAATCTCTTGAATTGGATATGTACACAAGGCGTTCAACTATTATAAGTAGAATATGTCTATACCTACAAGAGACTAGAGGGGTGTGGGCTTCATAGCTCCTCCTTGGTCCTCATCTATGCATATAACACCCTCCTCTATGTTTTTGCTAGCCTGCACGACTACATTTCAGCTCCTTGAGCCTTGGATGACTCCCTCCTTGAGCTGCCTTGAGTATATGTCTATTGGTCTTCAATAACCTACAAGACTTCCATGCATTTGATGACTCTTCACCTCCTTTTATAGCTTTTGGATGGATCTCCTGATTTTTTAACTGTCTTAGGACTACGTTGCCCAACCTTGAGATTGCTCGAAGTGATCTAAGTCGTGATATTTGTCCACATTAAGGTCTCTTGACCTCTTTGTCCACCTAAAGTTTGCATGGTTCACATTTTCAACAATCCTCCTCAAGCTTGAGGTGGTAATGTCCATATCAAGCAAGCTCATAGCTTTCGAAAACTTTGTTAAGTTGGTCACATATAAGCTTTTGATGAAGATATCTACAATTTGGTCCTTTGTACCTACAAAATGACCATTAATGTCCCCACTTGCAACCTTTCCCTTAATGGTAATGCACCTCAATGTGCTTGCCCTTTGCATGATACATGGGATTGTTAGCAAGATGTAGGCTTGACATAATATCTTCATGAATTGGAATTGGTCCAACTTGTACACCAAGATCTTTCAAGAGCTTCTTAAGCCACATTGCTTCACATGTAGTGAGCACTAAAGCTCTGTATTCACCCAATGTTGAACTCAATGCAACTGCAAGTTGTTTTTTGCTCATCCATGAAATTGATTTTGTACCTAGCATGAAAACATACCCAAAAATTGACGTTTTATCATCAACACTCCCTACCCAATTTGCATCACACCATGCTCTTGCTTCAAGTTCTTCATCATACCTATATAGAAACCCATGATTAATTGTACTCTTCACATACCTTATTATTCTCTTTCAATTATTGAGATGTGTATATGTGGCTGCATGCATCAATTGAGATAGAACTCCAACTATGTAGCACAAGTCAGACCTTGTGAGTGTAGTGTAGATCAATGATCCTACAATTCTCCTGTATAGTGTAAGGTCGTCTAGATTCTTACCATCTTGCTTGCTTAACTTGACATTTGAATCCATAGTTTGAGCTATTGGTTTGCAATCTATCATGCCAAACCTAAACAACACATCTAGAAAGATACTTGTTTTGAGAGACATAGATACCCTCCTTCCCAAAGATCACCTCAATGCCAAGAAAGTACTTAAGAACACCCAAATATGAGATTTTGAACTCTCTTCTATGCTTCTCTTTGATGTTCCTTATCCTTGTTGTTGTTGCATTTTACGCAAGCCTACATGCTTGATATGCATGATCATTTCTAAGTCAGATGTGTAATCATGTGAAGACCTCTTGTAAAAGAGTTCATTTTATCTCTTGTAAATGGAAAAAGAAAAAAGGAAAAGGAAAGTTGTGGCTTTAACTACCTAAAACCATGAATTTTTGAGCTGAGGGAATCTATCCTAACTTTGGGGATCACTTTTAGGTGGATCAATTCAAATTCGAATTCAAAACTCCCTTCAAGAATAGCTATAAAAAGAGCAAGAAGGAAGAGGCGATTAGCAAGTCTTGTACGTGACCACTTCATGTCATTTTGTAGAGATTGAAGAGCTTACTCCATAGCTCTATCATTATACTCCCATTTTGCAAATATTCATTGCCAATGTGGTTGTAATCATATGTGAATCTATACATTTATCATCATCTACTTCTCTGTTTTGTTCTCTGCTATACTCACTCAGAGCAGTACATTCAGAAGGTCATATCTCGAGTTCTACTAAACGTTTTTCAGTGATTTAACGTGTGTTGGATAGCTCATACTGTCTACTTTCTACCTATAAATGTTCATGGTCATTGGATTAATACTTGTGAAGATATCTGCAATTTACGGCTCACTAGTCTATCTCTACAGAGCCCCGAGAATTGTGGGCATGTTCCAGAAATTGATAAATCGTGTTCTCAGTGCTCAGTCAATCATTTGAAGTGTTTTAACTTGGAGTAGCAAGCTTGTTAAGTCTAAGTGCTATGCCCAAAAGGAATTTTTCTAATTCCTACCAGGTTCAGAGCACTCTTCATTTTCTCCAGCAGGTGTATGTCCAAAAATAGCAAGTTTTGGGAGCTAGTCATTTCGTAACTAGTCTGTCTTGACTTAAACTTTAGGGATACATGTTCCAAAGTACTTGGCTGATATTTTGGTGGATTTAGGAGGCTCAAAGGGTCTACTAATCAACTCTGAAGTCTTAGTTGGCTGTTGTGAAGCTGGTTGTAGCGGCACCTACTCATCTTTGGATTGCATTCACCATCTCTCTTCACAGTGGTATCACAGCATAGTCAAGCAACATGGGAGATGGATTTCCATCAACAATTGACAAATTGGATCAAAAAAAATACCCGGCATGGTCTCTAAGGATGGAGGCGTACCTTGAAGGGAGGAATCTATAGGGATTCATATCCGGAGATGAAGCAATGCCAACCATGAGGAACAAAGGGCAACCATCACATGAAGAAGTGGAAGGACTTTCGAATTGGTGTTCGAAGGATGCACTTGCAAGGTCCTATATTCTAAACTCAATCTCTGTTTACCTCATGTCAAGGGATGCAAGACATCAAGAGAGACCTGGAATGCACTTGCTTCTTTCTTCTCTTCCAACACTCGAGCAAGGAAGAACCAATTGTGGATGGAGTTCACAACAATGAAGAAAAGCCCGAAGCAAAATGTGATTGATTATGTCACAAAGATGAAGGAGATTTCCGACCAACTTGGAAGCATTGGAGAGGTAATTGAATAGGAGCAAATCATTAGACAAATCATAAATGGAATCAAAGCAGACGACAAGTGGGAGTCATTCACAACATCCATGGATTTATACATGGATATGCATGTACCCAACCTCAACACACTCATGGGCCAACTCTTCACTCATGAAGCAAAGATTAGCAAAGGTGGTGAGTCCTCGAGAGGTAATCAAACTTCTGCCTTATATCCTGATAAAGCTAAGGTCAAGGACAAGTCAAAGAATAGGAAGAATGAAGATGAAGGTAGCTCTTTCCAAGCAAACTTTGCAGGTAGAGGAAGAGCTAGAGGAAGAGGCAGAGGTGGAAAGCAAGGCAGGGGGAGATTCCAATCATCTCAACCTCGCAACATATGTGGCTCATCTAACCATACTACTGAAGAATGTTTCAGGAATTCAAGGAACTCAAGAGGAAGAGGATTCAATAGAGGTGGATATGGATCAAATAGAGGCAGATACAATGGAGGCTACAACAACAACAACTACTACAACAACAATTACAACAACAACAACTACTACAACAACAATTACAACAACAACAACTATCAAAGTGGCCATAGAGGAAGAAGGGATTACAATAACTATGCAGAGGACCAAAGCAAGAAGATTCATTATTGATTATGAATCTATCAGTGAATAAGGGTAAGGATGATAATCACATATTTTACATTGATTCGGGATGCTCAAACCATGTAGCAGGAAATGTGGCTCTACTTTCCGATTTGGAAGATCCTCATAACAAGCATGAAATGCAGACAGGACATGACACAAGGCACTCAGTGGAGAAGATAGGTAATGTGAAGACATCAGATGGGAATATGAACCTCTTAAGCAAAGTCTTGTATGTCCCTACAATTACCAAAAATTTAATAAGTGTTGGACAGATTGTTGAAAAAGGATTGCAGGTTAGATTCAACCGATTTGGAGCATATGTTGAAGACCCAAGGCAAGGCTTTAGAAGGATTGCCAAAGGAGAAAAGACAAGAAGGCTTTTCACTTTTGAAGTGGAAGATACAAAGAACATAGCTTTGTTTAGCTATGGATCTCAAACTCTTACAGAGTTGGAGATATGGCACAAAAGGCTTGCTCACATTGGTGAGAGGACACTCAAACAAATTTACAGGGACCAAAGTGTACTTGGTTTGCCTAATATCACAAGGCAACACATGATTTATAAGTGTGAAGCTTGTCAACTCGGCAAGGCTCATAGACAACCTTTCAATAAGAAAGGATATATGCATCAAAATCCTTTGGATCTAGTGCACACGGATGTGTGGGGTCCAAGTAAGGAGCCATCTATATCAGGCTCAAGATATTATGTGTCTTTCGTGGATGATTGTAGCAGGTGGACCATTCTGTTTTTCATGAAGCACAAGGATGAAGTGTTTAATTGCTTTAAGTAGTATATTGCTCTTATTGAAAACCAAACAGGTAGGAATTTGAAAAGACTCAGATCAGATGGTGAAGGAGAATACTTCTCTTCTGAATTTGATGCCTTCTTGCATGAAAGAGGCATTAAAAGGGAAGTCACTAGAAGGTATACACCTGAACTCAATGGTGTAGCAGAGAGGAGGAATAGAGCTATTGTCGAAGCTGCAAGGTCCATGCTCAACGAAATGGGATTGCCAAACTACCTATGGGCAGAGGCTGTGTCTACAGCCACATATCTCATAAATAGACTTCCATCTAAGTCACTAGATGGAACCACTCCATATGAAGTGTGGAATGGAAGAAGACCTAGTCTAGAGCATTGTAAAATCTTTGGATGCTTAGCATATGCTCACATTCCTTCTCAAGTAAGAGGGAAATTGGATCCCAAGGCAGAGAAGTGTGTATTCATTGGTTATGATCAAAACCAAAAAGGATATAGATTGTACAATCCAACCAATAAAGGATTTTCTGTGAGTAGAGATGTAATTTTTTATGAAAAAAAATCATGGTTTGATGATGACAGGAAAGTGAAGCTGCCTTATGACTTGGATGAAGATTTTCCATCACTTCAACCAAAGGCACCAAAGCAGATTGAAGAAAGTGATTCGGAGATTGACCTAGAAGACTTGGAAAGACTAAAGCTATGGAAGAACAAAGGTAAAGCAAAGATGCAGGATGCTACATATGGACCCGAGAGCTCACATCAACCACTTAGAAGGTCTTCAAGGGAGAAGAAGAAACCAGAGAGGTTTGGTTATGATACTTTTTTGGTCACGAAGCACTCAATCTACATTGCAAAGGATTCAACCAATGAAGAACCTACCACATTCAAAGAAGCACAAAGCAAGAAAGCTTGGAGAGATGCAATGGATGAAGAAATGGGAGCCTTGAAGGAGAATGACACTTGGGAGCTTGTACCTAACAAGCCATCTATGAAGATAATCGGATCTCAATGGATATACAAAATCAAGAGGAATCCAGATGGAAGTATAAATAGACACAAAGCAAGGTTAGTTGCTAAAGGGTTTGCTCAAACCCATGGTATTGATTATGAGGAGACTTTTTTTCCATTTGCAAAAATGCCTACAATTAGGGTTCTCATAAGTCTTGCTGCATCTAGAAATTGGAAATCTCTATCAACTTGATGTAAAGAATGCTTTCTTGAATGGATGGATTTCTGAGGAAGTGTATATGGCACAACCTCCTGGATATGAGGATGCACATCATCCTAACTATGTATGCAAACTAAAGAAAGCTTTGTATGGATTGAAGCAAGCTCCAAGAGCTTGGAATTTCATATTGGTGACTTATTTGCAGGACCAAGGATTCAAAGCTAGCAAGGTGGATACCTCTTTGTTCATAAAGAGGAATGGATCTGAAGTGATCTATTTATGTGTGTATGTTGATGATATTATTATCACAGGCAATGATCTTGAAGCAATCAAACAGGTAAAGAGTCAAATGAAGGAGGAGTTCAAAATAAGTGACCTCGGACCACTCACTTATTTTCTTGGATTGGAGTTGATCTACTCAGATTCTGGTTTGTACATCACACAAAGGAAGTATGTGCATGACATGCTCGTCAAGTTCAAGATGGAAAATACCAAGTGTGCAGGTACACCTATGGAGCAAAATCATAAGCTTAGTGCTTATGAAGGAGAGCCAATTGAAGACATCACAAGCTATCAAAGCTTGGTTGGAAGTTTGAACTATGCAACACTCACAAGGGTGGATATATGCTATAGTGTTAGCATATTGAGTCAGTTTATGCATAAGCCGAGAAGACCACATATGGAAGCGGCCAAGAGAGTCCTCAAGTACCTAAAGGGGACCATGAATGAAGGTTTGTTTTATTCATATACTTCAGATATTGAGCTAAAGGTCTACTCAGATGCAGATTGGGCTAGATCTAGAGATGATAGAAGAAGCACATCCGGGTATATATCATTCGTAGGTTCAAAAATCATTTCTTGGTCATCAAAGAAGCAACCAACCGTGGCATTATCTTCTACCGAAGCCAAATATAGAGGTTTGGCTAATGAAACTCAAGAAATCATGTGGTTAAGGTCTTTGTACACAGATCTTGGACTTCATTCTTCAACACCTCACATTTTTGGTGATAACACAAGCTCACTACATCTAGCAGCTAATCCAGTATACCATGCTAGAACCAAGCATATTGAAGTCCACTACCATTATGTAAGGGAGAAGCTAATGAGCAAGGATATTCAACTATCCTATGTCTCTACAGATATACAATGTGCAGACATGTTGACTAAAGCTCTTGATGGTACAAAGTTAGGTAGATTCAAGTTGATGATTGGCTTGCAGGAAATCAAGGACAATTGAAGACTTATTTTGAGGCCAAGCATGTTAGGCTTGAGGGGGAGCTGTTGGTGCATTTTACCCAAGCCTACATGCTTGATATGCTTGATCATTTGTAAGTCACATGTGTAGTCATGTGAACACCTCTTGTAAAAGAGTTCATTTTATCTCTTGTAAATGGAAAAAGAAAAAAGCAAAAGGATGGCTTACCTCATCCATGATGTAAAAGCAAAGTCATGGCTTTAACTACCTAAAACCATGAATTTGTGAGCTGAGGGAATCTCTCCTAACTTTTGGGATCACTTTTAGGTGGAGCCATTCAAATTCGAATTCAAAACTCCCTCCAAGAATAGCTATAAAAAGAGCAAGAAGGAAGAGGCGATTAGCAAGCCTTGTACGTGACCACTTCATGTCATTTTGTAGAGATTGAAGAGCTTACTCCATAGCTCTATCATTCTACTCCCATTGTGCAAATATTCATTGCCAATGTGGTTGTAATCATATGTGAATCTATACATTTATCATCATCTACTTCTCTGTTTTGTTCTTTGTTATACTCATTCAAAGCAGTACATTCAGAAGGTCATATCTCGAGTTCTACTGAACTTTTTTCAGTGATTTAACATGCATGTGATAGCTCATACTGTCTACTTTCTACGTATAACTTTTCATGGTCATTGGATTAATACTTTTGAAGGTATCTGCATTTTACGGCGCACTGGTCTATCTCTGCAGAGCCCCGAGAATTGTGGGCATGTTCTAGAAATTGATAAATCTTGTTCTCAGTGCTCAGTCCATCATTTGAAGTGTTTTAACTTGGAATAGCAAGCTTGTTAAGTCTATTTGCTATGCCCAAAAGGAATGTTTCTAATTCCTACCAGGTTGAGAGCACTGTTCATTTTTTCTAGCAGGTGTATGACTAAAAATAGCAAGTTTTGGGAGCTAGTCATTTCGCAACTAGTCTGTTTTGACTTAAACTTTTGGGATACATGTTCCAAAGTACTTGGCTGATATTTTGGTGGATTTAGGAATCTCAAAGGGTCTACTAATCAACTCTGAAGTCTCAGTTGGCTGGTGTGAATATGGTTGTAGCGGCACCTACTCATCTTTGGATTGCATCCACCATCTCTCTTCACACTTGCATCATCATCACATGTCACAAGAAGATCATCAAATATGCATAACAAACATATCTTGTCATTTGTCTTTTTCACATACAAGGATGGATCTACATCACTTGGAGAGAAACCACATCTCTTCAAGAAAGTCCACTAGCCTCTGATTCCAAGCCTCTGGGGCTTGCTTAAGGCCATACAAGGCTTCTTCAACATGCAAAAATAGGTAGGATGTTGTGGATCTTCATACCCATGAGGTTGTTCCATGAAGACCTCTTCTTTTAACTCACCATTCAAAAAGGCATTCTTTATGTCCATCTGGTAGATAGGCCACCTCCTTGCTATACATAGGGCTATGAGAGATCTAATGGTAGCGTTTTTTGCCACAGGGATAAAATCCTCCTCATAATCCACCCCTTGTGCTTGTTTGAAGCCTTTGGCTACTAGTCTAGCCTTGTAACTTGCCAAGCTGCCATCTGCATTCCTCTTGGTCTTGTACAACCACCTGTTTTGCATTATCTTTAGGCCTTCCTTCTTGGGTACTACTTCCCAAGTGTTGTCCTCCTTAAGAGCATTGAAATCTTCATACATAGCCTTCCTACACTATGGTTTGGTCTTTGCCTCCTCATAAGAATCGGGCTCTTGATTTGCAATGACATTCATCATGTATGCATAGTGTTTTGCCATGAAAGAAGCATATATATACCTTTGTGGGGGTTCCTTCTTCCTTGTAGACCTCCTCTCTTAACCTTTTGGATATTGCTTCTTGAGTCTATTTGGCTTTACAATAGGAGTAATGACCTCCTCAAGCTCTTCCTCTTCTGACTCCTCTTAAACTTCCCTAGTGTCATAGTATGTCTCTTGTAGCCTTCTATACTTTGAAGTAGGGCATGATCTTTCATAATTATAAGTGTAAGAGTGATCATATGAGAGTACCTTAGATGTAGAACCCTTTGACCCACTGATTCTGATTGACTCTTGAGGTTGAATCTACACATCAAAGTCAGCATACTCCTTTTGATCCTCTTCATCCAACTTTGCCTTGCCCTTGCCTCCATACCAGGACCTTGACTCATCAAATACAACATCTCATGACTAATATAGCTTCTTTGAGAGAGGGTTGTAGCACTTGTAGCCTTTTTGCTCATTTGAGTAGCCAATGAACACACATGTCCCACTCTTCACCTCTAAATTTGTTCTCACTTCACTAGGCATATGAACAAAGCATACACATCCAAATACCTTGAGGTGCTCCATGGTTGGTTTCTTGCCATAATATACTTTGTGTGGAGTCAAGTTGTGCACACCACTATTGGAACCCTATTTATCAAGTAACAAGTTGTGTTCACAGTCTGAACCCAATAAGAGAAGGGTAACATACCTTCATTTATGAGACATGTAGCTATCCCAACCAAATGCCTATTCTTCCTCTCTGCAACACCATTTTGTTGAGGGTTGTACCAGCATGTAAAGTGCCTCTTTATGCCATTTTCCTGCAAGTACTTTGTGAATATCTTGGAGAAATACTCTCCCCCCCATCTAGCCTTAGTGTCTTGATGTTTGCATCACATTCTTTTTCAACAAGGGATCTAAAATTTTGAAAGCATGAAAACATTTCTGATTTTTCCTTGATAACATATAGCCATACCTTTCTTAAGTGGTCATGAATGAAAGTGAAAACATACCTAGCTCCTCCCAATGAACCCTCTCTTGCTAGGGCCCCATTCATTTGAGTGTATAAGATCCAAGAGCTTAGACGATCTATACTCACTCTTTGGAAACGGCTTCCTTGCTTGCTTACCTACCTAACAAGCATCACAAAACTCATGTAGACTTTGGCCTTCAATATTTTGTAGTCTATACACTAAACCTACTTTGATCACGCTTTTTAACTTGGTAATATTGATATGTCCTATCCTCTTGTGCCAAAGATCAATCTGTGCAATCTTTTTTTACTAGTCATCACATAACATACCTTCTTGTGTGAAGGATCAACATCTAGTGTAAACAATGTTGGAAAAAATCCATGGCAAGTCTAAGTGGTGGCTTGGGTCATCAAAAGACATAGGAACTTGAAGGAAATTTCAAGTCTTTGTAGAGTTCACTTGTGAACTCACTCTTGTAATTTTTGAGGTTTTACTTGATGTAAAAGTGAAAGCATCTAAAGTGGTTGAGTCCACTTGATGAGGAGGAAGGAGAAAAAACAACGAATTTGTGATTAAGTGAGTAGGAGAATCAATCACTAAAAGATTGGAGAGTGATTTTAGGTGAGATTCAAATTCAAATTTGGATCCAAATATCACTATAAATACATGGCTCTTTAGTCGCGGTTTTAACACCTCCATGAGGAAGGCCTTGTGCCATATCATAGTGTGGTTTCAAGGCACACATATGTACCAGTAAGTCCATTGTACTTTAAAATCAGTATACATTCATTTTCATGATCATTTGTGTCCATATCTTCATGCTTTTATGAGTGTATTGTTCACTGCCATATCTCTCAGTTTTTTTAGTGAGTTTGCAGAGATGGTTTCTCTGAGCATGATTCATCCTTTTCAGTGATTCGACTCGATAGATTTAGCTCTCTAAGTCTATTACATACCCACAAAGTTTGATTTCATTTGGGGTTCACAATTCTAAGATATGTTCATTCAAAGTTGCCTATGTCTCTTCATACTCTACTTCTCTATTAGTACTCTATCAGAATAGTGATTTTCTCAAAGCCTGTTCTCAGTGTGTAGTTGGTCATTTTCCATTACTTAAATTATGTTAGATTCAGCATACTGTCTATTATATGCAAAAAAAAATTCATAAGCATTGCATCTTGGAATCTTGAGACATTAATAGATCTTTGCTCACTGGTCTGAGGACGGCTACAACCATCCATCTTTTTTTATGAAGTCACTCATGATTGTTAGCGTACTAAGTTAACAAGAGTTACCCAAAAGGAATTAAGTCAATTGCTGCTGTGGCTAGAGAATTGTTCAAAACACTGAACAGGTGTATGAACCAAATAGCAAGTTTTTTACCCTTGATTCAACTTCTACCTATCTGTTTTGATTTATCTTTTTGAGAGAAATCTTCCAAGGTACATAGGGTGTCTAATACATCCTTTGGCAAGCTAAAAAGGCCTACTACATATTCCTAGAATTTATTTGGCTGGTGTAGTGCAAAGTTTTTGCAGCACCACTTCATCTTCTCCAAGTTCAAATCGATCTCTTCACAGTGGTATCAAAGCAAGATTGGAGAACATGACAGGTGGATTCCCTTCATCAATTGACAAATTGGATAGAGGGAACTACTCATCGTGGTCATTAAGGATGGACACTTATCTTCAAGACATGAATTTATATGGTTATATAACTGGAGATGAAGTTATGCCAAGTTTAGGAACAAAGGTCAACCAACACAAGAAGAGCAAGAAAGATTGAGCACATGGTGCTCTAAGGATGCACTTGCAAGGTCTTGTCTCCTCAAATCTATCTCAGAGTTTCTGTTGCCTCACATTAGAAGTTGTAAAACATCTCAGGAAGTGCGGAATGCACTTGAAGCCTTGTTCTCTTCAAGTACAAATGCCAGGAAGCATCAACTATGGCCAGACTTCAGAACTCTCAAAAAAGCTCCCGAACAAAATGTGATTGATTTTGTCACAAAGCTCAAGGACATAGCAGATTAGTTGGGAAGCATTGGAGAGGTAATAGAGGAAGATCAAATTGTAAGGCAAGCCATCAATGGCTTGAAGGTAGATGACAAATGGGAAGCTTTCACCACAACTATGGATCTATACATGGATATGCATGTACCAGATTTCAATACACTCATAGGACAACTACTTACTCAAGAGGCCAAGCTTATCAAGAATGGAGAAAGCTCCTAAGGTAATCAATCTTCTGCCTTATATCCTGATAAAGGAAAGTCCAAAAGAAACAAAGGAAGAGGAAAGAAAGTGGATGATGAAGCAGGTACACATCAAGCTAACTATGCAGGTAGAGGAAGACATGGTAGAGGTAGAGGTAGAGGAGGAAGGCAAGGCAGGGGGAGATCCCCAAGACTCTAATTCATGCTCTATTTGTGGATTAACTAATCATACAACTAAAAAATACTTTAGGAATTCCAAGAATCAAAGAGGCAGAGGATATAATAGAGGAAGTTATGGCTACTCTAGAGGAAGGAACAACAACTTCAATGGCTACCACAACAACTACAACCATTCAAAATATCAAGGAGACGATAGGGGAAGAAGAGACTTCAATAACTACACAAAAGACTCAAATCAAGAGGACTCATTGCTAATCATGAATATCGCCATGCCACAAGGTAAATCTGATGAGCATGTTTTCTACATAGATTCAAGTTGCTCCAATCATGTGGCAGGAAATGTGGCACTCCTATCAAATTTAGAAGATCCAAGGAACAAGCATGAAGTGTTTCAATCGGATGTAAAGAATGCATTTCTTAATGGATGGATAACAGAAGAGGTATACATGGCAAAAGCACCTGGTTTTGAGAATCACATATATCATGATTATGTGTGTAAACTTAATAAAGCTTTATATGGACTCAAACAAGCCCCAAGGGCTTGGAATCACAGGCTCGTCTCATTCTTGCAGGACAAAGGATCTCAACCTAGCAAGGAAGATCCATCACTATTCATAAATAGTAGTAATTCTGAAGTCATCTATTTGTGTGTGTATGTGGATGATATTATACTAATAAGAATGATGCAGATGGAATCAAGAAAGTCAAAGAGCAGATGAAAGAATAGTTTAAGATAAGAAACTTAGGGTCACTCACATACTTCCTAGGATTGGAAGTGGTTTACAAGGATCATGGTCTATATCTTACTCAAAGAAAGTACATTAAAGACTTGTTGATAAAGTTCAAAATGAAAGATTGCAGGATTGCAGGTAATCCAATGGAGCTTATGTTGGGGCTTCACTCACTAATTAGGCATGAATATATGAAGATATATGAAGACATATGATGGAGGAAAGAAGAAGTGAAGAAAAGATCTACAGAAAATCAAGCCTAAGTGAAGGGACAATTTCACTATTGTAAATTAGTACAAAATTAGAGTCTAGATTTGTATTTGATCTTTAGAACTTACGAGTTCAAGTCTAGAAGAATGTAAACCATAGGTATATAAGTTAATTTGAGTCAAAAATATGTAGGAGAGAACTCAATTTTGAAATCTGAGTGAGTAGAGAAAAGTCGGGTCTTTTCTGAGAGAGATGGTGAGAGAAAACTTCTGAGTCTGAGAGAGTTTTCTATGGCTGTGAGCAATATTAGGCCAAGCCATTTTGTACACATCTTCTCTGATAATCAACACATGTTTGTGTAGAAGGATTGAGTCTAATTCCTCTTGTACATTGAGTTCTAAGTCATTTCATATGACTGTGAAAGTTAGTTGATAGTTACGACTTTTCTGGCGCACATTTGACTGATCTTCTGAAGGTCAGATCTCGAAGCATGGTGTAAAGTTTTTGGTAAGTGATAGCTCATTTTAAAGCTATTGTCCTCAACTACATTTGGTCAAAAGATCTTCAAGAAACGGGATGCATACTCAGAGAAATCAGCTTAAGAGTGAAGGTATGTCAAATCGATGAAGTAGATTTTCAGTTTTCAGACATAGTGGAAAGGTTGGAGCAAAATCAGAAGATTTTGAAGTTATTATTTGAAAGTTTTGGTTATTATGTGTTGCTTAACATTAGTAAGAACATCTCTTAGCAAGTGATCAAAAGATTTTGCAAAGATTGAGCTAATACAGGTCAGATTGAAGGATTGAAGAAAAGGCGCAGATTTCTGTGAAGTGAAATTTTGATTTTCACTAAGTTCAGAGATGAAGACTCACAATGTGAGTATTGCTAAGCTAATGGTGGTTATGGAGGTCTTCTAATACCACATTAGTTTAGTTCTTGTGGTGTTTTACACACCAACAAGTGGTATCAGAGCAAATAAGGTCCTCGAGAGTAAAGGAAGAACAGATACAAGAAGAATTGAAGAGTTCTTTATCAAAGAAGGAGGAAGCTGAGGTGTTCAACAAACAAAAGTCATCAGAAGATTATTTCGAAGTTACTCCCAAGGGTAAAGGTCTACAAAAGGTATCATTCTTCAACTTTATACTTACAGGTTGAAGCAGAAGCAAGGATATCATGGCAGATCATGTGTCCATTGACAAATTGGACAGAGATAACTATCCTGCTTGGGTAATGAGGATGGAAGCCTTACTTATGAGTAAGGACCTAATGGTATATGTGACAGGTGAAGAAGAGAAGCCTAAATTTGAAGATGAAAGTCATCCAAGAAAGGAAGAGCTAGAAGCTTTGAAGTTATGGCAGAAGAGAGATGCAAGTGCAAGAGCTTATATATACAACACTATTACAGATCATTTGTTGCCACACATCAGAGGTTTAGAAACAGGTGAAGATATTTGGAATGCTTTGGAAGACCACTTCCAAAACACTACTAAAGCTAGGAAAGCTAGCTTATGGTCAGAATTCACCACATTCAAGAAAAAGCAAAATCAGAACATTAGTGATTATGTCACAAAGATGAAGGACTTGGCAGATAGCCTTGGATCTATTGATGAGGATATTGAAGATCATAGGTTGATAGCTCAATTACTTGCAGGGTTAAGAGGTGATGAAAGGTGGAAGCCTTTTGTACTTTCAACAGAACTCTCATTAAACCATTATGTGCCAGAATTAAATCAATTACTTGGATTGATGCTCACATTTGAGCAAGACTTGAAGTCAGATGGAGACAAAGGTCAAAGTTCTGCAATGTATGTGAAGAACAAAAAGAAAGGAGATAAAGGCAAGGCAAAGGATGAAGAAGAGTCAACAACTCAAGGAAATTATGCAAGAGGAAGAGGTTTTGGCAGAGGTAAAGGTCGAGGAAATGGAAGAGGTAGAGGTAATCAGAACAATAACAAGAAGACATGTTGGATTTGTGGATTGAGCAATCATCTAGCATATGATTGTTGGCATAATCAACAAGGAGCAAGTCAAAATCAGAATAACAATGGTAGAGGAAGAGGTGGAAGGTTTCAGAATCAATTTCAAAGAGGAAGAAAAAATTCAAGAGGAAATTATGGAAGAGGTGGTGGAAGAAATTGGAATCAGAACCAATCTTACAACACCACATATTACAATTATGCAAATGATACACAGAATGACAACCATACAACATTGATGATGAATTCAATTAGTTCATCAGAGAAGGAGGATCTCAAGGTATTTTATATTGACTCTGGTTGTTCAAATCATTTATCAGGTAATATAGAATTATTGTCAGAATTGGAAGAAGGCAATTCAAGTCATACAGTACAAACAGGTGACAATACAAAACATAATGTGCATTCAATTGGAAAGGTGAAGTGCAGGAGTGGAGCTGATTTATTAACAAATGTTTTGTATGTTCCAACAATACCAAAGAATCTAATTAGTGTTGGACAAATAGTGGAAAAAGGTTTCCAAGTCAGATTTACAAATGAAGGAGTATTTGTTGAAGATCCAGAGGATGCATACAAACCCATTGTTTGTGGTAAGAAGGAAGGTAGACTTTTTACTCTCAAAGTGCAAGGAAATGTTGGTCAAGCCCTAATCACACATGATGATGAAGTAATTACAGAGTTAGATCTTTGGCATAAGAGATTGGGACACTTCAATGAAAGAGGAATCAAAATTATGGTGGAGAACCAATCTGTAATGGGACTACCAAATGTGAAGAATCAACATATGATATACAAGTGTGAAGCTTGTCAGATGGGAAAAGCTCATAGACTACCATTTCAGAAGAAAGGTTTCAAGCATGATGGTTTGCTTGAACTCATACATACAGATGTATGGGGACCAACAAAAGAAGGTTCAATAAATGGATCTAGGTATTATGTTTTGTTTATTGATGATGCTACAAGGTGGATAACCCTTTATGTTCTAAAGGAAAGATCAGAAGTATTTGGAGCCTTCAAACATTTTCATGCTTATGCAGAAAGAGTTACGGGTCAAAAACTCAAGAGGCTAAGGTCTGATGGAGGGGGAGAATACTTCTCCCAAGAGTTTAATGACTATCTTTGGAATGCAGGTATCAAGAGAGAGATAACTTGCAGGTATACTGTTGGCATACAAAGCAATAAAGGAGTCATGCACAATACGGCAACAAGGCCAGATCATTTTTCCCATAGATTATGTACAACCCAAGTGATTTTAATCACTACACAAACATTGTAAATCCCGTTTTTGGTAGATTAGACTCCATTTTGTGCAAGCCGAGGAGTCCTCGAGCTTGAGGAGTATTAGAAGTACCATCGTACCAAATTTCATAATTTTTAGACTTTGTTTGAGCCCTCAAATAAGCCCTGGAACCTAATTTCTAACTAGGCCGGACACTAGGTCTGGACAGGGCCAAAAGCTAGTCAAAAACTATAAAAAGAGCTAGAGAGCTCATTTTGGAGGTTAGATTGTAATTGAAACAAACTTGTAAGAGCTTTTGAAAGTAATCTAAAGAACTCCATTGATTCTCTCTCTTTGTCTTGCCGTGTGTGCGCGTGTGTGTGTATGTGTGTGCATGCTTGTGTGCTTCTCACTCACGCACTTGTGCCGCCACTTGCTCGAGGTCTTCATACCATCCTCACATCTTCCCGGATTGACATTAAAGGAGGTGCTACTCATCACTGAGCTACACCAAATTTTGGCGCCGTTGCCGGGGATGAAGCTTTGAGGACGAGCGTGTGATGGTAAGACGTAGAGTTGACGCGTTGGAGTTGTAGGTATTTTCTTCACTCTCATCGATTTTCTTTTACTTTCTTCACCATCATCACCATCTCCCACGTCCATCTCCATCATCGCGAAAATTTCAGTTTTTTGACTATATCCCCACCTCCACCTCATTTCCCTCATTTCACTTGTGAGAGAGAGCGAGAGAGCGAACTTGCATGTGCTGTTTTTGCATGTTTTCTGAGCTATTTTGCAGGTTTTTGGCTGTACCATCATCCCCAGCAGTGTGCGCAGGTACGACAGACTCTGCACAGGTCCCGGGACGACAACCTCTGTCTATCGCGACAGACAGAAAATCTTAACATTTTGTGAATGCATGATTATCACTGTAACCTACACCTTGAGGGCACTCTAGTTCACTAGAAGTTTTTCAAAAATTTGCGTTTTTTCAGTCTATCGCGACAGACACCGTCTATCGCGACAGACACCGTCTATCGCGACAGACACCGTCTATCGCGACAGACAGAAATCCGCGACAGACACCGTCTATCGCGACAGACAGAAATCCGCGACAGACACCGTCTATCGCGACAGACAGAATTTCACGACAGATACCGTCTATCGCGACAGACACCGTCTATCGCGACAGATAGAAATCCACGATAGACACTGTCTATCGCGACAGACACCGTCTATCGCGACAGACAGAATTTCACGACAGATACCGTCTATCGCGACAGACACCGTCTATCGCGACAGACAGAAATCCGCGACAGATACTGTCTATCGCGACAGACACCGTCTATCGCGACAGACAGAATTTCACGACAGATAGCGTCTACCGCGACAGACACCGTCTATCGCGACAGACAGAAATCCGCGACAGATAGCGTCTATCGCGACAGACACCGTCTATCGCGACAGACAGAAATCCGCGACAGATACCGTCTATCGCGACAGACACCGTCTATCGCGACAGACAGAAATCCGCGACAGATACCGTCTATCGCGACAGACACCGTCTATCGCGACAGACAGAAATCCACGATAGACACTGACTATCGCGACAGACACCGTCTATCGCGACAGACAGCCCCCACGATAGATTGTGTCTATCGCGACAGACACCGTCTATCGCGATAGACAGGCATTTTCGGCAAAAAATTAAGGAGTGAATTTTTGGAAATTTAGGCTAAATTTTGGGCATATTTGCACTTTCATGTACTCATCTACTTACGAAGGCCTTAGAAAATGCATTAAAACCCCCGAAAGGTTCTGTTTGTCTAGTTAACCCCCTAAACCCTGAACGGTCATAACTTTTTCATACGAAATCCATTTTCTGAGCTCTAGGGCTTGTCGGAAAGCTCGTGACATATACTACACGCCCTCAACTGTTTTTTATAAGAATAACGCGTTGATTTTCAGATAGGATATTTGGAAGTTGACACACTGAGGGGTAGGAACACCAAGGGAGCTCTAGAGTAAATTTCTAACAATGCAAAAGGGGGAACAAGGGTCATTAAAAAAGTGTCTGAAATAAATTGTCTGTCAATTGAAAGGTCTACTTGGAGCTAATCTTGGGATTTATGCAGGCCTATTGAGAAGCAACTGAGAGTATCCAAGCAACGGTGTGGCGCACGCTTGAGAATCAACTTCTCGAGCACTAAAGAGCAAGGTTCGGCAAGAAAGGTCGGAATATTCTCAACTCCTCTTCGTCAATTCCTAGCTTAGGCTAAGAACGATTAGAAGTAGGAGTAAGTCAGGGCGACGATAGGCCACTATCAAGTTGAAGACTACCTAAAAACTCAAGTTCAAGCTAAAAACTTAATCTCTGTACTGTCGACAACATAAAGGAAAGAACCTAACGTGGAACGATCAACCTGAAAGTACGAAGAACATTCAAGTATTCCTGACGACGTAATCGCAGACAAGACTTTAAACACGAGGAATAACTAAAAAGAATCAAGTGACTGGTACCAATTGATCGGCAACGAGGTTGTACTCTGGGCAAAGAATTGGGCTACTTAGATAGGCATATGAACCTTAGATCAGGACGACACCTAGTAAGAGAGAGACAAAGCCTTAGGTCTTCAGAGGCTAGTGTCAATCACACTGCAAGGTCTTGGGCTCAACAGTTGAGTCACCACTCTCATTACCCTAGCTCTGATACCAGTGAATCAGGGATGTCTCAAGGTATGGACAGACCTACGGGAAGTTCAGGTGTGCCCTACTTGTACAGGGTAGAAGGCCCTTACAAAACACAGTTGGAATACCTTAGGACCAACCGATTAGGTGCTAGCATCTATGAGGACGGCCTAGGAAGATCCGTGGTCCAGATTAAAAACCCTGACCAATCCATAGGACTAGAGCACCCAGCTGTCAAGTTTGAAAACGGTGCATACCTGGACAAGGAAGGAACCATATACGTAGTCACCAGTCATCCAGATAGGACAGATGAATTTGGAAATGTAATTTCAGAAGCGGACTTAGGTGACTTGGAACAAGGAAACATGGGAGTGGAACCTAGAACCCCTCGAGGTAAATCAGTTCTCACTAGGATTATCACGCCTGAGTGGGTCCCCCAAGATAACAAGTGCATAGATTTGCTTCTCAATCGAGAAACGGACGAAGCCTTTTGGAGGTATAAATCAGATCACCCAACTGATATAGGAACAATCATGATCTATGAGTTTAAGGATCCAGATAGCCCAGGTAGAGTGACCTACTTAGACCACACTTCGGAGAGGATCTTTGTGGTGACAGAAAATGATAGGCATGCTTACACTTGGAAGGGTGAATTTATTTTCCCTCAACCAAGATCAAATGTATCCTATGGTTACCCTGGGGCTGGAACTTCCCAAGCTCATGGTACGCAAAGAGACAGAAGTAGAGATAGACCAGAAGTAAGTTTTGCCAACCCAATGGGCAGAGAAAGAACGAGAACAGAGACGAATAGGGTAGAACCTGAGATGCATAGAGCCCACAGGAACCAAAGAAATGTAGATGGATTCCCTCTGCCGAGGCCTAGAGAGCACACAAGAACTTTGAGACCCACCCAGCTAGTTAAGTCCATGAAGAATTACTTTGATGGCACAGGAGATCCCTATGATCATGTGGTGGAGTTCAAGCAAGTCCTGAGAGCTGAACAAGTGGAAGATCTGTTCACGCAGTACAATGCCTTCGGTCTAACCCTTAGGAACACAGCACTTACATGGTTTCAGCCATTAGATGAGCTTCAGTTCAGGAGCATAGACCAACTCCTAGAGGCATTTATCGTAGAGTTCTCTAAGAGCGGCATAAGACACAATACCTCCTCATTGATTCACAGCTTCAAACAGACCCCCCAAGAGACTGTCAGATTGGCCGGAAGAAGATTTAGACAATATCTTGAGAGGTGCCCTATTTCGGAACTACCCACATCTGCTAAACAAGTAGCCTTATTCCTTGATGGATTGCTGAGTACGAAATTGAAATCCTATGTGTATCTGAAGGACCCTAGGACCATAGAAGAATGTGTACGCATGTGCATTGACATTGAAGATAACCTAGGGGAAGAGCTAGAGCTTTCCAAAATCTACAAAGATTCAGATAGCGCATCTAGTCACTCTTCCACGCAATCCACATCAATTGAGGAACTTGCCGAAAAGGTAGCTCAGAAACTAGGTGTAACTAGCAAACAAATCCCAAGGTTTGCCCCTGTGAAAAGGTGCTATACATGCGGTGGTGACCACATGGCGAATGTCTGCCCTATTATGGCTCAACCCCAAGTAAACCCTAGTAGCCAGTACTGCACCATAGAACGGAGATACACCAACCACACCGCACAAGATTGCCCATACAACAAGCAGGCTGTTAGGCAACCCTACCCTCAGCACTACCAACAAGGCAGATACCAGAACCAGTACCCTCCACCACCACAGTATGCTAGACCCCAACAAACCTATCAGCAACCATATCAGGCCCAACAGAGACCCCAACCGGTACTAGCTCAACAGCCCCCAAACCCTGCTAACGTGATTCCAGTAAAGTATGCTGTTGCAGAAGAAAACCTGAATAGGGCCATAGTACCAGTAACCTCATTGATCTCAGAAAGTGACCCAAGTGACCATAGCTTTGATTCCACACATGTTGATAGCCCCCAGGCCTACTACATGCAGTCTCCTGAGCATGGTGAGTCCTATTATAGCGAAGAGACAAACGAACCTAGTTGGGAATCAGATTACACGAACGTCATGTATGCAAACCCCAATCCTAGGCCTCAATCTAGGCAAGTCAGACCTCCATTCCCAAGAGGGCCGTGCTACAGATGCCAAGGTGATCACCTCATTCGTGATTGTCCCTTACCTCCGCCTACACAAACTCAGTCCGTGACTATCCAAGGCTTTTGCCAAGACTGCGGAAAAGAGCATCTCTTACGAGATTGCCCAAAGAACCCCAATAGCATGCCAAAAATCACCCCTATCAACGTTGTTGGGTTAGTGGTAGACTCCTCAGGAAGTGTCACTTCCACTGCACCAGTACAGGTAGTTACTAGGGCTCAGGCATTGCAGCAAAACCAAGGGGTAGGCCAGGAAAAGAGCCCAGATGCTAGCGATACTGAGAGCCAAAATAAAAAGAGAACAAGAGCTTGGAAAGATAGCCGCGAACGTATGAAAAGGCAATGGGCAAAGAAGATGAGTGAACTTGAGGAAAGTCTACGAGAAACCAAGGCTAAAATCATAGAGATCACATCTCAACCGCACTCTCACACATTCCCACCGCTACCATCCCCATCACCCTCCATCCCTTCACCCTCTAAGACAGCCCACGTAACCCACCCACCACCCCAAACAGGATCGGTATTAGCTGATCCCACTCCCGAAGACATAGACATGATGCTTAAAGCATATCAAGCCAGAATCCAAGAAGGGCCAAACGTCACGGATCATGACAAGTGCTATCCTAGAGCTGACCTAGAGATAGAAAGAACCAAACTATGCGCGAAAATGGTCGCATTGGCTCAGACTATGTTTGAAGCCAGTCGCCTTTTCAATTACTCAGGCTCAGCCAAAACGCAATTACACTTGGATGGATTCCTAGAGAAGTTAGAGAGGATAATTGCAAGATCTGACAAGGAAGAAAAAAATCAAGACCAAGAAAAAGCAAGCAAAAACAGGAATCATTCCCAATCAGAAGTGTATGTGGCCAATGCCCCTAAACCGGACAACTTCCCCTCCTTAGAAAAATTAGAGAGGCTAATTGCACAGCCAGATAAGGAGCCTACCCCTCAAAGAAAGGAAAGGGCAAGAGAACGGATAAGCCAGCCTCTTCAGGAAGCCTATGTGCCTCCTCAAGGAGCCTATCTTCCCCCCCAAAAGGCAGATGAGCCTCCCTCGAAAGCTCAAGTACCTCCACAGGTTGCCTACATTCCTTCTCAGGGAATGTGTGAGCCTGTTCGGAAAAGTAATAGAATAAGTAATCCTCCCCAAGAAGCTTGTGCTCCAGTTATCTATGAGAACGAGGAAAGAGCCAACGATAGAATAAGCCCTCCTTCCCAGGTTGCTTATGTGCCTAATTCTACGGAGCCAGACACTTCTTCTTCTATGAATCGGTTTGCACCAGACTTCCTACGAGAGATTCAAGAAGACAAATGGGATAACGAAAGCGAGGTCGCCCCTCCTTTTGAACTTGTGGACGATGCACACGACCAATTCCCACAAGACATCCCATCTATTTACGGGGAGCATGAGAGTGTTCAGTCTCATGAGAGATTAGACTTTGAGTCTAATTCCATACAAGAGCTACCCCACTTCACAGGCCCATGGGAAGCAAAGTCCACATGTATGAGAGCACCCACAGTCATGGTAAGGAACGACGACTCAGTCATACCTAGGAACACAGAGGTAGTGAAGAACACTAACGTGCAGTGTAATCTCAAGTTAGAAGAGTTACTCAAGGTTAGACCTGAATTATGGAAACATGTAGCCAAACAAGTACCAGAGATAGCAAAATCTCGTTCCCAGGTAGGATCCCATAGAACAGTGCCAGAAATTCCCTTGGATAAGATAGGAGATATGTGTGAAGGTGAAGAAGGGAACACCTATCTTCCCATCACCTACCAGGAATACACCACCAAGGCAATTTTGGACTCAGGTGCAGGAGTTGCAATTGCCACCACCTCCTTATGGAAACGTTGGGGCAAGCCAGCACTCAGGCCAACGAGAATGAAATTGCAAATGGCCGATGGTCACATAGAGAGACCCCTAGGATTGCTAGAAGGAATAACTCTCACCACTTGTGGTGTCGAGTTTGAGCATAGCTTTGCTATATGTGACTTCAGCAAAAATCATGCCTATGAGATGATTTTGGGAAGACCATTTATGCGACAGTTGCAGGTGGTACAGGATTGGGGAACCAACTCCTTGTATTTGCAACACTTGGGTGTTACGACCAAAGTCAATCTCAAGGATTATTCTCATAGAGATGTCCCTCCTATCCAATGGAATCCCATCCATAGAGCCAAAGAGGATACAGAATCGGTGCTTTCCATAGGGTCTGGATCCTCATGGATGCATGAAGACACCCACTTATGGATGTGCAAGGTAGCAGTAGAAGAAGAGAAGAGAGAGAAAGCCAGAGAGGTAGGTGCGAAAGAAACCCATAGATCAATCCAAGACCCAGCCTATGCACCTGTAGTTTTTCCAGACGAAGAATTTGAACCTCACGGTTGGGCAGAAATCTTAGCAACAATGGACGTAGCCATCAACGAAGAACAATGGACACCTCACTGTGATGAGGATGGCTATGATATTTCAGTCTTCTCCATAGAGCCAATCATGGGAGGGGCAGTTCTAGAAGAATGCGAACCTAGCCCTGATGCATTTGAGGATGCAAGTGACTCCGATCTAGAGTCAATCATTATGGACCCACCATTTGCATCAGATGAAGAATACTTCCATGAAATAGAATTTCAACCCCAGAGGCATCGAGAGGTTACAAATGATGTAAGACTAGCAACGCATATGACCCCTAAGGAAGAAGGAAAGAAACGAAAGAAGAGAGAAGCCTTACCAGAAGAGGAAGAATCTTTGTTTGAGGTCCCAGAAAATTTTAAGAAGTATGAGATAGATGACAGGAGAGTCATGATAAGAATGCCTAAACGAGAGGCACAATCAGGAGAGGCCTATGATAACAAAGAAACCACCAAGAAAATAGTAGTGGCCCTAGAAGAAGGAGAGGAGAGATGCACGTATATAGGCCATGACCTGACAGAAGAAGAAGAGCACGAATTGATTACCTTGCTAAGAGAATACAGAGATGTATTCGCTTGGAGTTACAAGGATTTGAAAGGGGTTGACCCGGACATATGCTCGCACACCATCCCCATGACTTCAGACGCCAAACCCTCTAAGCAAAAGCCTTATACATATAACGATAATTACGCTGCTAGGATCAAGGAAGAGATAGATAGACTGGTCGAAGCTGGATTTATCTATGAAATTGAGCACACTGAATGGGTATCCCCCATCGTAGTGGTGCCCAAGAAGAATGGCAAGCTGCGTGTGTGCATTAACTTGAAAAAGGTTAATGCCGCCACGATTCGAGATAACTATCCGCTTCCCATCACAGAGCATCTCTTAGAAAGAGTGGCAGGCAAGGAAGTGTACAGCTTCCTTGATGGATTTTCGGGCTACAATCAAGTAGCCATAGCTCCAGAGGATCAGCATAAGACAGCCTTTGCCACAGAATGGGGCATTTTTGCTTTTAGAGTAATGCCATTTGGGCTTACCAATGCACCAGCTACCTTCTAGAGGCTGATGTGCCATGTGTTTAAGGAGTTCCTAAGGAAGAGTTTAGAAGTCTATGTTGATGATCTTTGTGCTCATTCCAACATTAGACAAACCCATATCCCTGAACTCAGACAAATCTTTGACAAATGTAGAGAATATCAAGTCTGCCTGAACCCAGAAAAGTGCGTTTTTATGGTCAGGCAAGGCAAGATTCTAGGACACATAGTGTCAAAGAATGGCATATCTACAGACGAAGAAAAAGTGAGAGCCATAGCAGAGCTACCGAGGCCAAAGAATGTCAAGGAAGTACAAGCTTTCATGGGGCACTGTGGTTATTACCGACGATTTATACACATGTATGTTGTCATTGCAAAGCCCATGTACGGACTTCTGACAAACTTTGAGTGGACGGATGAATGTGAGAATTCCTTCCAAGAGCTTAAACGAAGATTATGTTCAGCACCAATCTTGACCACACCAGATTGGAATAAGCCATTCCATGTTCATGTTGATGCATCCAATTATGCTATTGGATGTGTGCTTGCACAACCTACTGGTGAAGGTAATATGGATCTTCCAATTGCCTATGCTAGTAGACAATTGAATGCGGCTGAACGGAATTACACCACTACAGAGAGAGAAGGCTTAGGCATGGTATATGCAGTTAAGAAATTTAGACACTATTTGCTTGCAAATAAGTTTAAATTTTTTACTGATCATCAGGCATTGTTATATCTTGTAAACAAGCCATGCAATACAGGAAGATTAGTGAGATGGTTTCTCTTGCTAATGGAATATGACTTTGAGGTCGTGGTAAGAAAAGGTAGGACTCACTTGAGAGCAGATCATCTCTCTAGGCTCACATCGGGAGAAGCCCCACAAGGAGTGTCAGATGACCTTCCTGATGCTTACTTGTTTAATTTGGAAGTGGTGCCGCAATGGGCCAAGCCAATAGTACCAGTATTGACATACGGGCCTAACCATCCTGTGGTAAACACACAGAACAGAGAGGTTGTAAAAGCCCAAAAATACCACATCATGGCAGGAAGCATGTACAAGCACACAGATCAAGGGATCTTGGCTTGTTGCGTAGAAGAGGATGAGTATGCTAAATGGTTGCAATTAGCACATGTAGGTGCATTAGAGCAACACCATTCAAAGCAACGAACTTTACAGACTCTAAAGAGATTCGGAGTGCACTGGCCAACTATGGAAGCGGATGTCCAAAAGTTGTGCAAGGAATGCCCAATCTGTTGCACTAAACAACCGGTGGAACATGCCACTCTCTATCAAGTATCCATTGCGCCAGATTGGAGCGAACCACTAGTATCATTCCTGAGGACAAACACATTCCCTCCAGACATGACTCTGGCTAGGAAAAGGAGTTTAGAACAAGAAGCTTTGGATTACTCACTCATAGGTGATAATCTATATAAGCGCGGTAAAGATGGTTACCTGAGGTTATGTGTCCATGAAAGTGAATATCTCAAGATCTTGGAAACTGCTCACCAAGGGGTAGCAGGAGGACACTTTGGACCAGATCGGGTGATCAAGGCAATAATGTTTGCGGGCTTCTGGTGGCCTACCCTTCACATGGATGCACATACCTATGTGAAATGGTGTGATGTCTGTCAGAGGACCCAGTATCCTATACGCAAAGATGAGATGCCACTGAAACCCATGATGGGTGGACGTGCATTCTCTAAGTGGGGAATAGACTTCGTAGGTCCTATTAATCCCCCAGCTAAGGGTTCTCATGCGGAATACATCATTGTGGCAACAGATTATCTCACCAAGTGGGTAGAGGTAAAAGCTACAACCAAGAACGATGCTCAAACAACTGCCAAATTCTTGTTTGAGAATGTATTCACGAGATATGGACTACCTATAGAGCTTGTAAGTGATAGAGGCACTCATTTCTTGAATGAAGTTATTGAAAATCTACTCCAAGAATTCTTGGTAATACACAAGAAGTCTGCCCCTTATCACCCTCAAGCTAATGGTCAAGCTGAGAGCACTAATAAGATTTTATGCAATGTACTGACGAAATTAGTGAACACTAAACGCTCTGACTGGGACAAACAGCTACACCATGCTGTTTGGGCATACCGAGTTGCCTACAAAACGGTACTCCAAGCCACCCCCTTTCAGATGGTATTTGGCCAAAACGCTGTGTTACCCTTGGACTTCCTGATCCCTACATTGAGAGTAGCACAAGAGCACGAATGGACAGGTCATGAGCTCTCCTCTAGGATCTTTGACCTTGAACGATTAGGGGAAACAAGACTGAGAGCCGCTGCAGGGATATATGCAGCCAAGAAGAGACAGAAGGCATACTTTGATGCCCACGTGAAGGATAAAGGCTTGAAAGCAGGAGATCTAGTCTTAGTCTATACACTAAAACAACACGCGAGGAAGCTAGAAAAGAGAGGCTACGGACCTATGATCATCAATAGGATCTCCACGAGCGGAGCAGTACAATTGGCCACATTAGAGGGTGATGTTCTCCCAAATTATATTAGCGGTTGTAGAGTCAAGTTGTATCAGGAACCCCTCACGGAGGAAATGCTCAGTCGACTCAACACTGCTAAGAAACGCAAAGAGGAAGAAAAGCGAGTTCGAGAAGAAGCTCAAGCTGAAGCTTTAGAACGCATCAGAAGGATGAAATTACGAAGACAAGGTAGAGATCAGCCTGGAGCGAATGACTATGCAGACCAAGGATTTCCTATGGCCATGTGTGAAGTTGCAGGAACAAGCTCGCATAGGATAATTGATAGACGTCCTTTCATAACCATAGATATAGGACAAGGAAAGAGTGCAAGGACCATAAGAGCTTTGATTGACTCAGGTGCAGCCACTAGTGCTGTTAAATTGTCTTACTGTCAAGAGTTACAGTTAACTATCCACCCTGTGGAGGCATATCTCATAGGATTGGGAGGCGTGGAAACCCCTTGCATGGGCGAGGTGGAACTTCCCCTCTACATTCACGATGAGGCAATGACCGTTAAAGTATTAGTGTGTCAAGATGAGGATCTCACTGAACCCCTCGTCTTGGGTCAGGATTGGATCTATGACCAAGCAGTCAATCTAAACCTTAGAAGTGGACTTCTACAGGTTTGGCTCAATCATAGTCGAGTTACAGTAGAATTAGACAATGGAGCACTCAAGGAACTAGGAAAGGCACAGACTCCTGGTCCTTCCAGGGGTACACATGAAGATGACCATGCTGTTCTTGTTCAAAACCCTGTGTTGCAGAGGAATGATATTTGCAAAAAAGGAGTCAGGGATGCAACGGAACTCCCTTCTTTTCCAAAGGCCAGAAGGAGGCAGCAACCAAAGGCGGATCACAAGCAGAAGAAGCCGAGTACTACCTATGTCCGAGATCAAAAGTACCTGCGCAGCAGAATGTCCCAGAAAATAAACCAGGTGTGGGTGCGGAAAGGCGAACGACCGGGTGCACCATCGTCAACTACACGGGCAAAGCCTCTTATTAGTAACCAACAACACGACGCTAATAAGAAGTCTGTCAGAAATTCTTCTGCTAAAGTAAAATCTATTTGGGTGCCCAAGAAGTCGATGAAGGCAAGCCCACAATCTAGACAAATTTGGGTGCCTAAGGCTTGCTTGAGGGCACAAGTAGTTACGCCAAGGCCACAACCTATGCAGCATAACCCATCTACGAGTACAACCAGTATTCCCTCGTGCTCAACACTTAGGAACACACCAAGACCCATGAGCATGCATGTAATCACTTATAAGTGGGTCCCTAAAAGGCCCCATTCCCAAACAGCGACACCGACACAGCTCTCTGGAGTCTCTACGAAACCGAAAGCAAAGCCCATCCACTGCATTTGGCAGTCTAAGATCTGTAATAAACCCCCGACCCCGATTTGTAAATCCACCCCACTTACTAACGACATTAGTCTCCTAGGAATACACAAACGTTAACTACACTCACTGTCTTCGTGCACTTACTAACCACTAACTCATCACCTGCCTCATGTTAATGTTGTAACGGGGACAGCAACGGATTTATTCTGTCCATTACGATGTTAACACATGCTTCTATATTCTCACAGAATCAGAAGACAAGCAGTAAAATGGCAGAAGCGACAGGTTCGGGCTCACAAGCAGGGATACTTACTGCAGGAATTGATGTGGATAGCCTACCTGTGGACGTGCCTCCGACTGAACGACCAGTGGAGATGCAACACCTTCAGCAACTCCCGGTGCCAGATCCACCTACAGGCATCACGGAAAGAGTTCATGCCAATTCTCATTGGTTCAATGGCATGCCCGGTCCATTAGGTGAGGCCAAGTATATCTGGGAGTCTAAATGCGAGTATGACAGATCATGGGTGCGATTCCAATTTTTCTCCAAGGAGTTCGAGACTCTACAGAACACAGAAGATCTACAGATCATATGGCAACGAGCAGGATTGGCGGAATATTTTGAAGCCCCATTACCTAAACCCGATCTCCTCCGATGTTATTATCTGGTCTCCACATTACAAGCTCATGAAGATAAGGACCAACCCGGATCATTTGTTCTCCCCTCACTGCTGGGCAACAACGAGTTGAAGAGGTTTGAACTTACTGTGGAGCTGGTGAGTGATGCTTTAAATATGCATGGCACGCATGTGCCCTCAGAAAAGGATGCTCTCGTTCCCACCAACATGAAGGACAGGAAAGTAGTGAAGCTGAAAGACATGGCAGCCCTCACCTCAAATGTGTCCATCCCTCTCCGCATGTGCATGCAACATTTCGCCTTCCCCGGTCAAGACCGATTCACGCAACCACACAAGAAGATCTGGTTTGCTCTCTACTTGGCGGAAGCAGGTGCGCTACCTATTAAGCTACCAGTGTGGATTATAGATCAGTTGTATGAAGCGAACAAACGGGCTTCTAGGAAATTAGTGGTGAACGGATGCTGTGCACTCACACGCATCATTTACCGATGTTTGGCATATGATGTCCCCATTGAGCGTGCCTTAACTTGGGCACAATTACAAATGTTTAAAAGGCTCAAGACATCCACACATCAGTCCAAGCGCATGAGGGGCACGATTCCGTGTGTCCAGACAAGGGAAGTCCTGACTACTCCTGAGGCATCACCATTAAGAGAGGGCACTGTACCTCCTTTTACCATTAGGATACCCAGGTCGGAATCTGACACTACGACACAACCCACCCCATCGGCTCCTCCGGTTACACCTGAATTCGAGTTTGCTGCCACTGGAGAGGCTGAAGGACTGGACCCCCAGGATTTCGAAGCATTCCTACAAAGCACACAATTCTCTGATGTGGAGTTTTATTCAGAGGCAGAGGAGCAGGGCACATCCTCACGGAGAAGAAGAAAGTCTACAGACGGTAGACATGTCCATTGGAGTGACGCTCAGCAAAGTCAACAACACGGACAACCGGAAGAAGAAGAAGCATATGAAGAAGAGACCACTGAAGCCCCAGCATATACAGCAGAACTCCGAAGGCTGTATCAGATTATGGAAAGAGTACGATCGCAGCAATTACTCACTGAACAGAGCAGCAGAGTACTTATGACTCAGTTGTTGGAAGAAGCGGGGGTTGACTCAGAGTATAGGGAAGGTCTCTTATTGATGGCAGAAACATATGGAGTTGTAGAAGCTGTGCGCACTGCCATTCAGAGGCCTTCAGTTCAATATGACCCACGAAGGTTCCAGACACGGCCTCGCTCAGGTAAAAATATCCAAATTCCCGTTACAGTTGCAGAGGAGCCAACTACTACACCAACCTCCCAAACAGCTAGTCAACAGCACCCCGCCACCCATGAGGAGTTCACCAAACCACTACCACCTACTCCCCCACCATCACCTCCGAGAACAGAGACAGTGGAAATCCCATCGACCACTCAACCCACTGACCCAACCTTCATCTTTCGTACTCCCATCTCTAGTGCCACCCTATTCTCTACCACTGATAACCCGACCTTTGAAGCAAACCCCATCACTACACAACCCACCGAAACCCTTCCCGAGCCTGCCCTAGGACAACCATCCCCAATGCCTTCAGTCACGGGTCATCCTGACCCCAGATCCACATTCATGGGTTTCCCTACTACCATGCCACCCTTTCCACCCTTCTCAAATTTACGACCCCAACCCCCGATATCCCTTTCTCCATTTCTACAATCCCTCCAGGACATCTTTGCTAGGGCTTTCCAACCAGGCCCTCAACCATTCCCTGTCTTTTCAGCTCCCCACCCCACTTCACATCTATTCACCACTTCCACACACACACCACCTACCATACCAGTGTATATGGCAGGCCCCACACTAACGCCCACTCCTGAAGGTATGGACATTTCACCACCCACGGCACCTCCACCCACGGTTTCACCTCCTCCCATTCCCCCTCCACCAATTTCACCCACACACACAACTTTCGTAGACACATCATTCACTGTCTCCCTTCCCCAATTCCCTTCCCATGCATCGTCCACAGTAAACACCCCCCACTCATCTATAGGTAATGCATTGGACACCATGTTGGCTTGTATATCAAATTTAAGAACAGATTACATTCAGCTCCAGCAACAAAACGCACGCCTGCAAGAGCACTCAGCGACACTACAGCTCCGCCTTGCGGTACTAGAAGAGGAGAATGCTCGCCTCCACACACAGTTCCAAACCCTCCAAGACGCCCATAATATATTGGAACTACAGCTACAGAACGTAGATCAGGAAGCAGTGCAGGTGGTAGAAAGTCACCTATGGACACAACTGGAACGCAACTCAAAACTTCAGCGAAATATGGCGCTACTTAAACGCCATCTTGCGGCTGCTCAGGAAGAGAACAGACGTCTGCAAATACAAAATCAAGAGAACCTGGAGGCAGCTATTGAGAGCACACCGGGGGCACCCATCAGCCCATCCAAGTTTCAAGCAGTGACCCCCGATAATATCAAGATTATATTGGAAGATTATGCCATGCTACTCGAAGCACATGATAAGCTATCGGAGGAGCTAGGACAACTGAAGCAGGAACACCAACAAGGCCCAACAGCTGCCCCTCCAACCACCCCCTCTGCAGCTTCGCTTCCCTCCGACGCAGAGGCCATAAAAGATCTCCAGCAACAGGTAACTGAATTGCAGACACGCCTACTACAATATGAGAGGCCATCTTCCCCTCCGGAGGCTCCCACGGACGAAGAAGTTGTGCAAATTCCTGTGGAACAAACGTTTGATGAAGAATATGATCCGCAACCATTCCCAGGAGGCCAACAAACAGAAGAAGCGCAGGACACGTTCGAGGCACCACGGCCGCCATGGTTACGACAAGTGGAGGAAATAGGGACCTCGCATGAAGAGCGCACCGTAGTGCAAAATCAGGCTATGAGGGTCATAGAGGAGACTGTTTTACAATCAGATTACTTCAAGAACTTGTCATCGAGACGCCTGATTCTCTCATCGGAACTCCAGTACAGGCCATATTATATTATCTTGGCTGATTATAATGCAGAAATACAAAGAGTCACGGGTCAGATTCCTACTTTTGCGACCCAGTTTCAACCCGAAGACCTTCCTCCAGAGGTGCGAAAAGGCAAGATTCGTCAACCAACATGGCGGCAGAAACTTTTAGAGACTTATCCAGAAATGCTACGCACATGGAACAACGCGCCGTTGCACCTCCTGTACAACCCATGCTACGGTCCAGTCCCCCGCTGCAGGTCGTGGAAGGCATTTAATATCAAGGTACAGAACAATGCGCAATGCAAGGAATGGCTGAACTACCCGTACATCGCGCCACCACAAGGACCACCATCGGTAGCATATATGATGGGGACCATTCGCCACTGGATGCCGCGCTTGAAGCCCATGCAAGATGTAGCAGCGCAAATGATGCTTAAAATCTTAGATATGATGCAAGTGGTGCTGAAGACCTTTAGAAATGCAGCCGCACCACAGGTACGCCTTCCGGGGTTTAGCAATGGAAATTACGACTTGGTGTATGACATGAGCACCACCCCCAGTATCCGTGTGGCTTACGCTTGGCATGCACGCATCAAATACCTCCCCGCCTGCTACAAACAGACCTTCGAAGAAATGTTCAGATCAGGGTTTTGGGAGTACCACTCGGAGATTTTCGCGCCAAAGCCGACACATCTGCTTCAACTGTTTGCTTGTGAACAAGCAATGTATTCAGAGTACTACACCACCCCGCAACCAGAGACCCCCGGTGCAATAAATTGGGAGGCATTGGAAGCCGATCTAGCAAGAGGCTTAAGGATAGGAGAACATGAACTGGCCACCAATGTCATCCAATATTACATCGACCACCCGAGGGAACAAAGGTCTGTCAGGGGCGACAGACGCTAGGAAGGGGGGAGTGTTGGCATACAAAGCAATAAAGGAGTCATGCACAATACGGCAACAAGGCGAGATCATTTTTCCCATAGATTATGTACAACCCAAGTGATTTTAATCACTACACAAACATTGTAAATCCCGTTTTTGGTAGATTAGACTCCATTTTGTGCAAGCCGAGGAGTCCTCGAGCTTGAGGAGTATTAGAAGTACCATCGTACCAAATTTCATAATTTTTAGACTTCGTTTGAGCCCTCAAATAAGCCCTGGAACCTAATTTTTAACTAGGCCGGACACTAGGTCTGGACAGGGCCAAAAGCTAGTCAAAAACTATAAAAAGAGCTAGAGAGCTCATTTTGGAGGTTAGATTGTAATTGAAACAAACTTGTAAGAGCTTTTGAAAGTAATCTAAAGAACTCCATTGATTCTCTCTCTTTGTCTTGCCGTGTGTGCGCGTGTGTGTGTATGTGTGTGCATGCTTGTGTGCTTCTCACTCACGCACTTGTGCCGCCACTTGCTCGAGGTCTTCATACCATCCTCACATCTTCCCGGATTGACATTAAAGGAGGTGCTACTCATCACTGAGCTACATATACACCTCAACATAATGGGGTGGCAGAAAGGAGAAATAGAACATTGGTTGAATTTGCAAAAGCAATGCTAAAGGAAAAGAATTGTCCTAATTATCTTTGGGCTGAGGCTGTAAATACAGCTACATACCTTGTGAATAGGCTACCATGTGGAGCTTTGAATGGTATGACCCCTTATGAAGCTTGGTGGGGTAAGAAACCAACACTTGATCATTGTAAAGTGTTTGGGTCAATTGCCTATGCTTATGTGCCATCACAACTCAGACATAAGCTTGAACCAAAGGCAGAAAAATATGTGTTTATTGGGTATGATGAAAAGCAAATGGGTTATAGGCTATGGAGCCCTTTAACTAAACATTTTATTGTTTCTAGAGATGTGACCTTTGATGAACAGAAGAGTTGGTATGCAGATAAAGAATGTGATCTTGAAACATTTGAAGAAGAGATAAGAAGGAGTGCAAGAGGTAAGTCACATATGCAAATAGATGGAGATGAAGAACATATGCAAGCAAGCACATCAAGAGTTGGATCATATAGAAGGAATGAAGATGGACCAATATTTGATGAAGAAGTACATCCAGATATACATGAAGAGTGTGAACCAAGAAGGTCAACCAGAATGAGGAAGCAACCTACAAGGTATTCATATGACACTTCTTACTTGACTCAGAAAAATTATGCTTACATGGTTAAAGAAGATGAAGAACCTCAAAGCTATGATGAAGCAAAGGGTAAGAGACAATGGGAAGTAGCAATGAAGGAAGAGTTTGATGCACTTGAAGAGAACAAAACTTGGGAACTTGTTCCAAAGCCTAATGGTAAGAAAGTGATTGGAAATAAATGGGTTTACAAAGTTAAAAAGCATGCAGATGGAACTATAGCCAGGTACAAAGCCAGATTGGTGGTTAAAGGCTATGCTCAAACTTTTGGCATAGATTATGATGAGACATTCAGTCCTGTGGCAAAGATGTCAACCATAAGGACAATCATTGCCATTGCAGCATCAAAAGGATGGACATTGAGTCAATTGGACATTAAGAATGCATTTTTGAATGGATATATATCAGATGAGGTTTATATGGAGCAACCTCAAGGGTTTGCAGATCATAAGTTTCCAAATTATGTTTGCAGGTTGAGAAGAGCTCTTTATGGTTTGAAGCAAGCTCCAAGAGCTTGGAATTATAGACTTGTAAAGTATCTTAATGATCTTGGATATCAAAGTTCAAAGGCAGATGCAAGTTTACTTATCAAAAGAACAGATGAAGGTATGATCTACATTTGTATCTATGTAGATGATATTATAATTACAGGTACCTCAAATGAAGGAATCAAGGAGGTAAAGAAGCTACTTGAGAAGGAATTCAAGATAAGTGATCTAGGAAAATTGTCATATTTTCTTGGAATGGAAATCACTTATGCAGAACATGGCATATATGTATCACAAGAAAGGTATCTCTTGAATCTTCTAAAGAAGTTTAACATGGAGAATTGCAGAGAGGCATCTACACCACTAGAGGTCAATCATAAACTTAGTAGATATGATGGTGCAGAGTTCAAAGACATGAGGAAGTATCAATCTTTAGTGGGAAGTTTGATTTATGCAACTCTAACAAGGCCTGATCTTAGTTATGCAGTTGGTGTTCTTTCTCAATTCATGCATTGTCCAAAGGATCCACATTGGATTGCAGGTCAAAGAGTCCTTAGATATATCAAAGGGACTTTGAAAGAAGGATTGCATTATCCTTTTACATCAGATATAAGGTTGAGAGCCTATAGTGATTCAGATTGGGCAGGAAGTCAAGATGACAGAAGGTCTACCCATGGCTACATGATATACATTGGAGATAAACTTGTGAGTTGGTGTTCAAAGAAACAACACACAGTGGCCTTATCATCAACAGAAGCTGAATACAAAGGACTTGTGGAAGCAGCAAAGGAAGTCATATGGATGCAGACATTATTCAAAAGCTTGGAAATTGATCAAGGTATACCCATCATTCTTGGAGATAATATGAGTTCATTATATCTTGCAGCAAATCCTGTATTTCATGCAAGGACAAAGCACATAGAAATACAGTATCATTTTCTCAGAGAAAAGGTAATGGATAAAGAGATTGAAGTGGTGTACACTTCTACAAAAGATCAGATTGCAGATATTATGACAAAAAGCTTGGATGGAGTGAAGACAAGTAGATTCAAGGAGATGGCAGGAATAAAAGAGAAGAAGACTAGGTGAAGAAGTCAAATTATGCTAATTAGTGATTGAGGGGGAGCTGTTGGGGCTTCACTCACTAATTAGGCATGAATATATGAAGATATATGAAGACATATGATGGAGGAAAGAAGAAATGAAGAAAAGATCTACAGAAAATCAAGCCTAAGTGAAGGGACAATTTCACTATTGTAAATTAGTACAAAATTAGAGTCTAGATTTGTATTTGATCTTTAGAACTTACGAGTTCAAGTCTAGAAGAATGTAAACCATAGGTATATAAGTTAATTTGAGTCAAAAATATGTAGGAGAGAACTCAATTTTGAAATCTGAGTGAGTAGAGAAAAGTCGGGTCTTTTCTGAGAGAGATGGTGAGAGAAAACTTCTGAGTCTGAGAGAGTTTTCTATGGCTGTGAGCAAAATTAGGCCAAGCCATTTTGTACACATCTTCTCTGATAATCAACACATGTTTGTGTAGAAGGATTGAGTCTAATTCCTCTTGTACATTGAGTTCTAAGTCATTTCATATGACTGTGAAAGTTAGTTGATAGTTACGACTTTTCTGGCGCACATTTGACTGATCTTCTGAAGGTCAGATCTCGAAGCATGGTGTAAAGTTTTTGGTAAGTGATAGCTCATTTTAAAGCTATTGTCCTCAACTACATTTGGTCAAAAGATCTTCAAGAAACGGGATGCATACTCAGAGAAATCAGCTTAAGAGTGAAGGTATGTCAAATCGATGAAGTAGATTTTCAGTTTTCAGACATAGTGGAAAGGTTGGAGCAAAATCAGAAGATTTTGAAGTTATTATTTGAAAGTTTTGGTTATTATGTGTTGCTTAACATTAGCAAGAACATCTCTTAGCAAGTGATCAAAAGATTTTGCAAAGATTGAGCTAATACAGGTCAGATTGAAGGATTGAAGAAAAGGCGCAGATTTCTGTGAAGTGAAATTTTGATTTTCACTAAGTTCAGAGATGAAGACTCACAATGTGAGTATTGCTAAGATAATGGTGGTTATGGAGGTCTTCTAATACCACATTAGTTTAGTTCTTGTGGTGTTTTACACACCAACAGCTTAATCATAAGTTGAGCTCACATGAAGGTGAACTCATAGAAGATGTTACATGTTTTCAAAGCCTTGTGGGTAGTTTGAACTATGCCACATTGACAAGGGTTGACATACGTCATAGTGTGGGTGTGCTAAGTCAATTTATGTGCACAACCAAGAAACCTCACATGCAGTTTGCCAAGAGGATACTCAGATATCTCAAAGGGACCATGGATGAAGGGTGTAGCTCAAGTGTAAGCACCACCTCCTTTACTTGTCAATCCGTGGAGATGTGAGGACCGGTATGAAGACCACGAGCAAGTGAAGGCACAAGTGCGTGAGTGAAAGCACACAAACATGCACACACATACACACGCGCGCACAAAGTAAGATCAAAGAGAGGAACAATGGAAAGATTAGATTGCAAAAGGGTTCTCTTACAAAAGCTCTATTCTCTAACAAGCTAACCTCAAAAATGAGCTCTCTAGCTCTTTTTATAGTTTTTTGACTAGTTTTGGCCCTGTCCAGACCTAGTGTCTGGCCTAGTTAAAAATTAGGTTCCAGGACTTATTTGAGGGCTCAAACGGAGTCTAAAAATTATGGAAATTGGTAGGATGATAGTTCTAATACTCCTCAAGCTCATGGACTCCTTGGCTTGACCAAAATGGAGTTATAAAAATAGATAATGGTATTTACAATGGTTTTTACTGATGAAAATCACTATTTTTGTAGGGGATTCTTCTGAAAATTTGACATACACTTCTTGGAGCTCCCTACTTGCTCCCTTTCCTTGTGTGTCCACCTTTTGATGTGCTTACATGCTTTGTCCTTGACTTTAAGCTTCAACACTCCCCCCCCTCTCGAGTCTGTCGTCCCTGACAGACCTTTGTTGTAGTGGTTGTTCCAAGTAGTGCCTTGAGAGGGAGTGTCCCTTCTGTATGAACAAAAGTCGTCTCACTTCCAGATGTGTCTGGTTCTTCATCTATCATTACGAGTCTTTGCAAGTTGTAGTCTCTTGGTATGTGCTTCTTCCTTGGATTCCAACATGACTGTGTCGTTGTGAGTCTCCATTGATGTTTTCTAGATCTTCAAAAGTTGATGTTCATAGTAGCCATGCCAAGTACTCATAACCCATATTGAGTGATGGGTAAGTGTGTTCGTGCATGAGTTGAGGAAAATATGTGCCTTGTGCACGGCCTTGTAATGTAGCCCTATGAATGCTTACTTGGGAAATGCATTGGAAGAAGTATGGTGCAAAAATTGGGGGTCTTGAGCTAAGTGCTCAAGGGTATGCCGACGAAGAGGTTTCCTAAGCTATCATGGTTATGATGTTTCGAAGGTAAAGATACTTACCATGGAGAAGTTCGATTGATGTTCATCTCTTCGTGTTGTACACTCGGCCTTTGGGATGGAACATTGTTGATGAATGTCCATGTTGATGGTCCACTTATGAGATCTTTTGGGTGGCTGATCCTGTCTCCTCTTTTCAAAGCATCATTTGTCAAATATAGAGAATTGAATTTCTTTATATTCCTTGACAAACAACATTCAAGAACTACACCAAGCTTAGTTTCACATATTCTCTCTAGCTCACCATAAGCAGGAGTCTTCTCATCCAGTATACATACAAAGATTTGCAGGGTACCAGAACTACCCCGTGCAGATATCTCCCTGGATGCTTTCGTACATGCAATAGTTATGCATCACTCAAGTTGCAGACCTTCAAGCTCTTCACTCCTACCATAGTAAGAGGAAACCATAGTTGTGGATGTCATGCTCATGCCAAGTTCTTGACATCTATGAGATAAGGCAGCAATTATATCATCTGCTAGTCAAGACACAGTTCTATCCAAATTGATAAATGCCCAATAATCAACAGTTCCCCCTTTAACCAAGCATGACTCATTCACGTTTCATGAGCCAAACCTGGAAACAAGTGCTTCCTCTTTTTTTTTTCTTTTTTTTTTCTTTTTTTTTTGAGGAAAAAGATATCACAAAACAAGAACACAAAAGTTAGTATTAATAGAAATATTTGACATATGTCACTGTGCTCTTGTGCTTGGGATTCTCAAGTGTGTCTATGCACGGCCGTGTAATGTGGCCCTATATTAATGCATACTTTGGAAATGCATGACCTGAATGGTGCGAAAGACAGGGTTGTGCAAGGAGCACATGGTTGTCGCTCGTTCGAGGCTTTCGATGTTATTTGCGGAGGTTGATGCCGACCTTGGTGGAGGTATCCATTGAGTCTCGAACTGATGTAATCCTCCTTATTGGAGTCCATTTTCGAACATCATTTGGCACTGTAGAGGTCACTTTAGGCGTCTTCCTCTTTGGATGCTTTCTGAACTATGGTATCCAGTGTGGTTGGCGCTTTGGTTCGGTGGAGGGTACTTGTACTTTTGGCTTCCAAACCCATATCCTTTTTGCATGTCTTCCTACTAATGTTGAAGAGCTGATTTGATCTTCCTTTGGTCTCTGTATGTGGTTCTTACCCTTTTCTCTTTTTGGCTTCTTTGTTGAGACCTTTCGCATGTGGGAGAACATAGGTTGTTGTGGATGTAAGAGCTTCTTAGGTACCCACATCTGTAATTGCCCTTGTTGAGCTGCAGATAACTTCTTAGGCACCCAAACTTGTTGGATACCTTTTGATTGAGCTTGTCCGAACTGCTTCCTTTGTCTTCTGGCCTGGTTGGCTTGCCTGGATGGGATTTGTGGGGGCAAGGCTGGTGGTTGCTCTCCTTTGCGTACCCATATATGCTTCATGCTTGGAACTGCTTTCTTATCGAATGGTGTCTTTCTATTTGATGTAGCAATTGTCGTGAGCGGGTGGATCTTTCTTCTTCTCCAAAGAATCAAGTAGCCGCAGTAGTGAGTCCACCACACAAGCAAACACAACTTCGAACTTGGTCTTCTACGATGGACTCCTTCTGCATCATAGAGCTTCATACAACATCTTCTTTCATATGATTAGTCTTGGAAGAACTAAGAGAGTGTGTGGTGCCATGATCTAGGAGCATGCAGTTCTCTAATTCTAATGTAATGCATTGTTCAGGTACCCAAACTTGAAGAATTTGACTTCTTAGGTTTAAGTTAACTACGTGGTCATAGATCCAATCTTGACCCAAGACAAGTGGTTCTGTAAGGTTCTCATCTTGACATACTAGCGCTTTGACTTTCATTGGAACATGTTGAAGGTAGATGGGAAGTTCCACCTCCGCTAAACAAGGGGTTTCCACACCTCCCAATCCTATGAGATAAGCTTCTATGGGATTGATGTTCAACTGCAAGTCTTGGCAGTAGGTAAGTCTAACTGCACTACTTGCTGCACCTGAGTCAATCAATGCTTTCACCGTCCTTGCACCCTTCCCTTGTCCTATCTCTATGGTCACAAAGGGTCTTTGGTCAATGACTTGAGAAGTCGCTATGCCTGACTTTTGGCACATATCCATGTGATATTTTGGGGCTTTTGACTTGACATCTAGGCCTAATCCCCTTAACGTATTTCACCTAATACGCTCTTTGGCCTCTGCCTATGCTTCTTCTCTCACTCTTAACTCTTCTTCTTTTCGTTTCTTAGCAGTGTTGAGTCTCATTAGCATGTCCTCAGTAAGAGGTTCTTGATATAACTTGACTCTACAACCACTAATATAGTTTGGCAAGATATCACCTTCTAAAGTAGCCAATTGAACCGCGCAGCTAGTGGAAATTCTGTTAATGATCATGGGTCCATATCCTCATTTTTCCAACTTACGGGCATGTTTTTTTAGTGTGTAAACCAACACTAGATCTCCCTCTTTCAGTCCCTTATCCTTAACGTGTGCATCGAAGTATGCCTTTTGCCTTTTCTTTGCAGCGTAGATGCCTGCAGCCGCTCGTAGCCTTGTCTCACCTAAGCGTTCTAGATCAAAGATCCTAGATGACAATTCATGTCCATTCCACTCATGCTCTTGTGCTACTTTTAAAGCAGGGATTAAGAAATCCAGTGGTAGCACCACATTCTGTCCAAAGACCATCTGAAATGGGGTGGCATTGAGTACCATTTTGTAGGCAACTCGGTAAGCCCAAACAACATGATGAAGTTGTTTGTTCCAATCAGAGCGTTTATTATTTACCAATTTTGTCAATACGTTACAAAGGATCTTATTGGTACTCTCGGCTTGTCCGTTAGCTTGTGGGTGATAGGGGGCAGACTTCTTATGTATCACCAAGAATTCTTGGAGAAGATTTTCAATGACTTCATTCAACAAGTGTGTGCCTCAATCGCTCACCAACTCTATTGGTAGTCCATATCTTGTGAACACATTCTCGAATAAGGACTTATCCGTAGTCTGAGCATCATTCTTTGTTGTAGCTTTCACTTCTACCCACTTTGTAAGGTAATCTGTGGCTACAATAATATATTCTGCATGGGAGTTTCTAGCTGGGGGGTTAATAGGACCTATGAAGTCTATGCCCCACTTCGAAAATGCACGCCCTCCCATCATTGGCCTCAAAGGCATCTCGTCTTTTCTAACTGGATATTGTGCACGTTAGCATGTGTCACATTTCTTCACATAGGTATGTGCATCCATATGAAGAGTGGGCCACCAAAGTCCTGAGAATAGAATGGACTTAATCACTCGGTCAGGACCAAAATGTCCACCTGCAACACCACTGTGTGCAGTCTCTACGACCTTTAAATAGTCTGATTCATGAACGCACAGTCTTAAGTAACCATCTTTGCCTCTTCGGTATAGGTTCTCTCCTACTAAGGCATAGCCTTGAGCCTCTTGCTCCATGCTTCGTCTTCTTGCTAGACTGGCCTCTTTGGGTAATCTTCCCGATCTCATAAACTCTACCAATGGAGCACTCCAATCTGGAATTAATGATACTTGATAAAGCGTCGCATGATCCACTGGTGGTCTCTCTCTGCACATTGGACAATTCTTGATCCACTCATGTATTTCTTTGTCCATGCTAGGCCAATACACTCCTAAACGTTTCAAATTCTGCAATGTTCGTTGTTTAGAATAGTGATTTCCTAGCATTCCTTCATGGGCTTGTTGCAGCCAACTACTATGTTCATCGTCCGCAACACAACAAGCTAATACACCCTCAGTATCTTGTTTGTACATGCTTCCTGCTAATATGTGATATTTTTGTGATTTTATAATTTCTTCTTCTGATGTTTTCAGATTCTTATTTGCAGGGCCGAAGGTTAGAACTGGCACCAACTTATTTGCCCATTTAGGAACAACTTCTAAATTGAGCAGATAAGCATCGGGTAATTCTTCAGACACTCCTTGCGGTGACTCTCTTGAAGTGATGCGAGAAAGGTGATCCGCGCGAAGGTGGGTTCTACCTTTCCTGACAACGACTTCAAAGTCATACTCCATTAGTAAGAGGAACCATCTTACTAAGCGTCCAGTATTGCAAGGTTTATTGACCAAATATAACAAAGCTTGATGATCAGTGAAAAACTTGAACTTGTTGGCCAATAAATAGTGTCTAAACTTCTTCACAGCATAAACCATGCCTAAGCCCTCTCGCTCAGTTGTTGTATAGTTTCGTTCAGCTGCAATGAGCTGTCTACTAGCATATGCTATGGGCAAATCTAAGTTTCCTTCACCTGTGGGTTGTGCTAGCACACATCCTATGGCGTGATTGGATGCATCCACATGGACATGGAATTGTTTATTCCAATCAGGAGTGGTTAGTATTGGTGTTGTGCACAAACGTTTCTTCAGTTCATTGAAAGAATTCTCGCATTCGTCGTTCCACTCAAAATTAGACAACAAGGCATAAAGGGGTCTAGCTATGATCGCGTACGTGTGGATAAACCTACGATAATATCCACAATGGCCCATAAAGGCTTGTACCTCTTTAACATTCCTTGGCCGTGGCAGCTCTGCTATGGCTCGTACCTTATCTTCATCTGTTGAGATTCCATTCTTAGAAACAATATGACCTAATATTTTACCTTGACGCACCATGAACACACACTTTTCTGGGTTTAGACACACTCGATATTCTCTACACTTGTTGAAGATTTGTCTGAGCTCAGGGATGTGAAATCTTCTTTCTTGGGAATGAGCACATAAATCATCCACATATACTTCTAAGCTCTTTCGCAAGAACTCTTTGAAGACATGACACATGAGCCGTTGGAATGTTGCAGGTGCATTTGTGAGCCCGAATGGCATAACACGAAATGCAAAGATTCCCCACTCTGTGGCAAAAGCTATTTTGTGTTGATCTTCTGGGGCAATGGCTACTTGATTGTAACCTAAAAATCCATCAAGGAAGCTATAAACTTCCTTGCCTGCAACACGCTCCAATAGGTGTTTTGTGATTGGAAGTGGATAACTATCTCTGATCGTAGCGGCATTAACTTTTTTAAGGTTAATACACACTCGCAACTTCCCGTTCTCCTTGGGCACCACTACAATGGGGGACACCCATTCAGTATGCTCAATCTCATAGATAAATCCAGCTTCAATCAGCCTATCAATTTCTTCATTTATTTTGGCTGCATAGGTATCATTATATGTGTAGGGCTTCTGTTTGGTGGGCTTGGCATCAGCAGTCATGGGAATAGTATGAGAACAAATTCTTGGATCTACCCCTTTCAAGTCTCTATAGTGCCACACAAACACATCCCTATATTCCCTTAATAGAGCTACAAGCTCCATTTCTTCTCTTGCACTTAGGTCATCTCCTATATATGTGCATCTCTCTTCGTTCTCTTCGATGGTCACTACAATCTTCTTGGTCTTTTCTTTATTATCATATGATTCTCCTATGATGGCCTCTCTCTTAGGCATTCGTACCAAAATTTTGCGGTCGTCAACTTCATATTTCTTGAAGTTTTCTGGTACTTCAAACAATGATTCCTCCTCGTCTTGTTTCACAGCTTTTCTTTTCTTTTTCTTTTGACTGCTCTCACTTCCATCCTTTGAATTTACCGTTTTAATACTTGTGAGAGGATCTTCTTCTTTCTGGGTGAACACTCATATATCTTCTAGATAGTGCTGCTCTGAGTTAAAGCAACTATCCATCACAATGGACTCTATATCATCGTCATTCTCTTCGTCTTCTATGACATCACTAGGGTCACATTCTTCTAGCAAGGGCTGACACATGAACACTGAGATATCATAACCCTCCTCATCACAATGAGGTGTCCATTGTTCTTCATTGACAGCAATGTCCATGGTGGCTAAGATTTTTGGCCAGCCATGAGGCTCAAATTCCTCATCTGGAAAGATCATCGGTGTATAGGCTAGGTCTTTAATTGGTCTATCTCCTGGCGAAGTTCCTTCTTCCCTTGCCTTTAAACGTTTTTCCTCTTCCTCTGCGACCTTGCACATCCACAGTTGAGTATCTTCATGCAGCCATGATGGATCAGGTGAACTTTCAGAATGCACAGAGATGGAATCTTCTTTTGCTTTGTGGATAGAATTCCACCAGGAGTTAGTTCCCCAATCCTATACTCTTTGCATTTGTCGTAGGAAGGGTCTTCCTAGGATCATCTCATAGACATTATTTTTCTCAAAGTCACATATAGCAAATGTATGTTCAAACTCCACACCACAAGTGGTTAGAGTTATCCCTTCTAGCAATCCTAGAGGTCTTTCAAAATGACCATCAGCCATTTGAAGCTTCATTCTAGTTGGTCTTAATATGGGCTTGCCCCATCGCTTCCACAAGGATGTGGTCGCAATAGCAACACCAGCACCTGAATCTATGATTGCTTTGGTTGTGTAACCTTGGTAGGTGATTAGAAGATAAGTATTACCTTCTTCACCCTCACACATGTCCCCTATTTTGTCTAGAGGTATCTCTGGTACTTTTTGCTTAGAGCCTGTTTTTGGCATATTGGGCTCAAGTTCTGGAACCTGATCCTTCACATGATTCCATAGCTCAGGTTTTGCTTTGAGCAGCTCTTCTACAGTGAGGTGACACTGAACCCTAGTGTTCTTCACGACATCAGTGTTCCTTGGAACCACAGAGTCTTCATTTCTTACCAGTATTGTGGGAGCTCTAATCTGGAGAGATTCAGATTCCCATGGACCTAGAAATTGAGGCAGTTCTTCTAGGGTATTAGATTCAAAATCTAATCTTTCATCTTCTTGTTGTTCTGCTTCATCTCCGTAAATAGATGGAATGTCTTGGGGAAATTGATCATGAAGATCATCAATCTCAGGAATAGGAGGGGAATTACCCTTCTCCTTGGCCCATTTCTCTTCTTGTACTTCCCGCAAGAACTCTTGAGAGTACTGTTGAATTGAAAGAGGTATTCCAGCATCTGTGGAATTAGGAACATAAGCTCCCATTGGTGGTGAGCTTCCTCTTTCAATAACTGGTTGAGCCTGTGGAGGTAAAGAAACTTGTGGTTTGTTTACCAATTGCTCTAATCTTTCTAGTAAGCCTTGGAAATGCAAATCTGGTTTGACAGAGTTTGTCTGATTGAACTTTTGACTAGTCTCGAGTATAGCTTGAGCTTGTTCTACCATTTTCATGCACATTCTCATCCGTTCCATCTCTAAATCTGCTCTAGGGTAACTCTTGTCTAGGTTTGCAGCTGTAGGCCCTTCTTGAAGTCGAGCCTGGTAGGCCTTGAACATCATGTCCAAGCCTTCTAGGGTTGGATCTGCAAGAACAGACCCTGGTTGCGGTCTATTTACAATGGGTGGTGGGTGGGATGAGGTGGAGTGGATGGAGTTTCGACATGTGAGGGGCTTTGAGATGCAATGTCTTCTATTTTTGTTTTCGCTTCTTTTAAGCTTTCTTCTAGTTCCGATAACTTTTTATTCCACTTGCGATTGGCCTTCTCTCTGGTATCCTTCCATGTTCTTGTTTTCCTCTTACTAGGCTCTCTTGATTCACTCGACTCTGATTGTTCTGCTGGTTTATCCTGTTTTAAGGCTTGTGCTCTAGTGACAGCTTGTATAGGAGCCACATTGCTACTACTTGAACTTGAATCTGCCACTAAGGCTACCACATTAATGGGTGTAATCTTGGGTGCACTAGAGGGGTTTCTTGGACAAACTCTGGGGAGATGGTCTTTGCCACAATCAGGACAAAAAGCCTGTATTGTGATAGCCTGTCCTTGACTCGGAGATGGTGGGTGGGGACAGTCACGAATGAAATGGTCACCTTGACATCTGAAACAAGATCCTCTAGGGGCTTGTGGTCTCATTTGTCTCAATTGGGACCTAGGGTTAGGATTTGTGTACATGACATTGGAGTATTCAGGCTCCCAATTTTGTTCCATAGGTTGTGCCTCATATTGATACGGATAAATCTCACTATGTTCAGGTGACTCTGTGTAATAAGCATGTGGACTACCTTCATGGGAGTAGTTTGAACTATGAGCATGAGAGTCATTCTCTGAGATCAGTGGGGTCACTAGCACCAATGCTCTATTAAGGTTCTCTTCTGCCACTGCATACATAACTGGAACTGCATTGGCAGGAGCTGGTGGTTGGTTTCCCAAGACTGGTTGTGGCCTATATGGTGCCTGATATTGCTGTTGTGGTCTATAATATGGCTGTTGGTATTGGTTCTGATACCTACCTTGTGGGTAAGGTTGCTGATAATTTTGTCTAACAGCTTGCCTATTGTAGGGACAATCTTGAGCCGTATGGTTTGTGTACTTCCTTTCAATAGTGCAGTATGGGTTATTCCTTTCTCTCATGTTTTGGTTGTGCATTGGGCATACATTAGCCATGTGGTCACCTCCGCAAGTTTAACACCGATTCAATGGGGTGACTCTCGGTGTTTGTCTATTTTGGACTCCTAGCTTCTTGGCAACTTGCTCAGCTATCTCATCTATTTCCGTGGAGATTTTTGAAGTATGACTAGTAGAGCTATCAAAATCCTTATAGAGTTTGGACAATCCTAACTCCTCACCCAAGTTATCTTCTATGTCAATGCACGTCCGCACACACTCTTCTATGGATCTAGGCTCTTTCAAGTACACATATGATCTTAACTTAGTGCTTAGTAAGCCATCTAAAAACAAAGCCACTTGTTTGGCTGGTGTGGGTAACTCTGGAGCAGGGCATCTCTCTAGATACTGTCTGAACCTTCTACCTGCTAGCCGCACTGTTTCTTGGGGTGTCTGCTTGAAGCTGTGGATCAAAGATGATGTGTTATGCCTGATACCACTCTTGGAAAATTCTACAATGAATTCGTCTAGCAGTTGACCTATATCGTGATGGTTGCGACTACTCAGTGGTTGAAGCCAAGCTAAGGCAGTGCCCTTAAGAGTCAAACCAAATGCCTCGTACTGGGTGAACAAATCCTCAACCTGTTCAGCTCTTAACACTTGTTTAAACTCGGCCACATGATCATAAGGATCTTCTGACCCGTCAAAATAATTCTTCATTGCCTTGATCACTTGAGTGGGTCTAAGGGTTCTTGGGTGCTCTCGGGGTCTAGGCAATGGAAAATCCTGTTCATCTCTTTGTTGCCTATGTACTTGATGTCTCTCTCTTTCAGGTTTTTCATTTTCAAATCCTGACCTATTCCTGCCACAGTGTGTGAAAAACTTACCTCAGGTCTCTCTCTAGTTCTTTCTCTCTGGGCTTCATGAGCTTGGGATGATCCTACTCCTTGGAGGCCATGGGAAACATTGGATCTTGGTGGAGGGAAAATCAATTCATTCTTCCAAGTAAATGCATGTCTATCATGTTCTGTTACCAAGAAAATTTTCTCTGAGGTGTTATCCAGGTAGACAACTTTGCCTGGTATCTCTGGATCCTTGAACTCGTAGATGATGACTATGCCCAATTGGCTAGGTTGATCTGGCTTGAATCTCCAAAAGGCTTCCTCTGTTTCTCTATTCAAAAATAGCTCTATGCTTTTGTTGTCTTGAGGGATCCAGTCTGGAGTGATCACTCTAGTCAAAACTGACTTGCCTCTAAGAGTCTGGGGTCCTTGTCCTACATTTCCTTGTTCTAGGTCTCCTATCTCATTCTCATGAATGATATTTCCAAACTCATCGGTCCTATCTGGTTGGTTGGTAACCACATACATGGTTCCTTCCTTATCAATGTATGAACCCTCTTCAAACTTGACCACCGGGTGTTCAAGTCCAAAGGATTGATCTGGATTTTTGAGTTGGACCACTGATCGCCTCAAGTCATCCTCATAGATGCGAGCACCTAATCGGTTGGTCCGAATATATTCCAACTATGTCTTATAGGGACCTTCTGGTGTTTGTAGATGGGCAGTCCTTGAGCCACCTACAGGTTTCCCCATGCTAAAAGACATTTCTGAGTCACTTGTGTCTGAACTTAGTCCGTAAGGATGACCACTTAGTTGTTGTGCCCAAGACTTAGCTGTATGGTTGACACTGGACTGAGAAGATCTTATGCTTTGTCTATCCTTGCCTAGGTGTCTACCAGATCTCAAGTTCATAAGCTTTGGCTAACAGTCCAAAATTTCCCCTTGGTATGGTTCAAAAATCCTTTGGAGTCCCCTTAGGTTCCAGGTCCCACTTAAAGGTCAACTTCAAATTATCCTATCTAATCAACGCGTTATTCTTATAAAAAACAGTTGAGGCTGTGTAGGATTCAAAACGAGCTTTCCAACGAGCTATAGAGCTCAAAAAATGGACTTTGGATGAAAAAGTTATGTCAAATCGGGCTCCTGGGGGTCAAAACAGGCAAACAGGACCTTTTGGAAAAAATCACGATTTTGTGAAATCAAGAGAACTGCAATTTTGTGAACTTCAAGAGAATCACGATTTTGAGCACAGAATCGTGCTTTTGAAAATCGCGATGTTGAGCACAGAATCCTGTTTTTGAAAATCGCAATGTTGAGCACAGAATCGTGTTTTTGAAAATCGCGATGTTGAGCACAGAATCGTGTTTTTGAAAATCGCGATGTTGAGCACAGAATCGTGTTTTTGAAAATCGTGATGTTGAGCACACAATCATGTTTTTAAAAATCGCGATGTTGAGCATAGAATCGTGTTTTTGAAAATCGCGATGTTGAGCACAGAATTGTGTTTTTGAAAATCGTGATATTGAGCACAGAATCGTGTTTTTTTGAAAATCATGATGTTGAGCACAGAATCGTGTTTTTTTGAAAATCGTGATGTTGAGCACAGAATCGTGTTTTCACAGAATCACCTTTTTCACAAAATCGTGTTCTTACTGAAAATCGTGATTGGTGAGAATCGCGATTTTGAACAGAAAATCGTGTTTTCACAGAATCATGTTCTGGAGAATCGACATTCTATCTCAGAGAATCGTGTTTTCACAAAATTGTGTTTTTCTGCTGAAAATCATGATTGGTGAGAATCGCGATTTTGAGCACAACCACAGAATCGTGATTCTGAGAATCACCACAGAATCGTGTTCTTTTCCACAAGCTTTTAGGCGGGAAACAGAGAATCCTGATTTTTCAAAAAATTTTGAATTTTCACAGAATCACGATTTTCAACACAGAATCGCGTTTTTTGGCGGGAACTTCGAATTTTTGAGCGTCGGGCAATGGCGAGCTCCGTATGTGCAGCGCTTGCACTCTCTTGCATTTCCTAACTCCTCCTCACACAATGATGCATGAAAAATGGTATGAAATGCACTAAAAAAAACAAGAAATTTCTATGAAGAAGATGATGGAAGAAGATGGAGATGGTGATGATGATGAAGATGAAGAAGAAAAATCAGAAAATGAACAAAAATGATAGTTTTTTTTTTTACCTTCCAACGTCGCAATTCTACGATCTTACCATCACAACGCTCGTCCTCGAAGCTCTCTCCCCGGCAATGGCGCCAAAATTTGGTGTAGCTCAAGCGTAAGCACCACCTCCTTTACTTGTCAATCCGCGGAGACGTGAGGACCGGTATGAAGACCACGAGCAAGTGAAGGCACAAGTGCGTGAGTGAAAGCACACAAACATGCACACACATACACACACGCGCGCACAAAGTAAGATCAAAGAGAGGAACAATGGAAAGCTTAGATTGCAAAAGAGTTCTCTTACAAAAGCTCTATTCTCTAACAAGCTAACCTCAAAAATGAGCTCTCTAGCTCTTTTTATAGTTTTTTGACTAGTTTTGGCCCTATCCAGACCTAGTGTCTGGCCTAGTTAAAAATTAGGTTCGAGGGCTTATTTGAGGGCTCAAACGGAGTCTAAAAATTATGGAAATTGGTAGGATGATAGTTCTAATACACCTCAAGCTCACGGACTCCTCGGCTTGAACAAAATGGAGTTAAAAAAATAGATAATGGTATTTACAATGGTTTTTAGTGATGAAAATCACTATTTTTGTAGGGGATTCTTCTGAAAATTTGACATACACTTCTTGGAGCTCCCTACTTGCTCCCTTTCCTTGTGTGTCCACCTTTTGATGTGCTTCCATGCTTTGTCCTTGACTTTGAGCTTCAACACTCCCCCCCCCCTCTCGAGTCTGTCGTCCCTGACAGACCTTTGTTGTAGTGGTTGTTCCAAGTAGTGCCTTGAGAGGGAGTGTCCCTTCTGTATGAACAAAAGTCGTCTCACTTCCAGATGTGTCTGGTTCTTCATCTATCACTGCGAGTCTTTGCAAGTTGTAGTCTCTTGGTATGTGCTTCTTCCTTGGATTCCAACATGACTGTGTCGTTGTGAGTCTCCGTTGATGTTTTCTAGATCTTCCACAATTGATGTTCATAGTAGTCACGCCAAGTACTCATAACCCATATTGAGTGATGGGTAAGTGTGTTCGTGCATGAGTTGAGGAAAATATGTGCCTTGTGCACGGCCTTGTAATGTAGCCCTATGAATGCTTACTTGGGAAATGCATTGGAAGAAGTATGGTGCAAAAATTGGGGGTCTTGAGCTAAGTGCTCAAGGGTATGCCGACGAAGAGGTTTCCTAAGCTATCATGGTTATGATGTTTTGAAGGTAAAGATACTTACCATGGAGAAGGTCGATCGATGTTCATCTCTTCGTGTTGTACACTCGGCCTTTGGGATGGAACATTGTTGATGAATGTCCATGTTGATGGTCCACTTATGAGATCTTTTGGGTGGCTGATCCTGTCTCCTCTTTTCAAAGCATCATTTGTCAAATATAGAGAATTGAATTTCTTTATATTCCTTGACAAACAACATTCAAGAACTACACCAAGCTTAGTTTCACATATTCTCTCTAGCTCACCATAAGCAGGAGTCTTCTCATCCAGTATACATACAAAGATTTGCAGGGTACCAGAACTACCTCATGCAGATATCTCCCTGGATGCTTTCGTACATGCAATAGTTATGCATCACTCAAGTTGCAGACCTTCAAGCTCTTCACTCCTACCATAGTAAGAGGAAACCATAGTTGTGGATGCCATGCTCATGCCAAGTTCTTGACATCTATGAGATAAGGCAGCAATTATATCATCTGCTAGTCAAGACACACTTCTATCCAAACTGATAAATGCCCAGTAATCAACAGATCCACCTTTAACCAAGCATGACTCATTCACGTTTCATGAGCCAAACCTGGAAACAAGTGCTTCCTCTTTTTTTTTCTTTTTTTTTGAGGAAAAAGATATCACAAAACAAGAACACAAAAGTTATTATCAATAGAAATATTTGACATATGTCACTGTGTTCTTGTGCTTGGGATTCTCAAGTGTGTCTATGCACGGCCGTGTAATGCATACTTTGGAAATGCATGACCTGAATGGTGCAAAAGACAGGGTTGTGCAAGGAGCACATGGTTGTCGCTCGTTCGAGGCTTTCGATGTTATTTGTGGAGGTTGATGCCGACCTTGGTGGAGGTATCCATTGCGTCTCGAACTGATGTACTCCTCCTTATTGGAGTCCATTTTCGAACATCATTTGGCACTGTAGAGGTCACTTCAGGCGTCTTCCTCTTTGGATGCTTTCTGAACTATGGTATCCAGTGTGGTTGGCGCTTTGGTTCGGTGGAGGGTACTTGTACTTTTGGCTTCCAAACCCATATCCTTTTTGCATGTCTTCCTACTAATGTTGAAGAGCTGATTTGATCTTCCTTTGGTCTCTGTACGTGGTTCTTACCCTTTTCTCTTTTTGGCTTCTTTGTTGAGACCTTTCGCATGTGGGAGAACATAAATTGTTGTGGATGTAAGAGCTTCTTAGGTACCCACATCTGTAATTGCCCTTGTTGAGCTGCAGATAACTTCTTAGGCACTCAAACTTGTTGGATACCTTGTGATTGAGCTTGTCCGAACTGCTTCCTTCATCTTCTGGCCTGGTTGGCTTGCCTGGATGGGATTTGTGGGGGCAAGGCTGGTGGTTGCTCTCCTTTGCGTACCCATATCTGCTTCATGCTTGGAACTGCTTTCTTATCGAATGGTGTCTTTCTATTTGATGTAGCACATGTCGTGAGCGGTTGTGTTTGCTTGTGTGGTGGACTCACTACTGCGGCTACTTGATTCTTTGGAGAAGAAGAAAGATCCACCCGCCTTCGAACTTGGTCTTCTACGATTGACTCCTTCTGCATCATAGAGCTTTTGACACATACAACATCTTCTTTCATATGATTAGTCTTGGAAGAACTAAGAGAGTGTGTGATGCCATGATCTAGGAGCATGCAGTTCTCTAATTCTAATGTAATTGTTCATGTACCCAAACTTGAAGAATTTGACTTCTTAGGTTTAAGTTAACTACGTGGTCATAGATCCAATCTTGACCCAAAACAAGTGGTTCTGTAAGGTTCTCATCTTGACATACTAGCGCTTTGACTTTCATTGGAACATCTTGAAGGTAGATGGGAAGTTCCACCTCGCCCAAACAAGGGGTTTCCACACCTCCCAATCCTATGAGATAAGCTTCTATGGGATTGATGTTCAACTGCAAGTCTTGGCAGTAGGTAAGTCTAACTGCACTACTTGCTGCACTTGAGTCAATCAATGCTTTCACCGTCCTTGCACCCTTCCCTTGTCCTATCTCTATGGTCACAAAGGGTCTTCGGTCAATGACTTGAGAAGTCGCTATGCCTGACTTTTGGCACATATCCATGTGATATTCTGGGGCTTTTGAGTTGACATCTAGGCCTAATCGCAATGTTGAGCACAGAATCGTGTTTTTGAAAATGGAAATGTTGAGCACAAAATTGTGTTTTTGAAAATCGCGATGTTGAGCACAGAATCGTGTTTTTGAAAATCGCGATGTTGAGCACAGAATCGTGTTTTTGAAAATCGTGATGTTGAGCACAGAATCGTGTTTTTGAAAATCGCAATGTTGAGAATAGAATCGTGTTTTTGAAAATCGCGATGTTGAGCACAGAATTGTGTTTTTGAAAATCGTGATGTTGAGCACAGAATCGTGTTTTTTTTGAAAATTGCAATGTTGAGCACAGAATCGTGTTTTTTTGAAAATGGTGATGTTGAGCACAGAATCGTGTTTTCAATGAATTGCCTTTTTCACAAAATCATGTTCTTACTGAAAATCGTGATTGGTGAGAATCGCGATGTTGAACAGAAAATCGTGTTTTCACAGAATCATGTTCTAGAGAATCGCAATTTTATCTCAGAGAATCGTGTTTTCACAAAATCGTGTTTTTTTGCTGAAAATCATGATTGGTGAGAATCGTGATTCTGAGCACAACCACAGAATCGTGATTTTGAGAATGACCATAGAATCGTGTTCTTTTCCACAAGCTTTTAGGCGGGAAACAGAGAATCATGATTTTTCAAAAAATTTTGAATTTTCACAGAATCACGATTTTCAACACAGAATCGCGTTTTTTGGCGGGAACTTCAAATTTTTGAGCGTCGTGCAATGGCAAGCTCCGTATGTGCAGAAAATCATGAAAAAACACAGTGCTTGCACTCTCTTGCACTTCCTAACTCCTCCTCACACAATGATGCATGAAAAATGGTATGAAAATGGTGAAAATGCACTAAAAAAAACAAGAAATTCTATGAAGAAGATGATGGAAGAAGATGGAGATGGTGATGATGATGAAGATGAAGAAGAAAAATCAAAAAATGAACAAAAATGATAGTTTTTTTTTTTACCTTCCAACGTCGCAAGTCTACGATCTTACCATCACAAGGCTCGTCCTCGAAGCTCTCTCCCCAGCAACGGCACCAAAATTTGGTGTAGCTCAAGCGTAAGCACCACCTCCTTTACTTGTCAATCCGCGGAGACGTGAGGACCGGTATGAAGACCACGAGCAAGTGAAGGCACAAGTGCGTGAGTGAAAGCACACAAACATGCACACACATACACACACGCATGCACAAAGTAAGATCAAAGAGAGGAACAATGGAAAGCTTAGATTGCAAAAGAGTTCTCTTACAAAAGCTCTATTCTCTAACAAGCTAACCTCAAAAATGAGCTCTCTAGCTCTTTCTATAGTTTTTTGACTAGTTTTGGCCCTATCCAGACCTAGTGTCCGGCCTAGTTAAAAATTAGGTTCGAGGGCTTATTTGAGGGCTCAAACGGAGTCTAAAAATTATGGAAATTGGTAGGATGATAGTTCTAATACTCCTCAAGCTCACGGACTCCTCGGCTTGAGCAAAATGGAGTTAAAAAAATAGATAATGGTATTTACAATGGTTTTTAGTGATGAAAATCACTATTTTTGTAGGGGATTCTTCTGAAAATTTGACATACACTTCTTGATGCTCCCTACTTGCTCCCTTTCCTTGTGTGTCCACCTTTTGATGTGCTTCCATGCTTTGTCCTTGACTTTGAGCTTCAACACTCCCCCCCCTCTCGAGTCTGTCGTCCCTGACAGACCTTTGTTGTAGTGGTTGTTCCAAGTAGTGCCTTGAGAGGGAGTGTCCCTTCTGTATGAACAAAAGTCGTCTGGCTTCCAGATGTGTCTGGTTCTTTATCTATCACTGCGAGTCTTTGCAAGTTGTAGTCTCTTGGTATGTGCTTCTTCCTTGGATTCCAACATGACTGTGTCGTTGTGAGTCTCCGTTGATGTTTTCTAGATCTTCCACAATTGATGTTCATAGTAGTCATGCCAAGTACTCATAACCCATATTGAGTGATGGGTAAGTGTGTTCGTGCATGAGTTGAGGAAAATATGTGCCTTGTGCACGGCCTTGTAATGTAGCCCTATGAATGCTTACTTGGGAAATGCATTGGAAGAAGTATGGTGCAAAAATTGGGGGTCTTGAGCTAAGTGCTCAAGGGTATGCCGACGAAGAGGTTTCCTAAGCTATCATGGTTATGATGTTTCGAAGGTAAAGATACTTACCATGGAGAAGGTCGATCGATGTTCATCTCTTCGTGTTGTACACTCGGCCTTTGGGATGGAACATTGTTGATGAATGTCCATGTTGATGGTCCACTTATGAGATCTTTTGGGTGGCTGATCCTGTCTCCTCTTTTCAAAGCATCATTTGTCAAATATAGAGAATTGAATTTCTTTATATTCCTTGACAAACAACATTCAAGAACTACACCAAGCTTAGTTTCACATATTCTCTCTAGCTCACCATAAGCAGGAGTCTTCTCATCCAGTATACATACAAAGATTTGCAGGGTACCAGAACTACCCCGTGCAGATATCTCCCTGGATGCTTTCGTACATGCAATAGTTATGCATCACTCAAGTTGAAGACCTTCAAGCTCTTCACTCCTACCATAGTAAGAGGAAACCATAGTTGTGGATGCCATGCTCATGCCAAGTTCTTGACATCTATGAGATAAGGCAGCAATTATATCATCTGCTAGTCAAGACACACTTCTATCCAAACTGATAAATGCCCAGTAATCAACAGTTCCACCTTTAACCAAGCATGACTCATTCACGTTTCATGAGCCAAACCTGGAAACAAGTGCTTCCTCTTTTTTTTTCTTTTTTTTTCTTTTTTTTTTGAGGAAAAAGATATCACAAAACAAGAACACAAAAGTTAGTATTAATAGAAATATTTGACATATGTCACTCTGCTCTTGTGCTTGGGATTCTCAAGTGTGTCTATGCACAGACGTGTAATGTGGACCTATATTAATGCATACTTTGGAAATGCATGACCTGAATGGTGCAAAAGACAGGGTTGTGCAAGGAGCACATGGTTGTCGCTCGTTCGAGGCTTTCGATGTTATTTGTGGAGGTTGATGCCGACCTTGGTGGAGGTATCCATTGAGTCTCGAACTGATGTAATCCTCCTTATTGGAGTCCATTTTCGAACATCATTTGGCACTGTAGAGGTCACTTCAGGCGTCTTCCTCTTTGGATGCTTTCTGAACTATGGTATCCAGTGTGGTTGGCGCTTTGGTTCGGTGGAGGGTACTTGTACTTTTGGCTTCCAAACCCATATCCTTTTTGCATGTCTTCCTACTAATGTTGAAGAGCTGATTTGATCTTCCTTTGGTCTCTGTACGTGGTTCTTATCCTTTTTTCTTTTTGGCTTCTTTGTTGAGACCTTTCGCATGTGGGAGAACATAGGTTGTTGTGGATGTAAGAGCTTCTTAGGTACCCACATCTGTAATTGCCCTTGTTGAGCTGCAGATAACTTCTTAGGCACCCAAACTTGTTGGATACCTTGTGATTGAGCTTGTTCGAACTGCTTCCTTCATCTTCTGGCCTGGTTGGCTTGCCTGGATGGGATTTGTGGGGGCAAGGCTGGTGGTTGCTCTCCTTTGCGTACCCATATCTGCTTCATGCTTGGAACTGCTTTCTTATCGAATGGTGTCTTTCTATTTGATGTAGCACATGTCGTGAGCGGTTGTGTTTGCTTGTGTGGTGGACTCACTACTGCGGCTACTTGATTCTTTGGAGAAGAAGAAAGATCCACCCGCCTTCGAACTTGGTCTTCTACGATTGACTCCTTCTGCATTTTTTGACACATACATCTTCTTTCATATGATTAGTCTTGGAAGAACTAAGAGAGTGTGTGGTGCCATGATCTAGGAGCATGCAGTTCTCTAATTCTAATGTAATGCATTGTTCATGTACCCAAACTTGAAGAATTTGACTTCTTAGGTTTAAGTTAACTACGTGGTCATAGATCCAATCTTGACCCAAAACAAGTGGTTCTGTAAGGTTCTCATCTTGACATACTAGCGCTTTGACTTTCATTGGAACATCTTGAAGGTAGATGGAAAGTTCCACCTCGCCCAAACAAGGGGTTTCCACACCTCCCAATCCTATGAGATAAGCTTCTATGGGATTGATGTTCAACTGCAAGTCTTGGCAGTAGGTAAGTCTAACTGCACTACTTGCTGCACTTGAGTCAATCAATGCTTTCACCGTCCTTGCACCCTTCCCTTCTCCTATCTCTATGGTCACAAAGGGTCTTCGGTCAATGACTTGAGAAGTCGCTATGCTTGACTTTTAGCACATATCCATGTGATATTCTGGGGCTTTTGAGTTGACATCTAAGCCTAATCGCAATGTTGAGCACAGAATCGTGTTTTTGAAAATGGAAATGTTGAGCACAAAATCGTGTTTTTGAAAATCGCGATGTTGAGCACAGAATCGTGTTTTTGAAAATCGCGATGTTGAGCACAGAATCGTGTTTTTGAAAATCGTGATGTTGAGCACAGAATCGTGTTTTTGAAAATCGCGATGTTGAGCATAGAATCGTGTTTTTGAAAATCGCGATGTTGAGCACAGAATTGTGTTTTTGAAAATCGTGATGTTGAGCACAGAATCGTGTTTTTTTGAAAATCGCGATGTTGAGCACAGAATCGTGTTTTTTTGAAAATGGTGATGTTGAGCACAGAATCGTGTTTTCACAGAATTGCCTTTTTCACAAAATCGTGTTCTTACTGAAAATCGTGATTGGTGAGAATCGCGATTTTGAACAGAAAATCGTGTTTTCACAGAATCATGTTCTAGAGAATCGCGATTTTATCTCAGAGAATGTGTTTTCACAAAATCGTGTTTTTTTGCTGAATCGTGTTCTTTTCCACAAGCTTTTAGGCGGGAAACAGAGAATCGTGATTTTTCAAAAAATTTTGAATTTTCACAGAATCACGATTTTCAACACAGAATCACGTTTTTTGGCGGGAACTTCAAATTTTTGAGCGTCGTGCAATGGCGAGCTCCGTATGTGCAGAAAATCATGAAAAAACACAGTGCTTGCACTCTCTTGCACTTCCTAACTCCTCCTCACACAATGATGCATGAAAAATGGTATGAAAATGATGAAAATGCACTAAAAAAAAACAAGAAATTCTATGAAGAAGATGATGGAAGAAGATGGAGATGGTGATGATGATGAAGATGAAGAAGAAAAATCAGAAAATGAACAAAAATGACAGTTTTTTTTTTTACCTTCCAACGTCGCAAGTCTACGATCTTACCATCACAACACTCGTCCTCGAAGCTCTCTCCCCGGCAACGGCGCCAAAATTTGGTGTAGCTCAAGCGTAAGCACCACCTCCTTTACTTGTCAATCCGCGGAGACGTGAGGACCGGTATGAAGACCACGAGCAAGTGAAGGCACAAGTGCGTGAGTGAAAGCACACAAACATGCACACACATACACACACGCGCGCACAAAGTAAGATCAAAGAGAGGAACAATGGAAAGCTTAGATTGCAAAAGATTTCTCTTACAAAAGCTCTATTCTCTAACAAGCTAACCTCAAAAATGAGCTCTCTAGCTCTTTTTATAGTTTTTTGACTAGTTTTGGCCCTATCCAGACCTAGTGTCCGGCCTAGTTAAAAATTAGGTTCGAGGGCTTATTTGAGGGCTCAAACGGAGTCTAAAAATTATGGAAATTGGTAGGATGATAGTTCTAATACTCCTCAAGCTCACGGACTCCTGGGCTTGAACAAAATGGAGTTAAAAAAATAGATAATGGTATTTACAATGGTTTTTAGTGATCAAAATCACTATTTTTGTAGGGGATTCTTCTGAAAATTTGACATACACTTCTTGGAGCTCCCTACTTGCTCCCTTTCCTTGTGTGTCCACCTTTTGATGTGCTTCCATGCTTTGTCCTTGACTTTGAGCTTCAACAAAGGGTTATACTACCCTTATGTATGTGATTTAAGTTTGAAATTGGTCTTTGATGTATATTGGGCTAGCTCCAAGGAAGATAGAAGGAGCACCTCAGGATATCTTACCTTTGTGGGTTCAAAACGTGTCTCATGGCCATCCAAGAAGCAACCCACAGTTGCACTCTCTTCTATTGAAGCTGAATACAAAGGTCTTGCGATAGCTACTCAAGAAGCAATGTGGATGAAGACACTATTCATAGATCTCGGATTGGAGATTGGAACCCTAAGTATTTTTGCTGACAACATGAGCCGCATTCACTTGGTTGCCAATCCAATTTTCATGCAAGGACTAAACATATTGAAGTACATTATCACTATGTAAGAGAGAAGATTGTGAGCAAGGAAATTCACTTAACTTATGTGTCAACCCATCAACAATGTGCATATATCTTAACCAAGGCACTAGATCGAACCAAACTCAAAAAATTTAAAGGTATGATTGGCTTGCAAATAATCTTGGAAGATTGAAGACCTCAAGCTCACTTGACTTGAGGGCGAAATGTTGGAGGGACCAAATCCATGGCAAGTCTAAGTGGTGGCTTGAGTAATCAAAAGACATAGGAACTTGAGGGAAATGTCAAGTCTTTGTAGAGTTCACTTGTGAACTCACTCTTGTAATTTTTGAGGTTCTACTTGATGTAAAAGTGAAAGAATCTAAAGTGGTTGAGTCCACTTGATGAGTAGGAAGGAGAAAAGCCACAAAGTTGTGATTGAGTGATTAGGATAATCAATCACTAAAAGATTGGAGAGTGATTTTAGGTGAGATTCAAATTCAAATTTGGGCTCCAAATATCACTATAAATACATGGCTCTTTAGGTGCAGATTTAACACCTCCATGAGCAAGGCCTCATACCATATCAGTGTGTGATCTCAAGGTACACATATGTACCAATAAGTCCATTCTTTACAATCAATATACATTCATTTTCATGATCATTTGTGTCCATATCTTCATTCTTTTATGAGTGTACTGTTCACTGCCATATCTCTCAATTTTTTTTAGCGAGTTTGCAGAGATGATTTCTCTAAGCATGATTGATCCTTTTCAGTGCTTCAACTTAGTAAATTTATCTCTCTAAGTCTAATACATACTCACAAAGTATCATTTCATTTGGAGTTCACGATTTTGAGATATGTTCATTCGAAGTTGCATATGTCTCTTCATACTCCATTTCTCTATTAGTACTCTATCAAAATATGGATTTTCTTAGACCTTGTTCTCAGTGTGTAGTTGGTCGTTTTCCATTATTTAAATCATGTTAGATTTTTAATACTATCTATTATATGCCTACAAAATTTTATAAGCATTGCATCTTGGAATCGCGAGATATTAATAGATCTTTTCTCATTGGTCTGAGGACTACTACAACCCGTGAAAATCAGGAGGATACTGTGACTTGTTGTTGTAGTGCAAAGTTTTTGCAGCACCATTTCATCTTCTCCAAGTTCAAATCCATCTCTTCACAAACAATCTGCCTTCTTTCCTTCCCTTGGCAATGCCCTTGCCTTCTTGCTTCACCACACACCCTTTTGCATCAAATATAACCTGCATACCTCTCTCTACAATCTTTCCTATAGAGGTAAGGTTTTTGGAAATAGATGGAACATGGAGCACATCTTTAAGAGTCTTGACACATTTACCTTCACCTAGCTTCACATCTCCGACATTTGTAATGGGATGCTCAGTGTTATCTCATGTCTTCACACAAACGTTTGAGCTTGGGACCGACATATGAAGAAAGGATTCCTCCATACATGACATGTGATTAGAACATCCAGAGTCTATGTACCACTTTGTGTCTTTGGGATCACTAGTGTAGCCATGTCTTATGTAAGGAATTGAACTCACAACCTCTTGGTTAGGAATGTGATGGGCTAACCACTTGCCCCAAAAGCCATGGTTGAGGATTACTTCCTAATCCTCTCTCTTAGGGTGTGGTTCAACCATCTCCTACCAGGATTATGTTACATTCTTCCCCCCTTGAACTCCCCTAGGGAATGTACCCTGACCAGCTATGGGACTGGTAGGATGTACCCTGGATGTACCCTGGCAGGATGTACCCTGACCAGCTATGGGACTGGCAGGATGCACCCTCACACAGTTTCTTGAACACTCAATCAAGTGCCACCCAAGGATTCCCAAGGAATTCACACTTCCAACCTAGCTCATTGGAAAGTTCATTCCGAGAGCTTTCCAACGGTATATTACACGCCTCAATCTGACCTACGGATTGGGAGATACACCCCAATCATTGTAAGGTCCATCATTGAAATCGACGCGCGCCTTCCACAATTCCTACCCTTTCACATGGAGGATGCCCAAGCGCCTTTTTTAGAGGCCATTGGGTCATTCCACTTTGCCCAAGCCTACTTCCTAGGCTCTGATATCAATGTAAGGAATTGAACTCACAACCTCTTGGTTAGGAATGTGATGGGCTAACCACTTGCCCCAAAAGCCATGGTTGAGGATTACTTCCTAATCCTCTCTCTTAGGGTGTGGTTCAACCATCTCCTACCAGGATTATGTTACATCTTATGACTAGGAGGGTCTTCTTCTCATCATCCTTCTTGGATTTGTCTTTCCCTTTTCCATTCTTGCCATTCCTTGAAGATGATGCCTTGCTATCTCCTTCTAAATTTGAATTTTCTTCCTTGGATTGATTTCTCTTGCTTTCTCCTCCTTTACCCTTCTTGCCACTCTTGCCTTTGCCTTTTCTAGCATATAGGACCTGTGAGTGACCATCCTTCTTGGACGTGTCTCCTATCGCAAGTTCTTCTCCCACTAGGTGTGGGATCAACTCCTCAAGAGTTGGTAGAGGAGCTCTATACAAGATGGTAGTAATAAGGGGTTTCCGCTTGTCTTCACCTCTCAGCCCATTGAGAGTAATTTTGCACAAGGTCTTCCTCATCTACTTTGCATCCAATGGATGCCAATTTCTCCCTCACTCCACTCTCTAGGTGTAATCAACAATAGACTGACCACTACCCTTCTTCAAGGGATGGAGTTCATTGTAAAGTTGCATCTTTTTGCTTCTTGTGTAAGTGGAATATATCTTCTCTAAGGCCTCCCAAACATCTCTAGCATGGTCAAGCTTTGATATGACCAATCATAGTGTTAGAGATTACCTATGATATGTAGAAGATAGCTCTCCTATTTCTTTCCTCTTAATCCTTTAACATCTTCAAATCTTGATTGGTGATCTTTGGATCTTTAGGAACCACATTGGGCTTATTTTCATCTCCACATACGATAGGCCATAAAAAGTTCCTCATGAGGTAGTTCATGACTTTGAACCTCCATGGCTGATATTTGTCTTTGTCAAGCAACTCCACTTTTGACCTAGATCTTCCATAATGAATGGGAAATTAGGGTTACACTCAAATGTACCTCTTAGCCTTGATGTGTAAGCATTTGTGTCCTTCTCCTACAATCTTCAAAGGATGTTTTTGCCTTGATACGAACTGATGGAATTTAATTCCTTAGATTTGCACACTAGAAGTGAAATGAATACAATACCTATGTACCTTCATACACCTTTTTTGCTACCCTACAACAAAACTCTGATTCACATACCTTACACTCATCAAAATCACCTATGCTTTGAGCAACACTTATTTTGGTTCTTAAACTTTCCAAAAATCTATAGAATATCTATAATGGATATGTTTAGGATAGTCAACAATGTTAAAAATAAAGAAGTAAGCTCATATATATTTTTGCAAAAAGGATTTTCTTCAAGTAGAAGGAAAATACAAAAATGAAAAATAGAGGCATTTACTTCAGCAAGTAGTGGAGGCCAAAAGAGAATCATTCAAAAGAGAATCAAATCCAAAAGCTGAACTGTAAGAGGAGTGGCTATCCAAAGTAGTGGAGAAATGATGGAGAAGAGCTCTCAAACTCATCATGAGAGTTTTTGGTCACTTGGCTATAAAAGAGGCAAGGGAGGACACTCAAGAATAGAGGAAGAAGGCGTGGAAGCCCCCTTGTAGCTACTTCATTTGTTTTGAGTCATTTCGTTCAGTTTACTCTCATAGAGTATGTCCAACCGCACACCCATTTTTGGGTAGTCTACTTGTAAGAGTCATATCTCTCAATATATGTATCCAATTTTGGTGTTTAAACATTCGTTGGAAAGCTTATCTCAAGTACTTCCTCTGTCTACACAGTTTTATGAAATTCTTTATTCTCTCTGAGTTATTCAGGTTTTAGTGAAGTCCAGTTTTCAGCCTAACTGAGTGGACAGGTAGTCTGTTTTGAATCAAATAGTTGCCAACTCAAATCTACTCCAAATTGAGTGTTTGATATCTAATTTGAAAGCTCTAGGTGTCTAGTTTGAGTGATCAAAGTTTCAAGTTCATTGGATATTTCAATTGGTACCACTTTTCATTTGAAGGTTCTGCTATTGGCAAGAGTCTTGATCCTGAGAAGGTCTTCTACACTTTCCACTGCGAGTAGGAGAGGAATTCTCCAACAATTGGTATCAGAGCATTGGAGTTTGAAGATTCAAAGCATTGGAACTGAATTGAAGCAAAGGAGATGTTGAGCCCATAAAAGTCATGTTGGTCGAAGTCAACTATAGTCAAAGTCAAAAGGTCAAAGTCAATTGGTCAAAGTCAACAAGGTCAAGGTCAAAGTCACCAGGTGCAAAGTCAAAGTGCTAAAGTGCAGGTGTCAAAGTGCACAGGTAGTGCATAATTAATGGTCCACAAAGGGTAAATTGGAGAAAGTGGGTTGCAGGTTGCAGAGGTATTTTCTCTAAATTCCCTAAGGTTCAAAGTGTGTTTTAAAGTGTTTTGGAAGGTTCAGGTGAACCCCTCTTATGTGCAAAAGTGAAGACTTAAAAGGAAAATGTGAAGGTATGTGAAGCGGCAGCGTACGTACAGGTGAAAGTATGGCCCCCCCCATTAAAAATTTGATTTTAGTCTAAAGTCTCTACAAGACAAAACATTGAGTTGTTGGTTGCCACTTGTAAAGACAATCTTGGGACATCAAAGTGAGCACCAAGATACTATTGCAGTTAGGAGCGTACGTGATCGACACACTCAAATCAAGGCAAGGACTCTTCTTGGACCAGAATCTTAGAGTAAGCAAGAGAGGCATAGTCTAAGTGAAGCAAGAGAGAGAAGTGCAAGAGTCACCAGTGTGCGACACAAAGAAGTAGAGTTGCAGGAGTGCATAGAGAGTGACTAAGGGATTGTGCAGAGGGTGCTAAGCTAGTTCCCCAAGGATCTCAAGGTCTCTTTGCAGTGTGTATGTGCCGACAGAAGGTATTCATTCCTCCCCCTTAGTGTAAGCTTGGTGCAAGGTGTGCACAAGGATAAGCTTGAAGCAGGTGGAGGTCTGGTGCAGAGGAGGCCGGTGGCAAGAAGACTTTGGGATATTGGGTATTTTGTAATTGAGCACTTAAGTCTAGAGAAGGTGAAACTTGTATTCACCTATTCTTAAAGGGATTTCAAGGAAAATCCTGAAGCATTAGAAGATGCTTCGACTTAAGTAGTAACTGAGATTCCTAGAAAACCCTAGGGTAGCTCTTTGAAAAGTTGTGGATAAACAAAGGAATTGAAAAGGCAAGAGTAATCTCTTGTTACTTCAAGTTAGTTAAGAAAGAACTAGTAGATCTTGAATATGATTCAAGACACTTGGAATCGCACTCAAAACCTTAGAAAGAAAGAATAGATGTTTATTCCATCAGGATGGATATTTATTTCATCAAAAGCTTTAGAGCTTCCAATATGAGTTTAGGAATAATTAGGATCATAGAATGATCATATGTTGAAAATCTTAGAAACCCAAGCAAGATGGAAACATAGAGGTAATCCCTTGACTTGAAAAGGAGTTTGAGTAAAGGGTACTCTATAGTTAGATTAAGCTTCTAGACTTTAAGATAAATATCATTCACACATCAATGTTGGATATAAAGTATAGTGGTATGGGACACCATCCTTTATATTCACATTAATGTAGGAATGATGATATGGGACATCAGACCTTGATATGATAGGTATCTTTTAGTCTTGTTGCTCATGAGTTGGAGAGAAACTCCATCCCAATGGAAACTGAAACTTCATAGATAAAAATGAAGTATAGGTTGTTCAAGAATAGGACCATACCAAGTAACTAATTAAGTTTGAAGATCATGAAGAGAAATCACTTTCTAGATCATCATAAAGATTTTCAATAAGACTAATGTAGTCTTGTTAAGAATTTTGAAGTTCTTTATCAGAAATGCTACATGGATTTCTGGGGAGAGAACTTGGAGAGATCCTTTCGGGAAAGATAAAATTGACTGAGTCAATCTTGGATAAAACACCTAGTGAATTAATAGTTTTTAGAATAAAGATGTACCAAGAGGTATTACAAAGGATTGACTTAGTTATTCTCATAATTGAAGTTAGCCTAAGTTAGTCAAAAACATCTTGTTGATAGTACAACAAGGTCATCAATCTCCTAAAGTAAGAGATGTATACTAGACTTGGTATTCCAGTCTATAGGAGTCTCAAGAGATTGAAAAGGACTAACTACTTAATTAAGAAGCATCATAGTAAAGTTGAACATCATCAAAAATCGATGGCTCGAGACACCGATGTTTGTCACCACTAAAGTCTGGTAGATGGATGATAGTTTAAACTTTACCCAATGGATCTTCTTGAGAACTTAGATTCCATAAAAACAATGCTTCAAACCATTAGCTAGATTAAATCCTTAAAGTTTTTGAGTCTCATTTGGTTTGACTCAAATCCTTTTAGTGTTTCAGAAGTTGAACCGGTTACATCGAGTTTTGGTTCTTCCTTCTCGCTTTTCCAGACCTTGGATTTGACATAGAAGGAATCTTCAAAGTCACTCCTAGATCAGGTTTAGCTAGATGAAGTGGATAACCAAATTGAACATCAAAAGATAGATGATTTATATAGAACCCCTTCAATTTCAGAAGACACTTAAGTTTAAGAGAATTCATTCATCCATCTAATATCAATGGATGAAGAATCTAAAAAGTTCTCTTAAAAAGAATTTGAAATAATATTCTTAGGAATCATTTATAGATTCTAACCGTTCCAAACAAGTCAAGGCTTTTGAGAAAGTCTTGGAAAAATCATTTTGAGGTTCATTGCCTAAAGAAATGGAATCACTTCTTTCCTACATTCTGCCTTGATTCTAAAGTACAATAGGATATGGTAGTTCTGTATTTGGAAAAAGGATCAGTAGATGTTGGTAGAAATAGTCAAAAACATCTGATTTAGATGTTTTGATCAATCTCAATTTAAGGAGACTTCTCAAAGCCTTGAACTAGTAAGAGATCCATCTATTTTGCTAGGTCCACACCCGAATAGTGCATAGAAATGGACCTGCATAGCAAATTAGTTGGAGACTATTACAATCCACCTACTTCATATGTTTGTACTATGGATGCAGAGTTCAGACATAGGGAAACATTGAATTAGGCAGGGATGTTTTAATCCACCCTTATCATCCATACTTAGCATTTGATTTAGTGTTTCACATGCAAAGTTAACTAATGATTGGACATGGATTACAACACAAGTGGATTTCCTTCTTTTCAGATCAACTATGAGATAGAATCTCCTTATGATAAAGAAGCAAATAAGAGAGATGAGAAAAGCCATGATCTATAGAAAAGATCATGGGGCACGGGGTAATACTCCACATAATATACCTACTCGCATTTTCGAGGACGAAAATGTTAAAGGGGGGAAGAATGTCGTATAACTATGGGTCAAAGTGGCCAAAGACATGGGTTTTGAGGGTCCAAAACCACTTGGAGAACCCTTGGATTCTATTGGGAAAACCTTGGGAAAGTGACTCCAAGGGTGAACATCATGAATCTATGTAGAACAAATGATCATCTTCTTTACCTTCTTTATGGCTTAGATTCATAAGATGCAATGAGTCTTTATGTGGTTGATCTTTTGAATAATTGTTGAAGTTCCTTCTATTATAGCCCTTATTGTTATTGTTGAAGTTGTGTCCATCTTTGCCTCTATTGCTGCCATATCCACCTCTTCCACTTCATTTTTGGGTCTTCCCATTTAACCAACAATTCTAAGTGGTATGGTTGGTCTTATCACATACGGCACAAGGTTGAACATTTTGGCCTTTAGGTTTGTCTTGCTTTGGTCCTTTCTTCTTCCCTTTCCACTTGCTCCTTCTTGTGAATTTGGCTTGGGAAGTCTCCTCTTCATCTTCTTCCTTCTTCTTGCCTTTCTACTTCTTATCCTTCTTATCGGCATATAGAGCACTAGTTGAATTACCATGATAGGAGCTACCTTCCTTTATGCCATTGTCGGCCTCTTGATTGAAGAGTTGTTCAAGAAAGATGTTGAAGTCTGTAATTTGCACATCCATGATGAGATCAGAAGCCATCGTGAAAGATTGTCATTGCTTATCACTTTGAATCCCATTGAGAATTTGCCTCATGATAGCCTCTTCTTCAATCAACTCTCCAATGAATGCTAACTGATCCGCAACCTCCTTGCCTTGGTAACAAACTCTATGATGGTTTGTTTAGGTGTCTTCTTCATTTGGTTGAACTCGTTCCAAAGATGATTCTTTCTTGCTTTGGTACTAGCATAAAAGAAAGTCTAGAGGGCATCCCAAGTCTCTTGAGATGTCTTGCATCCTCTAATATGTGGTAATAGAAAGTCAAAGATAGAGTTTAGTGTGTATGACCTTGCTTGAGCATCCCTTACGCACCAAAGTGTGAGGTTCTCTGTCTCCTCTTATGTAGGTCCTCCTTTGGATCTTGGAATAGGCATAGCTTCATCACCTACTACAACTCCATAAAGATTTCTACCTTGCAAATAGGCCTCCATTCTGATTTTCCAAGCCGCATAGTTATGTCGATAGCAGAATCATCTCAACAAACCATAAGGATGTCTATTAGAGAGAAAAGGAATCCAAAAATGTATGGTTATGATGCTGTAGCTCAATGATGAGTAGCACCTCCTTTAATGTCAATCCGGGAAGACGTGAGGATGGTATGAAGACCTCGAGCAAGTGGCGGCACAAGTGCGTGAGTGAGAAGCACACAAGCATGCACACACATACACACACACGCGCACACACGGCAAGACAAAGAGAGAGGATCAATGGAGTTCGTTTAGATTACTTTCAAAAGCTCTTACAAGTTCGTTTCAATTACAATCTAACCTCAAAAATGAGCTCTCTAGCCCTTTTTATAGTTTTTGACTAGCTTTTGGTCCTGTCCAGACCTAGTGTCCGGCCTAGTTAAAAATTAGGTTCCAGGGCTTATTTGGGGGCTCAAACGAGATCTAAAAAATACGAAAATTGGTACGCAACTACTTCTAAGGCTCCTCAAGCTCAAGGACTCCTTGGCTTGCACAAAATGGAGCTACAAAAAGGTGAAATGAGATTTACAATGATTGTTAGTGATGAAAATCACTGTTGTTGTAGGGATTTCTTCTAGTGATCTGCCATACATATCTTCGGGCTCCCTACTTGCTCTTCCTCTCTACATGTCCATCTCTTTGATTTGCATTAATGTCTTGAAAAAATATTGGCCTACTTGCCAGATCTTCTTTGACTGCCCTGTTTGCTTGTGCTGTCCCTTCGCTCTGACTCCCTTCTTTGACTTTCATGTCTTGTACGTCCTGGTGTACCAAGGCTACTGCCAACACCCCCCCACTCTCGCGTCTGTCGCCCCTGACAGACCCTTGTCTAGCTGCTTTTTGGACATAGTATTGTACAACATCGGCGGCGAGGTGGTGTTCTTCTAACCTGAGTCCCCTTGCTAGATCTGTCAGCAATGCATCCCAATTGACTGGCCCTGGGACATCTGGATGTGGCACCCGTAACTGCTCTGAGTGAATGGTTCTCTCCACAGCAAATAAATGGAGGAGGTGTGAGGGTCTGGGTACAAATATTTCTGAGTGCTATTCCCAGAACCCTGTTATGAACATCTCTTCGAATGTTTGTTTAAAGCAGGCCGGGAGGTATTTTATTCTGGCGTGCCAAGCGTATATCACCTCTATGGAAGGAGTGGTGCTCATGTCATAAACTAAATCTTGGTTTCCTGTAAGGAATCCGACGCTTGAGAAGTGTGGGTCCTTGATATTCTTGAATGTCCTGAATGTAATAAGCATTAACTCAAAAATTTTCATGCACATCTGGGCCATTACATCAGGGGTATTCTTTAATCGGATGCTCCAGTGCCGTATAGTGGAAATCATGTAATTGACGGTGGGAGGCCCTTGAGGGGGTGCTAGATAGACGTAGTTTAACCATTTGGCGCATCCCTTGATATTCTTGACTGCAATGGTAAACTCTGGCCATGTGCGTCTGCGGAGTACAGGAACATAACAAGGGTTATATTTAATAAAAAGAGGCATATTCGTCCAGGTGCGAACCATCTCCGGGTAGGTTTCAAGGAGTCGGATCCTCCAAGTGGGTTGATGAATGGATCCTTTTTTAGCGCTCTCTGGGATGTCATCTGGCCCAAATTGTGTAGCAAACGTTGGAGGTTTGCCACATCTGTGTTGGATTTCTGCATTGTAGTCCGCCAGGAGTATACAATATGGCACGTATTGATCATCATTGGTTCCTATCCATCTATGGTGGGACATGCTGCGGAAGTATTCTGATTTAATAATAGTGTCCTCTATCTTTGCCATAGATTGGATTTGAACTGCCACTCGATCTTCATGAGTTGATGCCGTTTTCTCTAGTGTTTGGAGCCACTCAGGTACTTCAATTTCTAACGTATCCATTCCTTCTGCGGTTTGCTCACCACCTGGCATTGGCATAGGAACGTAAGGTTCCTCATACGTCTCATCTACTTCGATGGGTACCAAATCCTCGGGTTCTGGTTCGACAACTGGAGAGGGTTGCCTTTCATGTGTGAGTAATCGTGCCTGTAATTCGGCCACCTGCTCTTTCAATGTCTTGACTTCCTCTGAAGTCGTGGTCGTTTCTGTGACTTTGGGTGCTGTCTGTTGCTCTTGGAGTTGATTGCGCAGCGCATCACGTTCCCTTTCCAAGTCATCATGAGCTTCTAATAGATCTGCATAGCTGTCCAAGATGGTCTTCATTGTCTCTGAGGGCACAGCTTTAAACTGCTCTGGATCAATTTCGTGTGGAGAGCCTTCCATTGCTGCTTCGAGATTTGCTTCATTTTGCTGCTGCAGTCTCTTGTTTTCTTCAAGGGCGGCCGCCATGTGTTTTCTGAGAAGTGCCAGGTTACGCCGGACTTTGAGATTATCGGCTTGGTATACCTCGAGCAAAGCTTCTAGTTGTTTGACACCTGATTCTGTCGATGGTTGGGGTGCCGCCAATAATGTTTGGTGAGCCTGCTCAAGCGTCGTGTAGCGTTGATTCAGTTCTGCATTTTCTGTTTGTAGAATGTGAAACTGTCTTTGTAAGTTCTGATGGTGCGTTTCCAGTTGCTGATACCGGTTGTCCAGAGCTTTGTACTCATTCTGGAGCTGGTATACACATTGGTTTAATGCTAAAAATATGTTATTTACATTAAATAATGCTGGGAGGGGTGAAGATGCAGGGGGAATGGGGGCGGGAATGGGAGAGGTGAATGATATGGATGTACGCGGAGATGTGGGTGGAGGGGGTATGGGTGATGAAGGTGGCATGGGGGGAGGGAGCGGTGCTGTGGCTGGTGATGTTTCCATCGTGTCAACTGTTTGAGTGACGGTGTAGATGGGAATCGTGGGTGGAGTGGATGTGACATCGGTGAACAGGGTGGTGAAGGTGGGCATGGTGACTCCCCCGAATTGGAGTCCCGGAGAGAGTGGAATGCCCATGACAATGGTAGTGGTGGTGGATGTGGTAGTGCTAGTGTCCTGTGGTGGAGTGGATTGTGTAGTGTGATGTGGGGATGGTGGTGACAACGGTGCTTCGTGATATTCTTCTGCTTGCGCTGACTCGCCTGGTGCTGATGTATTAATGTGAATTTGCTTCCCGGACCGCCTGGGACGAACGGGAACCCTTTTCTCAAACCTGTGAATGTAGGCCACTGCCTCATGAATGGCCTCATCCAGTCCTACGGCGTCGGCATGAAGGTTCATGGACTCAATGAACAACTCGTCCACACCTTCCTCCGCTAGCAAGTCGTTCATGAGCCTTTTGCCCTGTTCTAGAGACATCTGATGCTGTTCCTGAACCAGTCGCATGGTTCGATATAGTCTCTTGATTTGTGCCGAATATGCTGGGGCACTTGCTAACTCGGAGAGTTCGTCATATTCTTGATGTTGTTCTTCGTCGGCTTCTTCTTCGTCTCCTCCTGCCTCTTGTTCATCTACATCGACTTCTACAACTTGTGGTTGGGTGGGGGCCGATGTTGTTTGGGGTTGTGGTTCCTGAGCTCGCGCTGCTTCAGCTTCGAGGTTAGAGTCATAGATTAATCTGGCAATTTCTTCATCCGTAAGGTCCTCAAGAGTAAATCCCTGTGGAAATTCCAAATCGGATGGAATGGGTGGAAACACCAGATTAGGTCCCTCTGTGCTTGGTCTTGGTAGCCGGATTGTGAATGGCCTAACTCGTCGTGTCTGTGGAGGGGTGATTTCTGGTGTAGTGGTAGCTCCCCTTGGTTGAGCACAGGGTAGTTGGACTCCCCCCCTCATCTTCTTTGATGGGGGACCTGCTGCTGATAGTCTTCTCTGGAATTCTTGGACTCGGGACCATACGAGTGCCCGCTGAACAGGCACGTCATAAGCCAAGCATCTATAGATTATTCTGGTCAGGGCACAACACCCGTGGAGCACATTCTTCTGTTTTTTGTTCCACCTTTGATGCGCTAGGTGGATCTGATCTATGATCCAGTGTGGCACATTGATGGGCAGGCTTTCGGTTTCTGCTAGATATAAACTGAACCATATTTTTTTCGGGGGCATTGTGAATCGTTCTTGGGCAGGAAAAGCAAAATGTTGCATGATGGTTCGCAGGTGAAGCGCAATGGTAGGTGTCATTGCAACCATGTCCTTCAGCTTATTAAGATCTTTGTGCTTCATTCGACCTGGAACCATGGTTTCCTTTTCTGTTGGGATGTGCATGCCATACATACCCAACGCTTCTCTTACCAGATTGAGGGTCAACTTGAATCTTTTAAGCTCATTACCCGGCAGCAGTGATGGCAACACAAAGGTGCTGTCGCCGCCCTTGGCTCTGCTTGGCGTGATGGTACTGATCAGATAAGAACATCGTAAAAAATCCGGCTTTGGTAAGTGAGTCCTGAAATAACTTTCCACACCTGCTTTGATCCAAACTGATCTCATGACCTCGGCATTTTGATAGCTTTCAAACTCGCGTGCGAAAAAGTGGTATCGACCCCATTTGCCATTGAATTCCAATTCTGCTTCCCAGAAATAGGTTTCATCGCCTAGTGGTCCAGCAACATCACTGAACCAATGCGCATGCTTACCTACTTGAGAAGTGTGTCCTTGAGGAGGATCCTGGATGGGGAGCACATGCACTGCTTGAAGCTCTTGCGGTCTTGCGGTGAGACGAGGCTCAAGGAGAAGTGTTTCTATGTCCACAATCTGGGCACCAGATCCGGCTTGAGAACTGGTACCTGCTTCTGCCATGGCCCTGTTCGCTGGTTGGTTCTGTGAGAATATAGAACCAAGTGTTAACATCGTAATGGACAGAATAAATCCGTTGTTGTCCCCGTTACAACATTAACATGAGGTGGATGGTGAGTTAGTGGTTAGTAAGTGCATGAAGACAGTGTGTGTAGTTAGTGTTTGTGTTGTCCTAGGAGACTGCTGCAGTTAGTAAGTGGGTATGAATTTACAAATTGGGGTCGGGGGGTTTATTACAGGCCCTAGGCTGCCAAATGCAGTGAATGGGCTTTGCTTTCGGTTTCGGAGAGTCTCTACAGAGCTTTCTCGGTGTCGTGGTTTGAAAACGAGGCCTTTTTGGGACCCATTTGCAATTGATTACATGCACGCTCTTGGGTCTTGGTGTGTTCAGGAGTGGCGAGAACGAGTGAATACTGGCAGTATGCGTAGCTGCGTTATGTTGTTTAGGTTGTGGCCTCAGCGTAGCTACTTGTGCCATCAAGCAAGCCTTAGGCACCCAAATTTGTCTTGATTGTGGGCTTGCCTTCATCGACTTCTTGGGCACCCAAATAGATTTCACGTTAGTAGAAGAATTTCCGAAAGACTTCTTATTAGTGTCGTGTTGTTGGTTACTAATAAGAGGCTTTGCTCGTGTGGTTGGCTTGAGTGCAACCGGGTGTTCGCCTTTCCGCACCCACATTTGTTTCACTTGCTGGGACATTTTGTTGCGCAGGTACTTTGGATCCCCGACATAGGTTGTACTCTGCTTTTTCGGCCTGTGATCCACCTTGGGTTGTTGCCTTCTTCTGGCCTTTGGAAAAGAAGGGAGTTCCTTTGCATCCTAGACTCCTTTTTTGCGAATATCCTTCCTCTGCAACACATAGTTTTGGACAAGAACAGCATGGTCAACTTTATGTGCACCCCTGGAGGGACCAGGAGTCTGTGCCTTTCCTAGTTCCTTGAGTGCTCCATTGTCTAATTCTACTGTAACTCGACTATGATTGATCCAAACCTGGAGAAGTCCACTTCTTAGGTTTAAATTGACTACTTGGTCATAAATCCAATCTTGACCCAAGACAAGAGGTTCAGTGAGATCCTCATCTTGACACGCTAGCACTTTAACTGTCATTGCCTCATCATGAATGTAGAGGGGAAGTTCCACCTCGCCCATACAAGGGGTCTCCACGCCTCCCAATCCTATAAGATATGCTTCCACAGGATTGACAGTTAACTGTAACTCTTGACAGTAAGACATTCTAACAGCACTAGTGGCTGCACCTGAGTCAATCAAGGCTCTTACAGTCCTTGCACTTTTTCCTTGTCCTATATCTAGGGTTACGAAAGGACGTCGATCAGTTATCCTAGGTGAGCTGGTTCCTGTGACTTCACACATTGCCATAGGATATCTTTGATCTGCATAGTCATTTGTCCTAGGCTGCTCTCTACCTTGCCTTCATAATTTCATCCTTCTGATGCGTTCTAAAGCTTCTGCTTGAGCTTCTTCTCTAACTCGCTTTTCTTCCTCTTTGCGTTTCTTAGCAGTGTTGAGTCGGCTGAGCATTTCCTCCGTGAGGGGTTCCTGGTACAACTTGACTCTGCAACCGCTAATATAATTTGGGAGAACATCACCCTCTAATGTGGCCAATTGTACTGCTCCGCTTGTGGAGATCCTATTGATGATCATAGGTCCATAGCCTCTCTTTTCTAACTTCCTCGCGTGTTGTTTGAGTGTATAGACTAGGACTAGATCTCCTGCTTTCAAGCCTTTATCCTTCACATGGGCATCGAAATATGCCTTCTGTCTCTTCTTGGCTGCATATATTCCTGCAGCGGCTCTTAGTCTTGTTTCTCCTAATCGTTCAAGGTCAAAGATCCTAGAGGAGAGTTCGTGACCTGTCCATTCGTGCTCCTGTGCTACTTTCAACGTAGGAATCAGGAAATCCAAGGGTAGCACAGCGTTTTGACCGAATACCATCTGAAAGGGAGTGGCTTGGAGTACCGTTTTGTAGGCAACTCGGTATGCCCAAACAGCATGGTGCAGCTGTTTGTCCCAATCAGAGCGTTTAGTGTTCACTAATTTCTTCAATACATTGCATAAAATCTTATTAGTGCTCTCAGCTTGTCCATTAGCTTGAGGGTGATAAGGGGCAGACTTCTTGTGTATTACCAAGAACTCTTGGAGTAGATTTTCAATTACTTCATTCAAGAAATGAGTGCCTCTATCACTTACAAGCTCTATAGGTAGCCCGTATCTTGTGAATATATTCTCAAACAAGAATTTGGCAGTTGTTTGAGCATCGTTCTTGGTTGTAGCTTTTACCTCTACCCACTTGGTGAGATAATCTGTTGCCACAATGATGTATTCCGCATGAGAACCCTTAGCTGGGGGATTAATAGGACCTACGAAGTCTATTCCCCACTTAGAGAATGCACGTCCACCCATCATAGGTTTCAGTGGCATCTCATCTTTGCGTATAGGATACTGAGTCCTCTGACAGACATCACACCGTTTCACATAGGTATGTGCATCCATGTGAAGGGTAGGCCACCAGAAGCCCGCAAACAATATTTCCTTAATCACCCGATCTGGTCCAAAGTGTCCTCCTGCTACACCTTGGTGCGCAGTCTCCAAGATTTTGAGATATTCACCTTCATGGACACATAATCTCAGGTAACCATCTTTACCACGCTTATATAGATTATCACCTATGAGTGAGTAATCCTGGGCTTCTTGTTCTAAACTCCTTTTCCTAGCTAGAGTCATGTCTGGAGGGAATGTGGTTGTCCTCAAGAATGATACTAGAGGTTCACTCCAATCTGGCACAATGGATACTTGATAGAGAGTGGCATGTTCCACAGGTGGTTTAGTGCAACAGATTGGGCATTCCTTGCACAACTTTTGGACATCAGCTTCCATAGTTGGCCAATGTACTCCGAGTCTCTTTAAGGTCTGTAAAGTTCGTTGCTTTGAATGGTGTTGCTCTAATGCACCTACATGTGCTAATTGCAACCATTTAGCGTACTCATCCTCTTCTACGCAACAAGCCAAGATCCCTTGATCTGTGTGCTTGTACATGCTTCCTGCCATGATGTGGTACTTCTGGGCTTTTACAACCTCTCTATTCCGTGTGTTTACGACTGGATGATTAGGCCCGTAGGTTAATACTGGTACCAATGGCTTAGCCCACTGCGGTATAACTTCCAAATTAAACAAGTAAGCATCAGGAAGGTCATCTGACACTCCTTGTGGGGCTTCTCCCGATGTGAGCCTAGAGAGATGATCTGCTCTCAAGTGAGTCCTACCTTTTCTTACCACAACCTCAAAGTCATATTCCATTAGCAAGAGAAACCATCTTACTAATCTTCCTGTATTGCATGGCTTGTTTACGAGATATAACAATGCCTGATGATCAGTAAAAAATTTAAACTTATTTGCAAGCAAATAGTGCCTAAATTTCTTGACTGCATATACCATGCCTAATCCTTCGCGCTCTGTAGTGGTGTAATTCCGTTCAGCCGCATTCAATTGTCTGCTGGCATAGGCAATTGGAAGATCCATATTACCTTCACCAGTAGGTTGTGCAAGCACACATCCAATAGCATAATTGGATGCATCCACATGAACATGGAATGGCTTATTCCAATCTGGTGTGGTCAAGATTGGTGCTGAACACAATCTTCGTTTAAGCTCCTGGAAGGAATTCTCACATTCATCCGTCCACTCAAAGTTGGTCAGAAGTCCGTACATGGGCTTTGCAATGACAGCATACATGTGTATAAATCGTCGATAATAACCACAATGCCCCATGAAAGCTTGTACTTCCTTGACATTCTTTGGCCTAGGTAGCTCTGCTATGGCCCTCACTTTCTCTTCATCCGTGGATATGCCATTCTTCGACACTATGTGCCCTAGAATCTTGCCTTGCCTGACCATAAAAACGCACTTTTCTGGGTTCAGGCAGACTTGATAGTCTCTACATTTGTCAAAGATTTGTCTGAGTTCCGGAATATGGGTTTGTCTAACATTGGAATGAGCACAAAGATCATCAACGTAGACTTCTAAACTTTTTCTTAGGAACTCCTTAAACACATGGCACATCAGCCTCTGGAAGGTAGCTGGTGCATTGGTAAGCCCAAATGGCATTACTCTAAAAGCAAAAATGCCCCATTCTGTGGCAAAGGCTGTCTTATGCTGATCCTCTGGAGCTATGGCTACTTGATTGTAGCTCGAAAATCCATCAAGGAAGCTGTACACTTCCTTGCCTGCCACTCTTTCTAAGAGATGTTCTGTTATGGGAAGCGGATAGTTATCTCGAATTGTGGCTGCATTAACCTTTTTCAAGTTAATACACACACGCAGTTTGCCATTCTTCTTGGGCACCACTACGATGGGGGATACCCATTCAGTGTGCTCAATTTCATAGATAAATCCAGCTTCGACCAGTCTATCTATCTCTTCCTTGATCTTAGCAGCGTAATTATCGTTATATGTATAAGGCTTTTGCTTAGAGGGTTTGGCATCTGAGGTCATGGGAATGGTGTGCGAGCATATGTCCGGGTCAACCCCTTTCAAATCCTTGTAACTCCAAGCGAATACATCTCTGTATTCTCTTAGCAAGGCAATCAATTCATGCTCTTCTTCTTCTGTCAGGTCATGGCCTATATACGTGCATCTCTCCTCTCCTTCTTCTATGGCCACTACTATTTTCTTGGTGGTTTCTTTGTTATCATAGGCCTCTCCTGATTGTGCCTCCCGTTTAGGCATTTTTATCATGACTCTCCTGTCATCTATCTCATACTTCTTAAAATTTTCAGGGACCTCAAACAAAGATTCTTCCTCTTCTGGTGAGGCTTCTCTCTTCTTTCGTTTCTTTCCTTCTTCCTTAGGGGTCACATGTGTTGCTAATCTTACATTAGTTGCAACCTCTCCATGCCTCTGGGGTTGAAATTCTACCTCATGGAAGTATTCTTCATCTGATGCAAATGGTGGGTCCATAATGATTGACTCTAGATCAGAGTCACTTGCATCCTCAAATGCATCAGGGTTAGGTTCGCATTCTTCTAAAACTGCCTCTCCCATGATTGGCTCTATGGAGAAGACTGAAATGTCATAGCCATCCTCATCACAGTGAGGTGTCCATTGTTCTTCATTGATGGCTACGTCCATTGTTGCTAAAATTTCCGCCCAACCGTGAGGTTCAAATTCTTCGTCTGGAAAAACTACAGGTGCATAGGCTGGGTCTTGAATGGGTCTATGAGTTTCGTTCGCACCTACCTCTCTGGCTTTCTCTCTCTTCTCTTCCTCTACTGCTACCTTGCACATCCATAAGTGAGTATCTTCATGCATCCATGAGGATCCAGACCCTATGGAATGCACCGATTCTGTATCATCTTTGGCTCTATGGATGGGATTCCATTGGATAGGAGGGACATCTCTATGAGAATAATCCTTGAGATTGACTTTGGTCGTAACACCTAAGTGCTGTAGGTACAAAGAATTGGTTCCCCAATCCTGTACCACTTGCAATTGTCGCATAAATGGTCTTCCCAAAATCATCTCATAAGCATGATTTTTGCTGAAGTCACATATGGCAAAGGTATGTTCAAACTCGACACCACAAGTGGTGAGAGTTATTCCTTCTAGCAATCCTAGGGGTCTCTCTATGTGACCATCGGCCATCTGCAATTTCATCCTCGTGGGCCTGAGTGCTGGCTTGCCCCAACGCTTCCATAAGGAGGTGGTGGCAATTGCAACTCCTGCACCTGAGTCCAAAATTGCCTTCGTGGTGTAGTCCTGGTAGGTGATGGGAAGATAGGTGTTCCCTTCTTCACCTTCACACATATCCCCTATCTTATCCAAGGGAATTTCCGGTACTGTCCTATGGGATCCTACCCGGGAACGAGGTTTTGCAGTTTCAGTTACTTGACTAGCTACATGTTTCCGCGCGTTTGGTCTATCCTCAGGCAGCTCCTCTAAAGTGAGATCGCGTTGCACCTTGGTGTTCGTCACTACTTCCATGTTCCTAGGTATGACTGAGTCGTCGTTCCTTACCATGACTGTGGGTGCTCTCATACATGTGGACTTTGCTTCCCATGGGCCTGTGAAGTGGGGTAGCTCCTGTATGGAATTAGACTCAAAGTCCAATCTCTCATGAGATTTAGCACTCTCATGTTCCCCGTAAATTGATGGGATGTCTTGTGGGAATTGGTCGTGTGCATCATCCACAAGTTCAAAAGGAGGGGCGACCTCACTTTCGTTATCCCATTTGTCTTCTTGAATCTCTCGTAGGAAGTCTGGTGCAAACCGATTCATAGAAGAAGAAGTGTCTGGCTCCGTAGAATTAGGTACATATGCTACCTGGGAAGGAGGGCTTATTCTATCGTTGGCTCTTTCCTCGTTGTCATAGATAGCTGGAGCACAAGCTTCTTGGGGAGGATTACTTATGCTATTACTTTTCCGAACAGTCTCATACGCTCTCTGGGAAGGAATGTGGGTTACCTGTGGAGGTACATATGCTTTCGAGGAAGGCTCCTGTGACCTTTGGGGAGGAAGATAGGCTCCTTGAGGAGGCACATGGGCTTCCTGAAGAGGCTGGCTTATCCGTTCTCTTGCCCTTTCCTTTCTTTGAGGGGTAGGCTCCTTTTCTGGCTGTGCAATTAGCCTCTCTAATCTTTCTAAGGAGGGAAAGGAGTCTGGTTTAGTGGAATTGGCCACATGCACTTCTGACGGGGAATGCTTCATGTTTCTGCTTGCTTTGTCTTTTTCTTGATTTTTTTCTTCCTTGGCAGATCTTGCAATTATTTCCTCTAACTTCTCTAGGAATCCATCCAAGTGTAATTGCGTTTTGGCTGAGCCCGAGTAATTGAAAAGGCGACTGGCTTCAAACATAGTTTGAGCCAATGCGACCATTTTCGCGCACAGTTTGGTTCTTTCTATCTCTAGGTCAGCTCTAGGATAGCACTTGGCATGATCCGTGACATTTGGCCCTTCTTGTATTCTGGCCTGATATGCTTTGAGCATCATGTCTATGTCCTCAGGAGTGGGATCAGCTAACACTGATCCTACCCTAGGAGGTGGTGGAATCGTATGACGTGGTGGGGAAGGTGGTGGGTCAGATGGAGATGGTAGGGGTGGCGGCGGTGTATTGTGAGAAGGGATTTGAGAGGTGATTTCAGTTATCCTAGCTTTGGTTTCTCTTATGCTTTCCTCAAGTTCACTCATCTTTTTAGCCCATTGTCTTTTCATTCTTTCCCGACTATCTTTCCATGCTCTAGTCCTTTTCTTTGTTATGCACTCGGTTTCACTAGCCTCTGAGCTCTTATCCTGGTTTGCCTCTTGGTTTTGCTGCAATGCCTGAGCTCTAGTGACTACCTGCACTAGTGCAGTGGAAGTGACGCTTCCTGAGGAGTCTACAACCAAACCTATCACATTGATCGGAGTGATTTTTGGCATATTATTGGGGTTCTTTGGGCAATCTCGTAAAAGATGCTCTTTTCCACAATCTTGGCAAAAACCTTGGATAGTCACTGACTGGGGTTGTGTAGATGGGGGTAAGGGACAATCACGGATGAGATGATCTCCTTGGCATCTGTAGCACGGTCCTCTTGGGAATGGAGGTCTTACTTGCCTAGGTTGAGGCCTGGGGTTGGGGTTTGCATACATGACGTTAGTGTAATCTGACTCCCAACTAGGTTCACTTGGTTCCTCACTATAGTAAGACTCACCGTGTTCTGGAGACTGCATGTAGTAAGCCTGGGGACTATCGACATGTGTAGAATCAAAGCTATGGTCACTTGGGTCACTTTCCGAGGTCAATGGGGTTACTGGTACTATGGCCCTATTCAGGTTTTCTTCTGCAACAGCATACTTTACTGGAATCACGTTAGCGGGGTTTGGGGGCTGTTGAGCTAGTACCGGTTGGGGTCTCTGTTGGGCCTGATATTGTGATTGGTAGGTTTGTTGGGGTCTAGCATATTGTGGTGGTGGATTTTGGTTTTGGTATCTGCCTTGTTGGTAGGGTTGCGGGTAGGGTTGCCTAACTGCCTGCTTGTTGTATGGGCAATCTTGTGCGGTGTGATTGGTGTATCTCCGTTCTATGGTGCAGTACTGGCTACTAGGGTTTACTTGGGGTTGAGCCATAATAGGGCAGAAATTCGCCATATGGTCACCACCGCATGTATAGCATCTTTTCACAGGGGCAAACCTTGGGATTTGTTTGCTCGATACACCTAATTTCTGAGCTACCTTTTCGGCAAGTTCCTCAATTGATGTGGACTGCGTGGAAGAGTGACTAGATGCACTTTCTGAATCTTTGTAGATTTTGGAAAGCTCTAGTTCTTCCCCTAGGTTATCTTCAATGTCAATGCACATGCGTACACACTCTTCTATAGTCCTAGGGTCCTTCAGATACACATAGGATCTCAATTTCGTACTCAGCAATCCATTAAGGAATAAGGCTACTTGTTTAGCGGATGTGGGTAACTCCGAAATAGGGCACCTTTCCAGATATTGTCTAAATCTTCTTCCGGCCAACCTGACAGTCTCATGGGGGGTCTGTTTGAAGCTGTGGATCAATGAGGAGGTATTGTGTCTTATGCCGCTCTTAGAGAACTCTACAATGAATGCCTCTAGGAGTTGGTCTATGCTTCTGAACTGACGCTCATCTAATGGCTGAAACCATGTAAGTGCCGTGTTCCTAAGAGTTAGACCGAAGGCATTGTACTGCGTGAATAGATCTTCCACTTGTTCAGCTCTCAAGACTTGCTTGAACTCTGCCACATGATCATAGGGATCTCCTGTGCCGTCAAAGTAATTCTTCATGGACTTAACTAGCTGGGTGGGTCTCAAAGTTCTTGTATGCTCTCTAGGCCTCGGCAGAGGGAATCCATCTACATTTCTTTGGTTCCTGTGGGCTCTATGCATCTCAGGTTCTACCCTATTCGTCTCTGTTCTCATTCTTTCTCTGCCTACAGGGTTGGCGAAACTTACTTCTGGTCTATCCCTACTTCTGTCTCTTTGCGTACCATGAGCTTGGGAAGTTCCAGCCCCAGGGTGGCCATAGGATACATTTGATCTTGGTTGGGGGAAAATAAATTCACCCTTCCAAGTGTAGGCATGCCTATCATTTTCTGTCACCACGAAGATCCGTTCTGAAGCATGATCTAAGTAGGTCACTCTGCCTGGGCTATCCGGATCCTTCAACTCATAGATCATGATGTTTCCTATGTCTGTTGGCTGATTAGACTTGTACCTCCAAAAGGCTTCATCAGTTTCTCGATTGAGGAGCAACTCTATGCTCTTGTTGTCTTGGGGGACCCATTCAGGCGTGATAATCCTAGTGAGAACTGATTTACCTCGAGGGGTTCTAGGTTCCGCACCCATGTTCCCTTGTTCCAGGTCACCTAAGTCCGCATCTGAGATTACATTCCCAAAGTCATCTGTCCTATCAGGGTGACTAGTGACTACATATATAGTTCCTTCCTTGTCCAGGTATGCACCGTTTTCAAACTTGACAGCTGGGTGCTCTAGTCCAATGGATTGATCAGGATTTTTAATCTGGACCACAGATCTTCCTAGGCCGTCCTCATAGATGCTGGCACCTAATCGGTTGGTCCTAAGATATTCCAGCTGTGTTTTGTAAGGGCCTTCTACCCTGTACAAATAAGGCACTCCTGAACTTCCCGTAGGTCTGTCCATACCTTGAGACATTTCTGACTCACTGGTCTCAGAGCTAGGGTAGTATGAGTGGTGGCTCAACTGCTGGGCCCAAGACCTTGCAGTGTGATTGACACTAGCCTCTGAAGACCTAAGGCTTTGTCTCTCCCTTGCTAGGTGTCGACCTGATCGAAGGTTCATATGCCTAACTGATTATCCCAATTTTTTTCCCGAGTACAACCTCGTTGCCAATCAATTGGTACCAGTCACTTGATTCTTTTTAGTTAATTATTGTGTTCATGGTCTTGTCTGATATCACGTCGTCAGGAACACTTGCATGTTCTTCGTACTTTAGGTTGATCGTTCCACGTTAGGTTCTTTTCCTTTAGGTTATCGACAGTACAGAGATTATGTTGTTAACTTGAACTTGAGTTTTTAGGTAGTCTTCAACTTGATAACTGCCTATCGTCGCCCTGGCTTACTCCTATCTCTACTCCTTCTAGTTTGAGCTAGGAAATGACAGAGGGAGTTGAGAATATTCCAACCTTACTTGTTGATCCCTTGCTTTATGGTGCTCAAGAACCCGGTTCTCAAGCTTGCAAAGAAACCTTGCTTGTACGCTTTCAGTTGCTCTCAATGAACCTATAAAAGTCCCACGGTTAGCTCAATGCTTAGATTCAAAGGACACAACCAACCACTTTCATTCATGTGACACAAACACACATTTGCATTGTGACTTTTAGGAAAATAATTCTAAAGACCCCTGACTTTGATCCCCCTGGGTATGGTCACTTCAAAATACCCTCTCTGAAAATCAACGCATTATCTTTATAAAAAACAGTTGAGGGCGTGTAGTATATGCTACGAGCTTTCCAACAAGCCCAAGAGCTCGAAAATAGGGTTTCGTATGAAAAAGTTATGACTGTTCAGGGTTTAGGGGGTTAAATCAGAATTCAATACAAGCTAACAGTCAAACAGGAATACTTGAGTAGCTTGTGGCACGGCCTTGCAATGCAATACTACACCCTCATGTTTGTCCCACACTTAGTCAAAATTTAGACCAATAATTTTGCCTTGAAAATTTGACCTAATTTGCCCTTCTAACGCGTTCGCAAAGTCTGTCGGTCGCGATTGATGAGTCGATCGCGATTGACACGTGTCACGCGTATGGTCAGTCGATCGTGGTCAATCGGTCGTTGACTCTGTCGGTCGCGATTGACAGAGCCGTCGTGGGCTGTCGGTCGCGATTGACGTGTCGATCGCGATTGACAGATCTGTCCGTCGTGGTTTGTCGATCGCGATTGACTGAGCGATCGCGATTGACAGAAATCTGTGGAATTTCAAAAAACTAAACACATTTTTGGGAAGCTCTAGGCCTGTAGGTCATGGATATGCACTTTGTTTAGCAATTAGAGCAAGTTTTCAGTCGGTCGCGATTGACACAGCTCGGCGACACACAGACAGTTACTCAGATTTCCGTACCTGCGCAGAGTGGTGGGGACGATGATGCGGCCTGTACCTGCAGAATGCTCACAAAACATGCAAGAAACAGCACATGCAAATTCGCTCTCTCGCTCTCTCTCACAAGTGAAATGAGGGAAATGAGGTGGAGATGGGGATATGGTCAAAAAACTGAAATTTTCGCGATGATGGAGGTGGAGGTGGGAGATGGTGATGATGATGATGGTGATAAAGATGGTGAAGAAAGTAAAAGAAAATCGATGAGAGTGAAGAAAATACCTACAACTCCAACGCGTCAACTCTATGTCTTACCATCACACGCTCGTCCTCAAAGCTCGATCCCCGGCAACGGCGCCAAAATTTGGTGTAGCTCAATGATGAGTAGCACCTCCTTTAATGTCAATCCGGGAAGACGTGAGGATGGTATGAAGACCTCGAGCAAGTGGCGGCACAAGTGCGTGAGTGAGAAGCACACAAGCATGCACACACATACACACACACGCGCACACACGGCAAGACAAAGAGAGAGGATCAATGGAGTTCTTTTAGATTACTTTCAAAAGCTCTTACAAGTTCGTTTCAATTACAATCTAACCTCAAAAATGAGCTCTCTAGCCCTTTTTATAGTTTTTGACTAGCTTTTGGTCCTGTCCAGACCTAGTGTCCGGCCTAGTTAAAAATTAGGTTCCAGGGCTTATTTGGGGGCTCAAACGAGATCTAAAAAATACAAAAATTGGTACGCAACTACTTCTAAGGCTCCTCAAGCTCAAGGACTCCTTGGCTTGCACAAAATGGAGCTACAAAAAGGTGAAATGAGATTTACAATGATTGTTAGTGATGAAAATCACTGTTGTTGTAGGGATTTCTTCTAGTGATCTGCCATACATATCTTCGGGCTCCCTACTTGCTCTTCCTCTCTGCATGTCCATCTCTTTGATTTGCATTAATGTCTTGAAAAAATATTGGCCTACTTGCCAGATCTTCTTTGACTGCCCTGTTTGCTTGTGATGTCCCTTCGCTCTGACTCCCTTCTTTGACTTTCATGTCTTGTACGTCCTGGTGTACCAAGGCTACTGCCAACAGATGCCTCTTTAGTCACTAAGAACTTGATTTACATATCATAGGACACAAACTCAGAAGAACCATCTACATATGAAGAAGTAAAGAAGAAGTCAGAATGGAGAGATGGTCTAGGATTCGACATTTGCGAATTGCCTTGATATGAAACCTTACATGTGGAAATAAAACGGTTTGTCACCCATCTTGATCTACCTCTAATACCACTGAAAGAACTTGGAGAAGCTTGTATGAGGTAGAAAAGTGAGTTTTGAAGCAACAAATTTTGGTACAGCCAATTGGCACAAGACCAGCCCTTGAGCTTATGGAGACTCAAATAGGTCTTATAGGCATGTGATAAGTGCAAAGAAATGCACTATGTACTTTCGAGCATCAACGAAAAAGAGTCGATACAAGACAGATAGGTTCGCGCATCGACTAGCTCAAAAAACTTAGTATCTATGGAAAAGACAATTTACTTCAAATGCTCATAGCGACCAGCGTGATTAAAATTAGAAAAAATCCTTTTATGGGAGTGATACATATAGGATTGATTGTATAGAATGCAGTATAAGGAATAAGCAAAATATGCTATAGGAATGAATCAAACATACCTCCTATTTTTCAAGAATACGTAGAGATTGACTCCGAGATAGAAAAACTCAGATTTCTCCCAATATACTAGACTAAATGCTATGAAAATTTACAGCCATAAGCTAGACACTAATAGATTTCCAATGAGCTATGTGCCACCCAATTTGGACCTCTGTAGAGAGAGCAGCAGCCTCTGCAAGATTACTATTGGTGAAGAAGATGATGCAGAGAAATGAAGGAGCAAGACAATGATGGTGACAAGTGTATGTATATTGATTTCATGTATTGTAAAAGTGATTTCAAGTCTTTATATAGACTCTAGAAGCAATCAACGACTTCTACAAGTGGATTTTGAATTCAAGGAAATGGTTATTGGAGGGAATCAATTCACTTTCCTACAATCTAGGAAAAGTGAAGATCTAGTTTGATCTACTTTTAGGTGATTAATTGCTTTGATTGAATACAACTCAACCACCACAAAATCATGGAATTTTGGCTCTCTTTTTCTACTTTTACATGTGTAAAGCTCAAGGATTTTACAATGGTAAAAGATCCATGAAAAAATTTAAAAAAAAAATACAATAAGTGAGCATAAATAAAAGAACTTTCCAATGGATATTCTTTCGACATAATACAACTGATAGCTTTTGATGTAGATCAAATCCACCTCAAGCATAGTGTAAGCTTGATGTTCAACAAAACAAGATGTCTTGAATTATTTGTGTAGGGGCCTCACAATGCTCTAATTGCTTGAATTTTATGCTCAAAATGGGCCAAAAATTGAAAATTAAAAAAGCCCTAAAATTTAGCAGAATTAACCTGTCAATCACACTCGACAAGGCTGTCAATCACAATGGATAGAGCTGTCTTTCATGGCCTATCAGTCACGATGGAGAGGTGTCAATCGCGATTGAGGGTGTCGATCGTGATGGAGAGGGGTGTCGATCACAATTGATGGTGTCGGTCACGATCGATGGTTATTGGAGGGATTTTGAATTCAAATGAAGGTGGAAATGGTTATTGGAGGAAATCAATTCACTTTCTTACAATCTAGGAAAAGTGAAGATCTAGTTTGATCTACTTTTAGGTGATTAATTGCTTTAATTGAATACAACTCAACCACCACAAAATCATGGAATTTGGGCTCTCTCTTTCTACTTTTACATGTGTAAAGCTCAAGGATTTTACAATGGTAAAAGATCCATGAAAAATCTTTTTAAAAAAATACAATAAGTGAGCATAAATAAAAGAACTCTCCAATGGATATTCTTTCGACATAATACAAGCGATAGCCTTTGATGTAGATCAAATCCACCTCAAGCATAGTGTAAGCTTGATGTTCAACAAAACAAGATCTCTTGAATTATTTGTGTAGGAACCTCACAATGCTTTAATTGCTTGAATTTTATGCTCAAAATGGGCCAAAAATTGACAAGTAAAAAACCCTAAAGTTTAACAGAATTAAGATGTCAATCACACTCGACAAGGTTGTCAATCACAATGGACAAAGTTGTCTTTCATGGCCTATCAGTGGCGATGGAGAGGTGTCAATCGCGATTGAGGGTGTCGATCGTGATGGAGAGGGGTGTCTATCACGATTGATGGTGTCAATCGCGATGGACAAAATTCTTTAGGTTTTTTGCGTGAATTTTGTCAATCGTGGCCTATGAGTCACAATGGATAAGTTTCTCACTGAATGGGTTTATCAGTCATGAGTCTTTTGCCAATCTAGATTTTGCTAGTTATCTATGCCTAGAAAGGTCTAATGTGGTGTCCTCTTTATCCAAACTTGAGGCACCATCCAAACATGTGTGTGAGAAGAGGGTTTTGGGTATGATGTGACATTCTTCCTTTTCATAAAAATGGTAAAGTAAGGGCTGAAAGAAAATTGTAGCTTGATTATAATGATGTTTGTGGTCCTATGCAAGCACCATCGTTTGGAAATTACCTTCACATCGTTACTCTCATGTGTGTTTTCATGGTGGAGGAGATCATGTGTGCTTTCTTCACAAGTGTGTGCTACAAAGTGGACAAGACAAAGAGAGGGACGGTGAATGAAGGTAACGAGTGATCCAAGTGTAAGAAGATGCAAAAGTGAAGGCGTCAAATTTGTGAAGCATTGAAGATGAGTGGAGGTGATCCCAAAGTGGAAGATGTTGGGCTTAAGTTGATCGAAGGCGAAGCACTTGTGTGGAGATTGGAGATTGGCACTTGTGTGGTTGACCGACCAATGGACGAGTTTGAACGTGAAAAGGGATTAGTGTGCTCACAAATGAATGTCATTGAAGTCTAAAACTGTCGTCTAAAACTGTCACAAACTACTACTATTATTGCAAAATGGCTTGGGTCTACGGTTCAAGTCCGGGCGAAGCCAATCAGCAATCCTTGTTGTCGATTTTTCAAACCCATCGAGTGTTGTATTTTGACGGTCTACCTTGCCCTTCAATTTTAATGTAGTTTTTGAAGGCCTAATAAAATTTTTGACCTTATTTTATAGTAAAAAATGGTCGAAACGGGCAATATGGCTCATATCTACAAATATAGGCCAAATGGTCCAAATATAGTCCAAATGGGCCAAATATAGTCAAATATAGTCCAAATATATCTACAAATAGGCCAAATGGTCCCAATTGATCAATGAAGCAGACTTAAACTCTTAAACGCATGGGCCATCCACTTTTTCTTCCAAGCGACGTCATCGAAAGTGGAAAGAAAGGGAGTGCAAAGAAAGACAATTGTGTCCTACAAACACGACAAGACACGTACGTTTCTTTCTGGCCAATGATGCCAACTGCTAAAATGGGCATAGGAGATGAAAAATATGCCCACACGCAATGATGTAATTCAGCAATCTTGGGCTTCCCACACGCAAAGTAAGGCATGCCTTTTGGAATGAGATACCTTTGCTAAGGTTGCTAGCGTTGTACCTCATGCCCTCAAACCTATGCTAAGGTTGCTAGCGTTGTATATAATAACAAATAGAGTTGCAAGAGGACTCAAAATAGGAGCGTTGTATATAATAACAAATAGAGTTGCAAGAGGACTCAAAATAGGAAGTGCAATAGAACTCAAACTTGCAGCATCCTCAATGGCACCTACATCAATTACATTTTCAACACCCTACATGGTAATCCACAATCCATTTTCCACCATCAGATGGTCATCCAATTTATCCTCAGCAACAAACATGATGAATGCATCATTGTTTCTAGGCACGGCCAATGATTCTACCTTCGTGCCAAAAATTGACGAATTCTTGAAAATGTTGAGCATAATTACCAAATGACGGTGTGCTAGACCCATAGAAAACTTTATGAGATTTGTGCTAACAAAGAGAAAGCTGAGCTAAAATGGGAATAGGAGATGAAAAGACAAAAAAAAACCTCCTCAAGAGAGAAAAAATATGTCCAAGCAATCCTAAAAGTGTTTAGACACATCAGTACCACACTATAGTAAAATAAGGATGAGCATCCCACTTCTCAAATAAGGCACCCCGTTTCATCACGTCATCTATTAGGTTGTGACCGATGCGGATATCCAGGTAGTAATTTCAGATCCTTTAGTACAAATGTCACGACGAAGGAGATAAGGAAGCGAGCTCACACACAAACTCTCACTCTCAAGGAGAAGCACACAAACACATTGAGGCAAGGAAGAATGATCTTCTTCTTCTTCTTCTTCTTCTTCTATTACATAAAGAGGAATGTACAAGAATGACCTAAAAACAAGAATACAACTATTGCAATATATAAAGACCAGTACATAAGGAAAAAAATAATTTCCACGAATGAGTGAGCTAGCAAGAAACAAATGTGCCATCACTCTCGGTAGATAAATCTAATAAAGCTCAATGAAGTGTCCTTGACATATACCGGCGTGACCACTATACATGTCAGAGAAACAAAAAAATGATACATGTGATCCTGGATCATCACATGTTGAGCTTGATATCTCAACACTCCCCCTCAAGCTCAACCTCATATCCTGTAATCCAAGCATCTCCCTAATCTTCTTCAACTTCTCAGCTCCAAGTGCTTTGGTGAAGACGTCAGCAACCTGCTCATCTGTTCTCAAATAAATAACATCATGTTGGAGATAGACGTCTGCGGAAGCACGTGAACAGCACAAGGAAGAAGAAGAAGCTTGGAGCACAAACACACAATATTGAATGTATTACTAGAGAATGTACAAAGATAAGTAGCCCATTACGGCAATAGGCGTATATACAAGCCGGGGGAAAAAAACCTCCTAAAGAGGGAAAAAAGTGCCCCGGCGGTCCTAGTGTGTTCACACATATCACTACCTAAATATATCAACAAATCCCCCCTAGGAGTGATGCGGTGAACAAGGAGCTGGCACTCATGTATAAGGAAGTACCAAGCTATGTGGAAATCACTCCACAAAAGGAAGTAAGCCCAAAGCTTTGCGGAAAGCTTCAAACTTCTCCCTAGGCAGAGCCCTCGTGAAAAGGTCTGCAATGTTCTCCTGGGTGGGCACATATGCCAAGCTGATCTCCCCAGCAGAGAACCTCTCCCTCACATAGTGATAATGCACCTCAATGTGCTTAGTGCGAGCATGGAACATAGGGTTCCTCGCAACTCCCAATGTGCTCTGACTGTCAGTGAAGATGGTGGTGGCAGAAGACTGGCCAACACCCAAATCAGCCATAAGGAGTCTGAGCCACACACACTCAACAGTCGCTATGAAAGCTTCCCTATACTCAGCCTCACAACTGGAAGTGGCCACAGTAGGCTGCTTCTTGCTCAACCAAGATATACATGAGCTACCAAGCATGAAGCAAAAACCACTGGTGGACACACGAGTGTCATAGCAGCCAGCCCAATCTGAGTCCGAAAAAGCATGCAAATCTGGCGATAGTGATCCCCCCTTGGGATAAAACAACCCAAGTAGCCGAGTACCACTCAAGTAGTGAAAGATGCACTTAACCGCCTTCCAATGCGTGACTCCTGGGCAATGCATAAACTTGCTCATCTGTGAGACAGCAAACTGAATATCTGGCCGAGTAATGCATAAGTAAATCAAGCATCCAACAGCCTGCTGATAGAGAACAGCATCAAATGCATCTCCAGCATCATGAAGACTCAATCGTAAACCTATCTCCATAGGAGTGGCAATAGGCTTACAGTCTTCAAGGCCAAAATGCTGCAATACTGTGTCAATATATTTCGTTTGACACAAAGCCATTCCACCATCAACTTGCATAAACTGAATGCCCAAATAGTGATGCAAATGCCCCAAATCAAACATCTCAAATGAGGCATGCAAATCAGCCTTGAAATCAGCAATATGCTTCTCAATAGGACCAGTGAGCAGCATGTCATCAACATAGACGACAATGATCAAAAGCACATCATTAGCACGCTTAACATATAAGGTGCTTTCAGTTGGACTGTTCACAAAACCATGTGCAACCAGATAGGCATGTATCTTCTCATATCAAGCACGTGGTGCTTGCTTTAAACCATATAATGCCTTCTTTAACCTGCACACCTGGTTTTCATGCCCTTTCTGCACAAAGCCATGGGGCTGAAAAACATACACTTCTTCATGTAAGTCACCATTCAGAAATGCTGTTTTAATGTCCAACTGATGTACATTCCAACCATGATGGGCTGCAAGTGCACAAATGCTCCGAACAGTAGTCATACGGCATGTAGGTGCAAAGGTCTCATCAAAATCAATGCCTCTTTCTTGCGCATAACCCTTTGCAACAAGCCTAGCCTTATACCTATCAACTGTACCATCAGGTTTACGCTTTAGCTTGTATACCCACTTAGTGCCAATGGCCTTCTTGCCAGGAGGCAAGTCACATAAAGACCATGTACCATTCTTCATTATAGCATCATATTCAGATTGCATGGCAGCCATCCAATTTTCTGAATTCTGTGCTTCATCAAAAGGAACAGGCTCATTCTCATCACTGAGACTAGACGCAGCCATAGCATAGCAATCTGATGCAAAGAAGGCACTATGAGAGCCTGAACGAGTACGATATGACAAAGGTGCATCTAATTTGCTGTCACGCAAAGTCTGCACCAGCCATTTTGGCATAGTTTTTGCCTGCTCAATATCAGCTCTCTCATCAACAAGTGCATCATGTAAATCTGCATCAGAAATAGAATGATCTGCATCATCATATGAAACCTGCAAGGGCTGAGAAGTTGCCTCATTAGGACCAGCACTAGATTGTCCACCTGTAAAAAGAGGCATCAACGTATCATACATGTCTTTGGAGCTAACAGATGTCTCCTTAGTACATGAAAGCAATGGCTGAATAGCATCTTCCACAAAGACAACATCACGGCTAACCAGAATGCGTTTAGTCTGTGGATGATACAGACGATAGCCTTTACTTTCAGAACTGTACCCAACAAAAATACATTTTATTGCCTTATCATCCAATTTTCTACGATGTTGTTCAGGCACTAATGCATATGCCAAACAACCAAAAACACGCAGATGAGCAACCGATGGCTTGCGGTCATGCCAAGCCTCATATGGAGTGATAGATTGCAACGCTTTAGTGGGACACCTGTTCAATACATATGCTGCACACATGACAGCCTCAAGCCAGAAACTATGTGGTAAAGCTTGACTTTTGACCATGCACCTTGCCATCTCCATGAGTGACCTCTTCTTTCGTTCAGTAACTCCATTCTGTTGAGGTGTATACGACACTGTACATTGGTGTTTTATCCCACATTCAGCCAGAAATGCATTAAAATATGAAGACATATATTCCCCCCCTCGATCAGAACGGAGGGTGCCCATTTTACATGCTGACAGATTTTCAGCCAAAACCAAAAACTATTTGAAGCACATGAACACTTCGGACTTTGCTTTGAGTGGATATACCCATGCATGCCTGGAAAAATCATCAATGAAAGTCACGAAGTAAAGGTAATTTCCAAAAGAGGGTGTCTACATAGGACCACAGACATCACTATGTACAAGCTACAATTTCTGCGTAGCTCGAACTGAACCATCTTTTGGAAAGGAAGAACGCTGCATTTTGCCCAAAATATAGCCTTCACAAACATGTTTTCCAAGAGCCTCAAGTTTGGGCAAAGAGGACACCATTTTAGATTTCTGCAAGCGTAGCAAACTAGCAAAATTCAGATGACCAAAGCGTGCATGCCAAAGCTTTGCATCTGACATAGCCTCAGAATCATGAACTGCACATGCCGAATCATTCACAGATCTTTCATAGTCTATGAGCTTATACAGCCCACGACATAAAATGCCAGAAGCAATAATCACATCACCATTTGAGAGATCATGCACTGTACACCTGTCATCAACGAATTTCACAACCAAGCCAATCTTGGCTAATGCAGAAACTGATAACAGGTTCTTTTTGATCCCTGGCACAAATAAAGCATCTGACAAAGTGAAAGAACTACCATCAGCAGTAGTCAGAATGATGTTACCAACTCCCATAACAGGATAAGAGGAGTTATTGGCGCATGTGACAGTATTCCCTGTAGGGGCAGGCTCGAGTGAAGAGAAGAAACTACGCTGCGAGGTAATATGTTTGGTCGCCCCACTGTCAAAGTACCAAACATCTGAGTCTACTGCAGACATGCACTGATCATGAGAAGATGGGTCAAAATTGCAGACAGTAGTAAACGCCCATTCTTCTTCCTGCACAAGATTTGCAGACTCTGTTTTTGGTGTAGAGGCCTCTGCAACAACCATTCCGGCCTCTTTCTTCTTTGCCTATTTAGCAGCCAGTTTTGGACAGTTCTTTATGATACGATCATTTCCTTTACAGTACTTGCAAAACAATTTTTGCTTTTCTGATTTCTTCTCATCTTTATCCTGGTTCTTCGATTGTGCAGCATTTGCGGATTTCTGCTTACTAGTAGAAGAGCTTTATTTTCCTTTGCCCTTCTGACTAGCCAGGAAAGCTTAATCTACAACACGCATAATGGACCTGTTCTGCCTGGACTGATCTTCCTGCAACAGAACAGAGACTAACTCCTCAAATGACAAGGCATTTGGATTGCCTTTCATCATCAACCGAAGAGTAGAAGCAAAACTCTGATATGAATCAGGAAGACCATTCAGAACAGTCTACACAAGTGAGCTATCTGGTATAACCTCATCAGCAGAAATCAACTGTTCCTTCAAATCTTTGATCTTCGTTAAGAAACTGTCCATAGAATCACCTTCATTCATGTGCTCACTCTCCAACTGTTTTCGGAGGTAAGCAACACGAGCCTCATTCCTAGCCTGGTACAAAGTGGTAAGTGTATCCCAAGCATCCTTTGCTGTTCTGCAAGAGCAAATGGAGGAATAATGGCACATTTGACAGACAAAGCTATCAATGTATGTGCCTGGGCATCTCTGCCATCCCAGCAAATATGCTCTGCAGTAGGTGCAACAGAAACAGCAACACAAACAGGAATCTGCGGAATATCATCTTCGACACCATCTTCATCAGCTCCAGCACCTGTGTTGCTCTAGCACAATGGTGAGAACCACGTTAAGAAGCTTCACCTCCTTAATGTCAATCCGAGGGAGAGGTAGGAGTGATATGAAGATCATGAACGTAAGATGATGTGAGAGTGAAGGTGAGAAGCACAAAGATGCACACACACATACACACACACAATGAAGAGACAAGCAAGACACAATGGAAGGTGGGAAATTAGCTCTATTACTCAAGAATGCTCTTACAAGCTCAAACTAGCTCTATGCTCACACTAATAAAAAATGAACCAACCTCAAAAATGAGCTCTCTAGCTCTTTTTATAGTTTCTAGACTAGTTTTGACCGGTTTCACATCTAGTGACCGGCCTAGTTAAAAATTAGGTCCTAGAGGCTATTTGGAAGGGTAAACGATGTCTAAAAATAACGAAATTTGGTACGAGTATTCTACCTAAGCTCCTCAAGCTCGAGGACTCCTCGGCTTGCACAAAATGGAGCTATGGATTAAAAAATGGGGTTTTCTTATGATACATATGTTACAATTAGTGATAACAATCACTGTTGAATGTTTGGAGAATTAATAAGAAATATATTTGTTTAAAAAATTGATCCGCCTGGCTCCCTGCTTCGTCTTCACATGCTTCCGTGGCGTCTGTGCCTCTGACTGCTTCCAACACCCCCCTCCCTCTCGCTTCTGTCGTCCCTGACAGAACCTTGTTGTGAGGTCTGCCGGATGTAATTCTGTAGGAGGTCTTGAGCGAGGGTGTGCTCTGATATACGAATACCTCGGGCTAGATCAGCCTCGAGTTTCTCCCAATCGATAGGTTGTGGCTCGTCTGGTGGTGGGAGCTGATAATGTGTGGAGTACACCATTCGTTCACAGGCGAATAATTGCCATAAGTGTGTGGGCCTGCTTATAAATACCTCTGAATGGTACTCCCAAAATCCGGTGGTGAACATCTCTTCGAATGTTTGCTTGTAACATGCCGGTAGATATTTGATCCTGCAGTGCCAGGCGTAACACACCCGTAGCGATGGCGTTGTGCTCATATCATAGACTAAATCAAAGTTTCCATGCTCAAAGCCCGGGGTGTTAACATGGGGAGCCTTGATGCGTCGGAAGACTTTAAAGACCATCTGCATCATGTCAAAGATTTTGACAGTCATGTGCGCGGCAATATCATCCATATGTTTTAATCGAGGGAGCCAGTGGCGGATCGTCGCCATCATGTATCCTACTGTGGGTAACGCGACTGGTGGCTTGAAGTAGGGATAGTTCAACCAGTCTTGGCACTGCTTATTGTTCTGTAGCTTAATAGCGAAGGCAGTCCAAGAGCGGCGTCGTGGTACTGGTCCCCAGCACGGATTAAATTTTAAGTGCAGCGGCGCTTTTACCCACGTGCTCATCATCTCTGGATAATTTTGCAATAAATCTTTGCGCCAGTCTGGTTGAAGGATTTCACCTCTCTGCGCCCTTGGTGGCAAGTCCTCTGGCTCGAATTGAGTGGCATGCGTTGGTTTCATACCTGTTTCTTTCTCTATGGTTAACTGGTATTCGGCCATTAACATGAAGTACGGTTTATATTGGAGCTCATGCCCAGATATGTATCGTCGCGGGGCCAATTGAGCAAAGAATGGTGACTGTAAAATTTTCTCTTCAATTATGGCCATGGCATGTAGCTGTGCCTCTACTCTGGCCGAGTGTGTCGTTCCGAGTTCTTCAACTGTCTTCATCCACGCGGGGGTAGGTAATTCGTAGGTCATCTGGCCTTCGGCCGTGAAACGTCCGCCTGGGATGGGTATCGGTTCATATGCCTCTTCAAATGTCTCCTCCACCGGGATAGTGACGGTTTCTTCCTCAGCTGGTAGCTCAGGTGGGGAGTCTGGCCTTGGTGGTGCTTCATAGATGGCAATCCTAGATTCAAGATTTGTTACCTGGGCCCGAAGTGCGTTGAGTTCCTCTAAAACTTCAGGGGCAGGGTCCACAGGCGCTGGTAATTCTGCTGCTACTTGTACTTGTTGTGTTGCTGGTTCTCTGAGCTGCAGCAGTTTGTGATCTTCCTTTAACTTTTGATGTTCTTCGTTCATACGATCATAGTCCTCGAGCAATCTAACATGGTCGTCTAGCAACATCCGCATCGACTCAGATGGGATTGCCTTGAATCTGCTCGGACTTAGTGGCTGCTCTGGATGATCTAAAGCCGCTTCCAAGTTCTCTCTATTTTGCTCTTGGAGTCTCTGGTTCTCCTCTTTTGCTGCGGCTAAGTGTCTTCTTAGTAAGCCCATATTTCTAGTAAGCGTTGCATTGCGGACAGTCTGGGCTCTAAGTAGGTTATCCAAATCCGCGGTGGCCTCTTTGGTTTTCTCCTCACTTTCTAGTTCTAACTTGTGATAGGCCTCTCGTAAATCTTGGTATCGGCTGTTCAGTGAGGCGTTCTCAATTGATAACGAATTAAGCTGCGTTTGTAATTCGTTCATCGTTTTCTGCAGCTGTTGATAGTTGGTGCCGAGTGATGCAAACTCATCGCGGACTTGCGTCATGCATGCGAACATGTGTTGAAATGCGGTGTCTATGGTGGGCGATAGTAGTAGTGAAGTGCTAAATGAGGATGTAGTGGGAGTAGATGCAGTGGGAATGGGAAGTGGGGTTGGGACTGTGGATGCAGTGGTGATTGTGGAAAATTGTGAAGTGCCTAAATATGAGGGTGCTGTGAGTGGAGTGGGTGGTGGTGAGGTGGATGGTGATATGTCCATACCATTGGACGTGTTTAGTGTTGTGACTGTGAAAAGTGGTGTAATCGTGGGTGGTTGTGTAGGTGTGAATACGGGATTTACAAATGTAGAGTAGTTTACAGGGGGGATGGTAGGAGCACCTTGGTGAAACGGGGAAATAGGGGTTATGGTAGGTTGGGGGGGTGAGACTGGTGAGAAGGTTAGTGGGGTTAGGAAGGGGAATGGGGGTCTTAGAGGTGGGGGAAACGCTGGGAAGGATGAAGGGGTGAAGGGGTTAACATATGGATGCGGAGGGTTGGGTGTGGGCATGGTGGTATGAATGGGTAAGGAAAAGGTTGTGGCTATGTTGCCTTGTACAGGTGTGGATGTGGGGGAAGCAGGTGGGTGTGCGGGGGACACAGGATGGGTTGGTGAAAGATGAGGTGAGAGAGGAGTCGAAGGGGTGGATGTTATTTCGAGGATAGTAGTGGTATGTACAATGGTGGTACGGGGTGGTGAATCTACAAGGATGGTTTCTGCGGTCAATGAACTTTCTGGGGCGAGGCGTGCCTCCCTGGCTTGTGCTGAAGATGGAGCTCCTGTTGGTACACGAATATACTCCCCGGGTTTTGAAAGTAGTCGCACTCGGCGGGGATCAAACTGTGGTAGTTGCTTTCTTTGTAAAAACCTGAGTGCTTCATGGGAGCCTACTGATTTGACTAACTCTCTGAACCCTCTGATGTATGCGTCTTCGAATCCTCCGGAGATGAGTTCTTGTTCAATTAATGCCTGGCTCTCCTCTTCAGTTCACTTCTTTCGTGCCCAGACTTTCTCCATGGTACGATATAATTTCTTTATAGCCAGTGTGTACGCTGCGGCTTCGAAAGTCTCATCCTCATATGTGCTGGTGTCGCCGTGTGTGTCGGTTTGTTGGCCTTGGCCCTCTGTCTGTTCGTCATGTGAGCCCTGGCTGGCTTCATCGTCGCCTTCCTCGTTGTCTGTTTCGGTTCTCTCTTCTTCAGAGCTCGACATAGCTTGTCCCTGTGGCAAATCTCGCGGCGTAGTAGGGTAGCTGGGACGTTCATATTCCTGGGAGAACAGTTGTGCTTCCGAATACTGGAATTCGTTTGAGAATGCATCAGGCATCTCAAAATCAAATGTCGTGTTTATGGGGTCGGCCTCCATATGTGGTATCGGGAAAGAAAACGCTTCCGCACCAATGGTGGTGGGAGCTTCTGCTGTTGTGGTGGTGGGTTCTGCGGTGGCAGCTGCCTGAGGTGCAGCGGTACTAGTGGTGGCCTCCGTAATCACTGGTCTGGACAACCGTATGCGAATAGGTTGTACAGTGGGAGCAGCTTCTGTCTGTGGTCGCTCTGGAGATGGTTGTGGTGATGGCGACTCTGGCACTTGAAGGCAGGGGATGGTGCTCGCATGCGCTTACCTACCCGTGTCCTACTGGGCTTCCTGGCTTTCTTCGTTGTGCCCTTGAATGCCTTCAGTTCTTCTCCTGTTAGTGCACGCTCAATTGGCAAGTCATAAGCCAAACACATATACACAATTCTAGTGAGCGCACAACATCCGTTAAGCACCTTCTTGCGCTCCCATCTGTGCTGTGCCAGATACATTTGATCTATGATCCAGCTTGCCAGATCAACTGTTTGAGGTCCCGTACATGCCAAATACAATCCGAACCAGATTCGTTTATGGGGCATGGTAAATCTGTCCTGAGCTGGAAATGCAAAATGTTGCATGCATATCCTTAGTGGCTTTGACAGCTCAGGTGTAATGGCCGAAATCTCCTCCCACTTCGTGACATCCCCACGTTTCATCGGTTCTGGAATCAATCTCTCTCGATCTGTGGGTGTGTGGGTTCCATGAATCTTGATGGCTGCTCTGATTAAGTCCTTAGAGAGATAAAATCTTTTGTAAGGTGGATCATCCACTAGAGTAGGCAATATGAAGGTTCCTGGGATGTCCTTATTCTCTGATGCCAGTAAGGTAGTGATTAAGTAATAGCACCTGTAAAAATCCGGTTTGGGCAGGGGGTCACTGAAATACTCTGTGAAGCCTGCTCTGGCCCAAACATGAGTTAAATCCTGGGTGCTCTGTAGGGCTTCAAACTCTCGGGAGAAAAACTGGTATTTTCCCCATGTGCGGTCATCAAATGTCAGAGAGGATTCAAATATAAAGTCCGCGTCCGCAAGGGGTCCTGCGAGGCCCTGAAACCAATGAGAGTTCCTGTGAATTTTTTCGGTGTAGCCCATGGGTGGGTTGTCGATAGGCATTGGCCCTGGAAATCCCTGAAATTCCGGCGGTGGGGCAGTCGGGTGGGATTCTGCGCGTAGCACGTTGAGTGGTACTGCCGCTACACTGGGGCCTGCTCCTGATGTTCCTTCGTCGGTTTGCATGGTGATTGGTGCGCTAGTGAGAAAGATCTGCTACAAAAGATTAACACATTAGCATGGAAATTAATTATGATCCCATTAAAGTGAGACCGCAATCCCTTTCCATAACTGATGCGTAGCCCGTGTAGCCAAGTGCTGTGATGTGATGGATGCAAAGTTCTTGCAGCACTAGTGCAGGTCTCTAGACACCTACGTGTTTCAGATCATGCATACATTTCTTGATGAGAATACGAGTGAGGTGTGATGATGGTGTGTGAATTTATACAAGGTTTAAAGGTTAGTGATTTAGTACAAGGTTGTATGTTAGTCGGGGGGTAGTTAGACAATGGGTTAGGGGAAGACGGTTGGACACGTTTCGGTATCCATTTCCTAAAGATCTTGGAGTAGGTGGTGGGTTTCTGCTGAGGGGTAAAAGGTGGTGTCGGGTTTGGTGGTAACGAGGGATGAGATGAGTTATGGGGGTTATATATTACATGGCTTATGGGTTGAGCTATGATACATGGTTTGGGTACCCAAATCTGCGTGGGTGTGGGTCTATGGGTCAGGTATTTCTTGGCGATCCAAATTTGTCGAATGGTTGGACCTGTAGAAGAAGATCGAGGGGATGGCGGATACTGATTCTGTTTCTGTTCTGCCTTTTTTTTGTCGATTTCTGCTTGGCTGGAGTTCTTTGGTGTTTTTTGTCCTTTTGGCACCCATATTTGTCTGGTGCCGCTTCCTTTGGGTGGCCCGAACTACCTTCCTTGTTGTTTCCTCCGATACTGCAGTAGGTCTGGGTTCCTTTGTCGTGGTTGACTCTGTTGTTGCTGGGGTTGAGAGGTCGGATGGACACTCTGCTTTGGAAAAGAAGGGAGATCCAACACTTGCGTGACCTGCCCATTAGGAAGTGATGCCTTATTTAACTTTAATCTAGGCCAGTCCGCAACAAGTTTGGAAGGATGAGCACCGCAGGGTGTCGTGCTCATTTGGCCGCTGATGCAACCCACCTAACCTCTGATTGTGCCCTTCTGCCCTTGCAGTTGGGTAACTGTCTCTTCTAGTTTGCAGGAAGTCCCAGGGAAGATCTCCTGTCGTCCTTCTGATTGACAACTGTCCATAGCCAAGCCCGAGTGGGTTGGTGTAGACGTACCGTGACTGGTCTGCCCAAAAATCTTCCTGTCTTCCATCTCATGCGTTTCATAGGGTCTAGGGTCACAACCGTCAAGCGGAATGCCGTTAGGGAAGTCAAGCGGTATCACTCGCTTCTGCTCTAAGGTTCCAATCTGTAAGGAGCCTTGTCTAAGATTTAGGTCCACTGAGTGATCGTATAGCCAATCTTGGCCAAGGATTAGGGGTTCTATCAGGTCGTCATCATGGCACACTAGTAGCTTCGCTGTCATGGTCATATCCTTAATGAGGATAGGAAGGTCCACCTCACCCATGCAAGGGGTTTCCATGCCTCCTAGGCCTATGAGGTATGCCTCAATTGGCCGCATTTCTATTCCTGAAGCCTTATAGTGGGACCATCTAATCGCACTAGTCGCAGCACCCGAGTCAATTAAAGCCCTGAGTTCTTGGCTATGGTTACCGTGCTCTAGCCTAACTGTAAGGAATGGCCTTCTGTCCACTATGCTAGGATGAGTGGTTGACTTTACTTGACACATGGCCATGGGATATCTGGGTGATGTTTCCAGATGGTTATAATGTTCTCTCCCTAGTCCTTGTCTTCTTAGCTTCATGCGCTTAATGCGTTCTATGGCTTCTGCCTGAGCTTCCGCTCGTATTATATTTTCTTCCTCCTTACGCTTCTTTGCCAACGTGAGTCGTCTAAGCATATCCTCAGTAAGAGGTTCTTGATATAGCTTGACTCTACAGCCACTAATGTAATTAGGCATTATATCTCCTTCTAAGGTGGCTAACTGTACTGCTCCACTAGTCGAGAGTCTGTTAATGATCATAGGTCCATAACCTCGCTTTTCTAACTTGCGTGCATGCTGTTTCAGCGTATACACTAGAACTAAATCTCCTTCTTTTAGGCCTTTATCTTTCACATGTGCATCAAAATATGCTTTCTGTCGCTTCTTCGCTGCGTATATTCCTACTGCTGCCTTTAGCCTGGTTTCTCCTAATCGTTCCAAGTCCATTATTCTCGCTGATAATTCATGGCCGGTCCACTGATGTTCTTGTGCAACCTTAAGGGTCGGTATCAAGAAGTCCAAAGGAAGCACTGCATTCTGACCAAAAACCATCTGAAAGGGAGTTGCATTGAGTACGGTCTTGTAGGCCACTCGATATGCCCAAACAGCGTGGTGTAGCTGTTTGTCCCAATCTGAACGTTTATTGTTCACGAGTTTCGTCAGTACAGTACAAAGTATCTTGTTAGTGCTTTCAGCCTGACCATTGGCCTGAGGATGATATGGTGCAGATTTCTTGTGAATCACCATAAAATCCTGTAACAAATATTCAATGACTTGGTTTAGAAAGTGAGTGCCTCGATCGCTCACTAACTCTATAGGCAGTCCATATCTTGTAAAGACATTTTCAAATAAGAATTTTGCAGTCGTGTGAGCATCATTCTTCTTTGTGGCTTTTGCCTCTACCCATTTCGTCAGATAATCTGTAGCAACAATAATGTATTCCGCATGTGTACCTTTTGCAGGGGGGTTAATGGGTCCTACAAAGTCTATACCCCACTTAGAAAATGCACGTCCGCCCATCATGGGTTTCAATGGCATTTCATCTCTGCGAGTAGGAAACTGAGTTCTTTGGCACACGTCACATCTCTTTACATAGGTATGTGCATCCATGTGAAGAGTGGGCCACCATAATCCTGCAAAGAGAATGGCTTTGATTATCCTATCTGGTCCAAAATGACCTCCTGCAACACCTTGGTGTGCAGTCTCTAGTATGCTCAGATAATTGCTCTCATGAACACATTGTCTTAGATATCCATCTCGTCCTCTTTTGTATAGATTATCGCCAATAAGTGAATAGTCTTGAGCTTCCTGCTCTAGACTGCGTTGTCGAGCTAAGGTCATTCCTTGAGGGAATGTGTTCGTCCTCAAGTAAGTCACTAAAGGTTCACTCCAGTCTGGTGTGAGAGACACGTGATACAATGTAGCATACTCTACTGGTGGTCTTTCACAACAAACATGGCATTCCTTACACAACTTGTAGACATCTGCTTCCATCGTAGGCCAATATACTCCCAATCTCTGCAGAGTCTGTAGTGTTCTATGTTTTGAATGATGTTGCTTTAGTGCACCTAAGTGTGCTAATTGCAACCAATTCGCATGTTCTGATTCATCTACACAACAAGCAAGAATCTTTTGATTATCTTGTTTATATATGCTTCCTGCTATTATTTGGTACCTCTGAGATTTGGTAATCTCTCCTTCTTTGATCTTTATCCTAGGACTCTTGGGTCCGTATGTCAGAATAGGGACTAACGGCTTAGCCCATTCTGGTGCTATCTCAAGGTTAAACAAGTATGCATCTGGTAGATCATCCGCTACTCCTTGAGGAGCTTCTCCTGAGGTTAATCTTGAGAGGTGGTCAGCTCTAAGATGTGTCTTTCCTTTCCTGACTACCACTTCAAAATCATACTCCATGAGTAATAGAAACCAACGTATCAGTCGTCCTGTGTTACATGGTTTGTTGACTAAATATAATAGGGCTTGATGATCTGTAAAGAACTTGAATTTGTTGGCCAACAAGTAGTGCCTAAACTTCTTTACTGCGTAGATCATTCCTAATCCTTCTCGTTCCGTCGTGGTATAATTTCTTTCTGCTGCGTTCAATTGTCTGCTCACGTAGGCTATGGGGAGATCTATGTTACCTTCAGTCGTGGGTTGTGCTAACACACATCCTATGGCGTAATTGGATGCATCCACATGTACATGAAATGGCTTACTCCAATCTGGGGTAGTCAATATAGGTGCTGAGCACAAACGTCGTTTAAGTTCATTGAATGAATTTTCACATTCATCTGTCCACTCAAAATTGGTCAAAAGAGAGTACAGAGGCTTGGCTATGATTGCATACATGTGTATGAATTGTCGATAATATCCACAATGGCCCATAAATGCCTGTACCTCTTTCACATTAGTTGGTCTTGGTAATTCTGCAATTACCTTCACCTTTTCCTCGTCCGTAGAGATTCCATTTTTTGACACAATGTGTCCTAGAATTTTGCCTTGTCTGACCATGAAAACGCATTTTTCTGGGTTCAAACAAACCTGATATTCTCGACATTTGTCAAATATTTGTCTTAACTCTGGAATATGTGTCTGTCTTACATTTGAATGTGCACATAAGTCATCGACATAAACTTCCAAGCTCTTGCGTAAGAATTCCTTAAAGACATGACACATGAGTCGCTGGAAAGTGGCGGGTGCATTTGTTAAGCCAAATGGCATCACACGAAATGCAAATATGCCCCATTCTGTGGCAAAAGCCGTCTTGTGTTGGTCTTCTGGAGCAATGGCTACTTGGTTATAGCCTGAGAATCCATCAAGAAAGCTGTAAACTTCCTTGCCCGCAACTCTTTCCAATAGGTGTTCCGTGATAGGAAGAGGATAACTATCTCTAATCGTGGCGGCATTAACTTTTTTAAGGTTAATACACACACGCAATTTTCCATTCTTCTTGGGCACAACCACAATGGGGGATACCCATTCGGTATGCTCAATTTCGTAAATGAATCCTGCTTCTATCAATCGATCTATCTCCTCTTTAATCTTCGCAGCGTAATTATCATTGTACGTATAAGGTTTCTGTTTGGTCGGTTTTGCATCTGGAGTCATAGGGATTCTATGAGAACATATATCTGGATCTACTCCTTTCAAATCTTTATAACTCCAAGCAAAAACATCTCTATATTCGCGCAATAGGGCAACTAACTCTTCTTCTTCTTCAGTCGTCAAATCGTGCCCTATGTAGGTGCATTTTTCTTCTTCTCCTTCTATGGCAACTATTATTTTCTTGGTTTTCTCTCGGTTATCATATACTTGTCCATCCTTCTCTTTTCTATTAGGCATTCGTACCATGATTCTTCTATCTTCGATTTCATATTTCTTGAAGTTCTCGGGTACTTCAAACAAAGATTCTTCTTTTTCTGACATGGTTTCTTTCTTCTTCCTTTTCTTGCCTTCACTCTTGGTAGTCACTTCCGTGGCTAATCTCACTTCGTTCGTTATGTCCTCGTGTCTCTGAGTGTGAGTCTCTATTTCGTAGAAATATTCTTCCTCTGATGCAAAGGGTGAGTCCATGATAATTGATTCTAAATCAAAATCACTCGCATCCTCAAATGCATCAGTGTCTGGTTCACACTCTTCTAAAATTGCATCTCCCATGATTGGCTCTATCGTAAAAACTGAGATGTCATAGCCATCCTCGTCACAGTGGGGTGTCCATTGTTCTTCATTGATGGCTACATCCATGGTTGCTAGAATCTCTGCCCAACCATGGGGTTCGAATTCCTCGTCTGGGAATACTACAGGTGCATAGGCTGGATCTTGAAGGGTTCGTGGATGTTGTTCTGCACCTAAGGTCCTGGCTTCTAACCGCTCTTCCTCTTGTTTGGCAACTTTACACATCCATAAATGGGTATCCTCATGCAACCAAGAAGGATCTGAGTCTAATGAGTGCACGGATTCCGTCTCTGCTGGTGTTTTATGGATGGTATTCCATTGTATTGGGGGTACATCTCTATGTGAATAGTCTTTAAGATTGACTTTAGTAGTCACTCCTAAATGTTGCAAGTACAAAGAATTAGTTCCCCAATCTTGTACAATTTGCAACTGACGCATGAATGGTCGTCCCAATATCATCTCATACGCACGATTTTTTGCAAAGTCACAAATGGCAAAGGTATGCTCAAATTCTACACCACAAGTGGTGAGAGATATGCCTTCTAGTAAGCCTAATGGTTTTTCTATGTGTCCATCAGCCATTTGTAGCTTCATCCTAGTGGGTCTGAGTGCTGGCTTACCCCAACGTTTCCATAAAGCGGTAGTAGCGATGGCTACTCCGGCTCCTGAATCTAAGATGGCTTTCGTGGTGTAGCCCTGATGGGTTATTGGAAGATATGTGTTACCTTCCTCTCCTTCGCTTACGTCTCCAATCTTTTCCACAGGTATCTCTGGTATCTTCTTATGTGATCCTATCTGAGAGGGTGTGGTAGCTAGCTCAGGGAATTGATTTGCTACGTGCTTCCACAATTCTGGTTTTACCTTTAACAACTCCTCTAGAGTAAGATTACACTGTACTCTAGTGTTCTTGACCACATCCGTGTTCCTAGGGATCACTGATTCTTCATTCCTCACTATTATCGTGGGTGCTCTCATACTAATAGACTTAGCTTCCCAAGGTCCCGTGAACTGAGGTAATTCTTGTAGAGAATTAGATTCAAATCCTGTGGGTTCACTCAGTTGTTCCACCTCTACATCATCGTAAATAGAGGGGATGTCTTGGGGAAATTGTTCCTGCAAGTCGTTTATTTCTTGAATAGGAGGATGAGTTCCTTGTTCTTTTCTCCATTTCTCTTCTTGGATTTCTCTTAAAAATTCATGTGAATACCTATGTATGGAAGACAAATTGTCTTGGCTTTCTGTATTGGGTACTTGAGACAGGGATGGTGGATTCCTTTCCTGTGTCTCTGGGACAATAGGGTTACTAGGCTGATCCTTTTTCTCTTTGCTTTCTATCAAGTGCTCTAGCCTCTCCATTAGTCCTTGAAAGTGTAATTCCGGTTTTGCCATGTTATTCCAATTAAGATATCTAGAGGCTTCAAACAAAGCTTGTGCTAATTCTACCATTTTCATGCAAAGTTTAGTTCTCTCAATTTCTAGATCAGCTCGAGGGTAGTTTTTACTCATTTCCGTGACTTGAGGTCCCTCTTTTATTCTAGCCTGATACGCACAAAACATCATGTCTAGATCTTCCGGTATGGGTTCCGCTAAAACTGATCCTGATTTCTGAGCTGGGATTTCTTGGTTTAATTCTTGTGAAGCCAATTCTTGTATTTTGGCTCTAGATTCCCTTAAACTTCCTTCCAACTCACTTATCTTTTTACTCCACTTTCTCTTTATCCTTTCTCTAGAATCTTTCCAAGATTTTGTCTTTTTACTACTCGATTCTGCAACTTCACTAGTTCTGGCTACTTTCTCTTGATTATGCTGTTGGTTTTGTAAGAGCGCCTGGGCTCTGGTTATAGCTTGGATAGGCACGTACGTAGTATTGGATCCATCTGCATTATTTACAATACCTATCACGTTGATCGGTGTCACATTTGTAGTGTTAACTGGGTTCTTAGGACAATCTTTGATTATGTGCTCTTTGCCACAATCGGCACAAAAGCCTTGTATGTTATAGTACTGTGATTGCCTTGCTATTGGGGGATGTGGACAATCCTTAATGAAATGATCTCCTTGGCACCTAAAGCATGGTCCTCTAGGGCCCTGTGGTCTCTGTTGTCTCAGTTGGGGCCGTGGGTTTGGGTTTGCGTACATCACATTAGTATAATCTGGCTCCCAACTAGGTTCCATTGGTGGACTATCATAATGATATGTCTCCACATGCTCTGGTGACTCCGTGCAATAAGCGGGTGGACTAGTTACATGAGTAGAGTCAAAACTGTTTGAGTTCGGGTCACTTTCTGTGATTAGGGGTGAAGAAGGCACTAAGGCCCTACTTAGGTTCTCTTCTGCAGCAGCGTATTTGACTGAGATGACATTCGTTGGTGGGGGTGGCTGCTGAGCTAAGACGGGTTGAGGTCTCTGTTGAGCCTGGTATGGGTAGTTCTGAGGAGGCCTATAGTAATAAGGCTGAGCATTGTATTGGCCTTGATACCTACCTGACTGCTGGTATGTTTGCGGGTAGTTCTGTCTCACAGTTTGTTTATTGTATGGGCAGTCCTGAGCCGTATGATTCGTGTACCTTCTCTCAATTGTACAATATTGGCCGCTAGGATTGACGTGAGGTTGAGGTGCATTGGGGCACACGTTTGCCAAATGATTTCCACCACAAGCGTAACAACGTACATTAGTTGGTAGCTTGGGCACCTGTTTACTAGAAACTCCTAGTTTTTGGGCCACCTTTTCTGCTAGGTCCTCTATCGAAGTAGACAATTTTGTGGATGCTAGAGAAGAACAATCTGAGTCCTTGTAGACCTTTGAGAGTTCTAATTCATCTCCTAGGTTGTCCTCAATGTCTATACATATTCTTACACACTCTTCCAGCGTTCTGGGTTCCTTTAGGTACACATAGGAACATAGTTTAGCGCTCAACAAGCCATCTAGAAACAGTGATACTTGTTTGGCTTGTGAGGGTAGCTCTTGCATTGGACATCGCTCAACATATTGTCTGAATCTACGACCTGCCAGTCTTACTGTTTCCTGAGGGGTTTGCTTAAAACTATGAATCAACGAAGACGTGTCATGCCTAACCCCACTTTTAGAGAATTCAGTGATGAATGACTCTAAAAAGTGATGGATGTCTCTAAATTGCCTTTGTTGCAGTGGTTGGAACCAAGTTAAAGCGGTATTCTTTAACGTTAGTCCAAATGCGTTGTACTGCATGAACATGTCCTCGACTTGTTCTGCTCTTAGTACTTGCTTGAATTCTGCGACATGGTCATAGGGATCTCCTGTCCCATCAAAGTAATTCTTCATTGATTTCACTAATTGAGTGGGTCTCAATACTCTTGCGTGTTCACGTGGCCTAGGTAGAGGAAAATCATCTCTACCACCTGGTATTCCATGTTCTCTTTGTCTATCCGTCCTATTAGTGTTCGTGGTTGTTCTATCTCTCCCTATGGGGTGATTGAAGCTTACTTCCGGTCTCTCTTTATTTCCTTCTCTTTGATGTCCATGGGCTGAGGATGTTCCTGCCCCTTGTTGATTTGCATTCATGTTTGTTCTAGATGGAGGGAATATCAATTCACCTCTCCATGTGTATGTGTTTTTAGCGCGCTCAGGCACCACAAAGACTCTTTCTGAAGTCTCATCCAGGTATACAACCTTTCCAGGTGTATCTGGGTCCTTGAATTCATAAATTGTAATGATGCCTATCTCACCAGGGTTTTCCTTTCTGTACCTCCAAAAGGCTTCATCTGTCTCTCTATTTACAAACAACTCGGTGCTCCTGTTATCTTGAGGGATCCACTCTGGGATGAGTACTCTTGTTAATACGGATTTCCCTCTAGGTGTTCTAGGTTCTTCTAACGGTTCTTTCCCTTGAAATTTTGCTTCCGTCTCTAATTGAATTGTGCCAAACTCATTAGTATCGTTTGGTTGCGTGCTTAGAATGTACATGGTTCCTTCTTTGTCTATGTAAGCGTCTCTCTCAAATTTCACCACTGGTCTTTCCAATCCAATGGGTTGATCAGGGTTGTGCAGTTGCACCACTTGCCTTTGCAAACCATCCTCATAGATGCGAGCACCTAATCAGTTGGTTCGGAGAAACTCTAGTTGCGTTCTATAGGGTCCTTCAGGTTTTTCTAAGTATGCTACATTGGACCCTCCTTCTGGTCTGTCTGTGCTAAATGCCATTTCTGATTCACTTGATTCTGAGCGCAACTCGTAAGGATAACTACTATTCAACTGCTGAGCCCACGATCGAGCGGTAGTTCTCACACTAGCCTCTGATGATCTAAGGCTTCTTCTCTCCGACTTACCTATGTGTTTGCCCGATCTAAGGTTCATTAATTTCCTTCCTTGCTCACTCAATTACACCCTTAGATCGTCAATGGTTCTTTGTGATTAATTCTTGGTTCTTTTTAATTTTCTCTGGATTCTTGTCTTAATTTATGCGTCAGGAATTCGACTTTCGTTATGATTTTGAGTTCTCGTTCCGTCAGACTTATGTTCTTTCCTTTAGGTTTTCGTCACACACACCTTTACTTTAAGTCTTAAACTTGATGGAATTAGGTATCTTGAACTTGAGGCGTTCCTATCGACTTAAATCCACAATGCTAACGTTTAGCCTAAGCTAAGAATTGACTGAGGGGGTTGAGTAATCTTCCAACCTCGAGTCGGCTTTTCTGGTTGCTCTGATGCCCTGTTGCCCAAGAAGCCGTGCTTCCCAAGCTCTGCTGTCTTCGCTGCCTCGCTTGCTTGCCTTTGATTGCCTTTGCTAGACCTGGAAAAATTCCAATATTAGACCAATTCACAAGATGATCAAACACTTGAGTATATACACCTTTTAATCCCTTCCCTTTTGCCCAAATTTCCAATGTGTGCCCCCTGGCTTCCTAGTCCCAAACTAGGTGAACCTCAAATTAGCCTATCCAAAAATAGATGTATTCTTTATGAAAAAAACAGTTGAGGTCACGTAGTACTCGTCACGAGCTTTCTAACGAGCTATTAAGCTCAAAAAACGGACTTCGGATGAGAAAGTTATACGCGTTCAGGCCCTGGGGGGTAAAAACTGACAATCCAGTTTTTCTTCTAATATAGGCTAAGGGGTCTCCTATGAGTCTAATGGTCCAAAAATTTCTCAAAAATACCCTCAAATTTGGTCAAAAATTGAAGTCCAAAATTTGCGATGGGGGTGGGCAATCGCGATGGTCCGGGACAATCGCGATGGTCCGAGCGAACCATCGCGATGGCGTGGGATTTGGACAATCGCGATGGTGCGAAAAGGCGAACCGTCGCGATGGCTCGAAGTGAACGATCGCGATGGCGTGAGGTCGAACCGTCGCGATGGTCCGAGCGAACCGTCGCGATGGCGCGGGATTTGGACAATCGCGATGGCGCGGTCAACGGTCAACGGTGGACAATCGCGATGGTCCGAAATGAACCGTCGCGATGGTCCGTGATGCGATGGCTTGAGCCAATCGCGATGGTCCGATTTTGGGCTGTCGCGATGGTCCGAAAAACGAACCGTCGCGATGGTCTATCGTGACACGTGGCACTGTCGTGGCGATGGCTTGAGCCAATCGCGATGGTTCGGGGTCAGCTGAACCGTCGCGATGGTCCAAGTGGACCGTCGCGATGGCTCAAGTGAACCGTCGCAATGGTCCGAAAAAGCGAACCGTCGCGATGGTCCGGCCGAGCCGTCGCGATGGCGTGAGCCTATTGCGATGGTGTGACACAATCGCGATGGTCCGAGCCAATCGCGATGGTCCACCAAATAACGAATTTTTGAAATGTAATTGTGGTTCCGTGAATGCGCAAGTATCGCCTATCTAGTGGTGTGGTCGCCTACCTCAAAAACCGAAAATTGCAGACCATCGCGATGGTCCGCCCTGCTCGGAAATTTCTGACAGAAAGTACATGTTTTACCTTTTGGAAGCTCTCCTGATGCTCTGAAGCTCTGTACCTGCAAGAAAACTCAAGAAAACACAAGTGCATACAAGCGCAAAAACTCTCTCTCGCTCTCTCGCATGCACAAATGAGGGGAATTGAGGTGAATGGGGGGATATGGTGAATTTTCTGATTTTTTTGGAGATGGAGATGATGATGCGATGATGAAGATGGAGTATGGGGGAGGTGAAAAACACTAAAAACTAAGTAAAAACAACAACAAAAACTGAAATTTTTACCTTCCAACGCCTCTTCTTGCTATACTCTTACCATCACACATTCGTCCTAGACTCGATCCCCGGCAACGGCGCCAAATTTGGTGTTGCTCTAGCACAATGGTGAGAACCACGTTAAGAAGCTTCACCTCCTTAATGTCAATCCGAGGGAGAGGTAGGAGTGATATGAAGATCGTGAACGTAAGATGATGTGAGAGTGAAGGTGAGAAGCACAAAGATGCACACACACATACACACACACAATGAAGAGACAAGCAAGACACAATGGAAGGTGGGAAATTAGCTCTATTACTCAAGAATGCTCTTACAAGCTCAAACTAGCTCTATGCTCACACTAATCAAAAATGAACCAACCTCAAAAATGAGCTCTCTAGCTCTTTTTATAGTTTCTAGACTAGTTTTGACCGGTTTCACATCTAGTGACCGGCCTAGTTAAAAATTAGGTCCTAGAGGCTATTTGGAAGGGTAAACGATGTCTAAAAATAACGAAATTTGGTACGAGTATTCTACCTAAGCTCCTCAAGCTCGAGGACTCCTCGGCTTGCACAAAATGGAGCTATGGATTACAAAATGGGGTTTTCTTATGATACATATGTTACAATTAGTGATAACAATCACTGTTGAATGTTTGGAGAATTAATAAGAAATATATTTGTTTAAAAAATTGATCCGCCTGGCTCCCTGCTTCGTCTTCACATGCTTCCGTGGCGTCTGTGCCTCTGACTGCTTCCAACAACCTGTATTTGCAATACCTGTCGTTACAGGGGTAACAGGACGTCTTTCAACACCCTGCACAATGTTCCACAATCCTTTTGCAACCACTACATGTCGCATCATATAAGCCCATAATGGGTAGTTGGTACCATCCAACTTATCCTCAACAGCCAACATACAGAATACATCACTGCTTTCAGGCATGGCCGGTGACTAAAATACCTTGATGCAGAAAATTGACTATATCTCAAAAAGTTGAACGGAACTGCCCAGACGAGTTCTGCTAGATTTGTAGCAGACTTGGAGATGCTTAAACTGGCGATCAAAAACTGGTATATACCTTTGGCAGGACGAAATAGCTTGCACAAGCGTTGCGATAGTGCGTTCGGAGGCCGAAACGAGCTCAGATCGCGATTTCGGCACCACAAAACGAAGCTGTTTTGATCTCGAAAACACCCTGAGTATACTCACCAAATTTTGTGCGAATCTGAGACTGCAAACGGAGGAGTGTCAACGGCGCCTTAGAAGAAGCAACAACCTGCTCTGATACCAATTGTTGGAGATAGACGTCTGCGGAAGCACGCGAACAGCACAAGGAAGAAGAAGAAGCTTGGAGCACAAACACACAATACTGAATGTATTACTAGAGAATGTACAAAGATAAGTAGCCCATTAGGGCAATAGGCGTATATACAAGCCGGGGGAAAAAAACCTCCTAAAGAGGGAAAAAAGTGCCCCGGCAGTCCTAGTGTGTTCACACACATCACTACCTAAATATATCAACACATCAATCTCACCTGCTAGTACCTTCTCTCTGATGAAGTGATAATGTACCTCGATATGATTTGTTCTAGCATGAAAAGCAGGGTTCCATGCTAACTGTATACTACTACGATTATCACAATGGATAGTGATAGGATTTTGCACTTCCACACCTAAATCTGCAAGTAGCATCTCCAGCCATGATGCCTCACATGCTGCCATTGCAGCACCTCTATACTCATCCTCTGTACTTGATAAAGCAATAGTGTGTTGCTTCTTACTGCTCCATGTAACAGTTGCACTCCCAAATGAGAATAAAAAGCCACTAGTAGATCTTCTATCTGGAATACTACTTGCCCAATCTGCATCGGTGTATCCATGAACCTGCAGATCTACACCAGCTTCATAAAACAATGCATAATCCAAAGTAGCACTCACATAACGTAGAGTGCGCCTCAGAGCATCTAAATGTGGCTTCCTGGAAACCTGCATAAACTGACTTTCAAGTCCAATAGTGTAGCTAAGATCAAGCCTCCTAATCGGCTTACAATCAATCATACCATACTTTTGCAACATATTCAAGGCATATTGCCTCTGTGACATCTATATACCTGTTTCTGTATGTATAAACTCAATGCCCAAGAAATAGTGCAAGACACCAAGATCTTTCATGTCGAATTCCTGCATAAGAAGTTGCTTTACCTCTTTGATGCTTTCTTCATTATCACCACCTATAATCAGGTCATCAACATAAATAGCCACAATTGTGATGTCATCATCAGCCTTCCTTACATATAGTGAATGATCTGCATCACACATAGAAAACACAATGATGGTTGAGTAATCAGCAATCCTTGTATGCCGTGCACGAGGAGCTTGCTTCAGCCCATACAAAGCCTTTTGCAACCTACAAACATATTCTCGATGCTTTGGATCTTCATGTCCTTGTGACTGGTCCATATATATTTCTTCCTGTAACTCACCATTGATGGAGAGTGTTAATCTCCAAAAGAACAAGCTATCCTTGATGTTATACCACCTCTATATCAAGAATAACTTTAAACTCCAACCAATTTTGGAAGACAATCACCAAGCTATCAAGAAATTAGCTAGCTATGAAGAAAGTCATTTCACAGAAAAGTCTGCTGCACATTAATCACTCATTGATTAATCATTTGTGTAAAGTTTCTGATCAAACTTTGTAGAATGTGTCATCTAGAGGTTGCGCACTTCCTCCAAGTTAAAACACTTCAAAAACTTCAGTAGATTATGAGAAATGCTTCAAACAGTCTACCTATGTCTGAAACTGCCTTCCTCTAGAATCGATTTTGACACCTGCAACGTCTAACATATAGTTCTCCCAATCTAAAACCCGTTTGAGCAAATGATTTTAGCCATAGATGGCTTACCTTCCAACTTATATTTTGACTCCTCATTTGTGTAAAACTTTACACTGTGCACTGAGAACTGATCATTTCTTTGGCCATCGAATCTATGCATGTTTCAAAAGACACTCAGCACTTTCTCACACATAGATGTTCCTACACAAAATTATCTCAGTCTGTTTGCAATTGAACTCTCAAACTTTAACCATAGATAGATTAACTGTGGACTTAGATGTGTACAAAAGGATTTCTGATAAAATCAAACACAGAAGGAGAATTAGAGAAAAGATCGACGCGCAATTCTCTGAACATTCTTTCTATTCAACTCTACATACATCTGATGGATGATACATCCAATACACATCATCTATTCATCTATATTTCATCTCATCCTACTCATACGACCATCTACACATATCTATATTTACATATGAGTATTGATTCGTCATTACTTCAAGTATATTGAAGTATTTACAAAGTTAATGTACATATGTTGAAAAAACTTTACTATCTGAATCTTCTCTTTACTTCATAAAGTTGGACTTCATTCTTTTCTTCATTTCTTCACTTCTAGGCTTCATACAATCACCAATTGGTGATTGTCCTACTCTAACAGCTCCCCGTCAATCATCAATTGTGATTACCTGCATCTTCTTTATTCCTGCCATATCTTTAAACCTCTGCAACTTTGGTCCATCCAAGCTTTTTGTCATCATATCTACAAGTTGATCTTTTGTAGGAGTATGCATAACTTCTATTTCTTTATCAACAACCTTCTCTCTCAGAAAATGATACTAAATCTCAAAATGTTTAGTTCTAGCATGGAATACAGGATTTGCTGCCAAATATAAAGAATTCATATTGTCTCCACAAATGATAGGAGTACTTTGAACAATATCAAAACTCTTCATAAGAGTTGTTAGAGGGCCGCCGAACCAGGACGGATGAACCCGGACAGGTGCCTTAAATGTAAAAGTGCTGAACGGCCGCCGAACAAGGACAAGAGTACGAGGACAGGGAGCTTAAATGAAAAAGAGAATCTTTCAGGGAACGCGCAGGTAACTGCAGAAGAGCGCACCCTTGTAAAAAATCCTCTATTTAAGGCAATGAAAAGAAAGAGCAGGCAGTCCTTGTTTTGTGGGAATTGTAGTGTATTGTCTGATTAAGTCTCACTAAGATTGATATCACGTCTGTGTGCACGTATATGTCGTTGAAAGGATAAGTTTTGCTTGATCTGTTACGTCTGTACTCCTACTAGTCGATTATACTCACCGTAATACGGAATGACGATTTAATTGTATTATGTGGCGAAGTTGTTCGGAGATGGTTAAGTATGATTCTGAGTATGAACAAGGGTGGCATGTTATCTGTTAGTTCTTCTGTGAAGTAAGTAGCGTAAAGAGTAACCTCGAACTAATTGTCTGTAGAGTCTTTGCAAGCAACTGAATTCGTTACTGCATCTTATAGTTGTTGTTTACCTCAACTACGGGAAGATTAGTAGCTGTACGGTATGAATGTGAGTAGAACAGTGTCGGTTTATGGTTGATTGGTTATTACGAGGAGATTAACTATTTGAATCCGCGTAACTTTAAGGTATAAGGTCTAGTTGGCACACCTACCTGCCTTGAAGAAGTACGAATTAAGTGGTTTTGTCGTCGAAGTATCTTTTACGTGTAGAGTACGTAATCGGCGTGCTAACCTCAGTTCCGAAGTTCTACTTCCAATACACTGAACAGACTTTCGTTGTTCAGGGACGGATACTGAGCTAAGGACGGAATGACCGTAAGATTGTGTGTTAAATTGGGAAAATAGTACAGGGCCTCTGTTTAACAGACCCCTACCACTCCCAAGAACCCACGTGGCTAAGAGAGGGATTGCGGTTAGAAGCATTTGGAACCAATTGAACGTGAAGTATCTGAATCGAAAGTAGAGTAACGCTTAAACCCATAAACGAGTATCAGTCTAACATTTGGCGCCGTCTATGGGAAAGTGGCAACTGTTTACCAGTCTCTGTGGTAAAGTAGCATTTGATTACGAGTTACTTGTGAGAAAGTGGCATTAGAGTGCTAAGCGGTTTGTAAGAAGCAAACACCCAGTAACATTTGATTTACTGACAGTAGCAACAGACCCAAATTGTTGCAAACTGCTCAGATAGTATCACTGGGCAATGATACATGCCGGTTACTTGGTCTGGTGAAACGTATCCTAGGACGCAGACGACGGGAACAAGAAAAGTACAAAAAACAACTCTAGGAGAAGAAGGTATAACACGACCTGACTCAGTGGTCGAGCAAGTTAAGGACGCTAGAATTAATTCCGGTCATATTCCGGTGGAACGATCAGCGCCTTTGGTACATGCTGGTGTCACCTCGACCCAGCCTAACCAAAGTACAGTAATTCCAGAACCTATCAAGACGCCGTTGGAGATTAGACAAACTCTAGGAAAAGGAATCAGTAAAAGCGAAAAGACGCTACAGTCTGGTAGACGGTGAGCCCATTCCGGTGATATTCCGGTGATAGAAACACCAACTGGCGGTCAAGGATTAGCATTTTTTGCAGAATCCTCAGCCAGACCCGCGTGTCTGGAAGAAAGATTTCGGATATTAGACATCCAGAAAGAAGGAGACCTATTTGAAGCTGAGGTCCGAAGTATCCTGCGCAAAAACAGCACACCGGAAGGCACGCCGTCCGGCGATCTAGATTCTGATAGTTCAACTAATCAATCTCAAGATACAGAAGAAGGACCAGAGACACCCACGATGAACGGACAACAACAAAAACAACAGTTAGGTCAACCAAGGCCGCCTCCAACAGGAGTAACCTACACAAAATTCGGTGGATTCCTAGGAGATGACCTAGACGCTCATGTACGAACTTTTGAGATAAGTTATGCAGTTCTTAACCATCCACCAGATCAGGCATACAAGGCCATTGTTTTTCAATCTACTCTGGTCAATGAAGCGGCTAGATGGCTTACGGAATACGACATTAATCATTTCGGTACCTATGATGTAGTACGAGATGCCTTTCTACAACGATTCAGACTAAAGAAGAATCCTGCTAAAATCTTTGAGTATCTACAGAGCAACCGACAGAAGGCAAATCAGACTGTCCAGGAATACGCTACTCTCTTCAGAACACATTTACGGCAGATACCACAGGCACATGCTAATCTACCTGACGATGTCATCTCTCAATGGTTTATCAATGGACTAACCCCTCAACTGAAGCAGATTATGATCATCAGATGTGTTGGAGCAATGACACTGGATGCAGTCATTGCAATGGCTCTACAGTTGGAATCCAAGGTTGGTGGATTTTCAGAAGACTTGGAATGGTTAAGGACAAACAAAAATATGACTGAAGATATAACCAGGGAAGTATACTGCACCACGTGCAAAAATTCAGGGCATACAAGTGCTAACTGTGCGCTAAATCAAACATTCTGCGCTATCTGCAACACTGCCGGACACTCCACCGGAAATTGTGTCTACAATGCCAGAATACAGGGAACAGCAACGGTCAATGTTGTTATTCAAGAACATGGACAGGCAGCGAATCACTATGTACCTCCGCAACTGAGAAACAACCAGCCACAGGGATATCGAAACTACCGAGGGCAGAGGAACAATAACTATAATGCAAATCGCTGGCAGAACGGACCACCCCCGGAAAACCCCAATTTACCACCGCCACGCTGTCATTTTTGTGGTGAACTCGGACACATTAAAAGATATTGCAAAGACGCAGCTGAGTATGATCAAAGGAAGAAGGAGCGGCAAAACCCAATGGCCAACATGGTACAAATTACACCGGTGGATACGCAAACTGCTACAATCCAGACCCGATCAGGTAAACAACTGCAACCAGCAGCAGAAGTATTTGAACCAGGGATACGAGAACAACATAGGATGTATAACAAGGCTAGTCACTGGACCGCCACAGAACCACCAATGTTCCCAGAACCCATTGCGGTAACTCAGACCTCGTCACCAAAGGAAGGAATGCAACAAGAGGAAGCAGCAACAGAACAACCATTAGCAGTAGACATAAGAGCAGATACTTCGGCAACAGTAGAGACCTCAAGTTCAAAGGAGCAGGATAACCAATCTCAGCAGGCCTGGGAAATTTTATCCAAGGCATCTATCACCCTACCTCTCGGCCAACTTTTAGCGTTAGTACCCGGAATCCGGCAACAGTTTCAACAACATTTTAGCCCGGCACCCTCTTGCATTCTGGCAACCGCCGTAGTTCAACCGGAATCTGATTCTACGGTTGATCATGCAGTGCCCTTGATTATAGTATGGTATAAGAATCAGAAGATCACGCAGGTATTAATTGACGGAGGCTCCGACGTAAACATTGCAACCGCAGCATTATGTAAAAAGCTAGGCTGGACCGAAATCGAACCAGTTCAATTCTTTGTCAGAATGGCTGATCAATCTAGAGTCCATCCCGTAGGACTTGTACGGAATGTACCCATTACTCTATAAGGTACGACTTTCAAAATGACTTTTGTCATACTAGATCTGCCCGAATCCACCTTGGATTACAACCTTCTTTTCGGTCGACCTTGGCTGAAGCATGCAAAGGTAATACAGGACTGGTCTGCGCAAGAGCTCACATTCAAAGATGCCAATCGTAAATATGTGGTAAAACTAGATGCTATACAACCCTGCGAACTGCACGCCAGACCTTATCTCGCTGAACCAGTTCATATGTTAGATGGACTATCAGATGATGAAGAAGAGCAATTTCTGAAGAATAACGCCGATTTAATGTCTCTAGGAACTGTTGATCTACAGTCCGTCATTAATAACTGGAACACTTCAGTTTGTGCAGTAGTAGCTATCACCGAAAAGTCTGAACAAGCAGATACTGAATTACAACCACTATTCAAGCCAACAGAGGATACAGAGAACCCACAACAATTTTATGTCCCTGAAGACCAGCTGATCACGTACAATCTAGGAGACAAGGACCATCCTCGACCTGTAAAAATAAGGCAAAATTTACCGAAAATATTTCAGGCTAATTTGATTCAGCTCCTTCGCGAATTCTCAGACGTCTTTGCATGGGATTACAAAGATATGAAAGGATTAGATCCGCGCATATATCAACACAGAGTCATGCTGAAGCCTGAAGCTAAACCGAATAGGCAGCCCAGCTATCGGATGAATCCCAATTATGCATCTCAGGTAAAAGCCGAACTTGACAGATTATTAAAAGTAGGATTCATCGTACCAGTAGAACATGCTGAATGGATTTCACCAATTGTGATTGTGCCAAAGAAAAATAAGCAACTACGAATCTGTGTAGACTACCGGAAATTGAACGCAGCAACAGTACCAGATCCTTTCTCGATCCCCTTTTTGGATACCATGCTTGATAGGGTAGCAGGCCACGAAATGTATTCATTCTTAGACGGATACAGCGGTTACAATCAGGTTAGAATGGCTGAAGAAGATATACCAAAAACTGCTTTCATTACCAATTGGGGTGTCTTTGCCTGCACCGTAATGTGGTTCGGATTAAGAAATGCACCAAGCACATTTCAGCGATGTATGCAGGAGATATTTTCTCCTTATCTCACTTCATTCATGCAAGTATATCTTGACGACTTCTCAATCTTTGGGAAGATGATAGCACATTTAAGTCATTTATGATGTTGTTTTCAGAAATGTAGAGAATATAGACTCTGTCTTAACCCGAACAAATCCGTGTTTGCGGTTTCGTGCGGAAAACTACTTGGGCATATTGTATCTGCTCAAGGTATCTGAGTAGACCCAGATAAGATCTCGGCAATTTTAGAAGCCCCGGTACCCGCAACCCCAAAAGAAGTAATGCATTTTATGGGTCAAATACGGTGGCATGGCAGACACTTACGGTGGCTGGCTCACCTCGCAGTACCACTGAACAGGCTAATCACAAAAATTCCCCGACAGTTTGAATGGACTGAAGAATGCCAAACTACATTTGATCGGCTCAAGTATTTCCTGACGCAAGCCCCAATTTTACAACCACCAGATTGGGACAATCCGTTCCATGTTTTTGTCGACGCTTCAGACATTGCAATTGGCAGTATTCTGATGCAGCAAACAGATAAGTGGTTTCGCCCTGTTTATTACGCCAGTAGAAGGCTTGCACCGGCAGAAAAGAACTATTCCACTACTGAAAGAGAATGTCTAGGATTGATTTACTCAATCAAAAAGTTCAGACATTATCTACTAGGCCAGAAGTTTACCTTTCATGTGGACCATGCTGCTCTTGTTTATCTAGTAAGACAACAACATCTAGGCGGACGATTAGCCCGATGGGTGCTACTCTTGCAAGAATTTGATTATGAAGTCATTCACCGACCCGGAAATGCACATGCCCTAGCAGATTTCTTATCTCGCCTGGATTGCGGTGAAGCTCCGATAGGCATAGATGACACGACTCCTGCGATTTATAATGCTGAACCACTATCCGATGAAACGGCCAACCTACAAGCACCATCTACATATTATGATGAAATTTTAACTTTTCTCACCGAAGGATGCTTCCCATCTGAGACGACCAAGGCAGTTCAAAGGAAATTGGCAGTCTTTAGCCGCCGATTCCGGCTAGTAGCAGGAGAACTATATTATACAGATCATACCGGAATCTTACTTCGCTGTATTCCACCTCATGAGGTCAATTCAGTTATCACTTTGGCGCACTCAATTCCTTCCGGTGGCCATTTTGCAGTAGACATAACTCACCGGAAAATTCTACAAGGAGGTCTCTGGTGGCCAACGATGTACAGAGATGTCGCACAGTTTGTTAAACAATGTCATACTTGTCAAAGAACTGGTCAGCCTTTGCAAAGGCATCTTTTTCCTCTGCAACCCATCTTACCACTCGAACCATTTCAGAAATGGGGACTAGATTTTATCGGTCCAATCACACCCCCAGCATTCTTCACTAACAACAGATACATACTAACATGTACAGTCTATGCAACAAGATGGGCAGAAGCCTGGGCTTTACGATCTGCTACAGCGGTTACGGTAGCAAAATGTCTACTCACGGATGTCTTCCCACGATTTGGCTTACCCCTGGAAATTGTCTCAGATCAAGGCACTCATTTTGTAAACAATCTAATGAAGGCCCTCACACAATCATTCCAGGTCACACATAAATTTAGCTCTCCTTATTATCCACGTGCTAATGGATTGGCCGAAAGTACAAACAAATCACTGTTGAATATCCTCCGGAAATTGATCATGGAAGTACCGGAAAGATGGGATCAACTACTACCTGCAGTATTATGGGCATACCGGACTACATATAAGGTAACAACAGGCTTGACACCTTTCAAACTAGCTTATGGCTTAGAAGCAATAGCACCCATGGAAACAGTCATCCCAAGTCTGCGTGTAGCAATCACTCAGAAGATGCTACCGGAATATTTGCTGACAGCACGAATGGACGCGCTCAGAGAACTTGATGAGCACCGATGGCTCAGTTTCTTAACTATGCGCGAAGTACAACTAAGGCAAGCCAAGACACACGATCGATATTTGAAGACTCCAATCTTTTCGGTAGGCCAGCTTGTACTCTTCTATAACGCAAAATCGGATAGAGCAGCAGGAAAATTCAAACTACGATGGTTCGGCCCTTTCAAGATCTCAGAACAAATCGGTCCGGCAACTTTTCGGTTGACTACGTTGACCGGAAATCCACTTCCAAAGGTAATCAATGGGTCGAAGCTGCGGCCGTATTATCCCACTACTAGTACGCATTAAATTATTCAGCGCCGAACCGCGTTTTGTATAAATTTTTTGCGTTTTTCTTTTTTTCTCCTTTTTTAGTCGTGTTTTGTACGAATCTTTATGTTACCAGCCGCCCCTCCCTGCCGGTCACTCAAGCACGCACGCCAGCATGCAAACAGTATCATTCCCGCACCGCACAATGATACCCACCCCCCCCTTCCCACCCCCACCGTGTTCTCCTTATTTAACCCCCCTCGGTTGCGCCAAAAAACGCTATTGTGTTCTCGAGCTTATACGTATTATCCCTGTCTTCTGTGTTGCCTGTAAGTGTGCTCGTGAACACCATCAAAGCGCTAGCAACTACATTGCTTTCCGTGATGGTATCCCGACAGACGTCGGCGAATACCTGCGCTGCAGAGGGTTGGCTAACTTTGCCGAGTTGCCCTGGCACTCAGTGGAAGCCCACCCCTTCTCCGCGCAGATCATCCATGCCATCGCCCAATTCCCCATCACCGAACGACAGTGGGTCTTTCCTTCCCTCCCATATAGAACCGTCATCACCTTCCAAGCCTTCTCTGCAGCCTACCGCCTCACCCCGCAAGGACGCGAAAATGGCCCTAGCATCCCTGTCGCTCGCATGACCGAACTCTTCCCCCGCTCCTCATCAAACGAATATGCCATTCTTTGCCGCCCGGAACCCGAACGATCCGCCCTACAATTCCTCGTAGCAATCCTCAACCTGCAAAAACGAACCTACGGCATCTCCCGTCCTTTCTATTCCGCCTTGGAGTTAGCCGCCCGCGAACCCGTGAACTTTGCCTCTTACTTCTTCCAACGAATGCATAAGGAAAGCGTAGCTATAGTAAAGCAACTCCAAAAGGGCACCTCTCCGCACTCTCGCCTTCCGCACATCATTTCATTCCTCTTCCCAACCATTCTCGCCGCACAACCCCCACCCACAGGCCCAGCACTGAGGCATGAAGAATCAGCACAACCGCTCGATGAAACTGAAGAAGACGACGAAGAGATCAATCAACTCTTCCGCACTAAGCGAATCCGGATCAGCTCTTCAAAAAGTGAAGTCCAAGGATCCGCCGGAAAGAAACCAGACGCCGAAGAGGACAAACAAGAAGAAACATACCACGACACCGCCACTTCAATACACAACGACACTTCGACAGAGCAACAAGACCAGCAAAACCAAGCAGACACAGAGATAGTGTCCACCGAAAGGGAATCCGAGCATCAACAAGACGAACCGGAAACCGCCATAAAAGCACTGGATGAACTTATCGCGGCCATCAATCATACAGAAGCCGAACAACAGACAGTTGCAAAGGTAACCACGATTGACTCTGTTCTGCCCACCCCACCTGTCAACCCCGACCTCCCACCGGAACCATCCCGCCGACCCGGTTCTGAACCTACACCCTCCTCCTCTTCCTCCCCTAACTACTCTCCGCCAAACTCCCAAAACCTACTCACTGATACCTCCTCTCAGCCTCGTCAACCACCACCACCACCCAATGTATTTTCGGAACTAGCCTCCATGGGGCAGTTCCTCATGCATTTATCACACCAGCTGCCCATACAATTTAAGGAAGCCACGGACAACCTGAAGGCCGAATACCAATACAAGGTCGACGTCCTGGAAGCTGACATCACCCCCCTCCAGGAAGAAATCGAAGCCACAAAGACTAAGAACCATCAGCTCCAGACGCAGTTAGCAGAGCTCCAAGCCAAATTCTCGGCAGAACAGACCCTAGTAGAGCAACGAGATGCAGCCCTCGAGCAACTTGCAGCCAAAGAACGACTCCTACACGCCGCGCATGCAGAAATCCGAGCCTTGAAGACCACCCTCCACGAAAACGAAGATATCAACACCTCTCTCGAAGAATTGATCGCAGAAACAAAGACTCAATTGCAGGAGTCCATCCAGAAGAATCAGGACCAACAGAAAGAAACCGAACAAATCCAAGAACAGTTACGACGAGCCAAAGAATGCGCAAATGAGGTTAACAGTATCCTCAAACGACAATTGCTACGGGAAGGCCAATACCTCAAGGATATCGACAAGACGCGCAGAGAACGAGATGCATTTAAGAAAACTCTCGATTTTCAAACTCAGCACTATGAACGCCTAGACAACCAAGTGCGCAACCAGAAGGAGTATATTACAGAGCTGAAGACCAAACTGGCCGAAATGAAGACTTCCAGGGACGCCGCACTATCCAACGATTTCTATCTACAAGAGCTTTTGTGCAGACCCAGGCCGAAAACGTGCTCACCGAAGCAATCACGCTTAGCTCTGTTAGAATAGATGCGCAGGTTTTAGAGCCCGACACGCTAAAACAACTATTAGAAACCCTTAAGAAAAAGATAGCTCGCACATTTAGATCGGCTAGGAGTATGTATCTCGAAGGTCTCATAGAAGAATAAGTATATTCGCCCATCCTAATTCATAATGTAACGATGGATTTGCAATGAGTATGATAAGCAACTTTTGGTTTTTTGACATTTTCGCACATGAAAGGTCTTGTTCAGTTTAGCACCAATCTATGGAGTAACACGCGGCATAATGATTTTTACTCTGATACAAATATTATCAAGGGAGGGAAGAGTAATGTCCTACTAACATACAATCAGTTTAGCAAATGGCCGTTCCGGCACCGGTGTTTATAAAATCAGTATACAGAGCACAGCATTCTTCATTAGTATTCTTCGAGATTCAGCGCCAATTAGCAACTTCCAGCATATTCTTCTCAGCAACCCTTAAACAAGCATGTCGGAATCTGACCTACTCCGATGGCAACTCAGAAAGTGCGCCAATACACAGACCCACGTGGTAACGACAACAGATACTACCCTACAAGATGAAGCAGATGACGCAGTAACTTCTGCATTAGTAAAGACTCAGCATAAATTCTCCACCGAATTTAAAATCGAGCTCGACATCAATTCGAAAAAGAATGAGGACTGGCTACGAAAGATAGGGCTCCTTCAGTTTGCCCAATTACCATGGGAGCAGTGGATTGCTAATGACGATGCAGAGGACCAATTACATAGCATGCGACAAACAAGCGGCTTCATTCTAAATCAGGTACGATTTTCGCCCCAGCTAGTCTCAGCCGTATTTAAACTACCACTCTATGATGGCGCCCGCTATCTTAAATGTTCGAATGAGGATCTGAGGAAGGAATTTGGCGACTGTGAAGGCCCCCGACGGTATTACATGTTGAAAAATGCCACCTATCATCGACGAGAACAATTTAAATGGTATTTAGAAAAGCTCTGTTTACTAGTGAAATTCGACTTAATGTCGAAAGAAAATTTTTCCCCCCTATTACATGCCGAAGAAGGAGGTCCGGTTAGCTGGACACATTGGCTGTATAACCAACTCTACGCACAAATCATTGTCGGGGATAAGAGAAGATCCCACACCAACAGCAGACTAGCAGCCTATTTAGCTGCTATATTTAATTTTGTCCAATCAGTAAAGGATAAGCAGCTACACTGGTCCCCCCATTTTTATTCCGGTGAACATGATCGAATAGATACAGAACACCACACAGAGCCTGAGGAAGCAGCTCAACCCTCCACCTCGTCTGCACCTTTCTTCCACACAGGTAACAGCGCACAGAACCAAACCGTATGGACGCCGTTTCGGCTGTCCATTAAACGACGAATGGAAGACAACTTGCCAACTGCCAGTCCAGAGCAATTACCGGACGATCTCCAACCCGATTTTGTCATAAGGATGCAAAACAGACTACAAGAGGTTTCTCAATATTTGCGGCAACAAGAACAAACGCTTTAGCACAAAAACGAATTACTACTCGCCACGATGACTAAGTCCAATTCATTAATGACACAGATGCAAAAAGAATTGGATGACAAAGAAGCCTTAATACAGGTGTTACAGAGTAACAACCAGCAACTAATGGCAGAATTGATCACCGCAAAAAAGTGTGCTCAAGACTTTAATCAGTGGCAGCAAACTATCCAAACAAATATTCAAGCCGAAATGTCAAGTTTTTCTACCCTGAATGCTAACCTGCAAGCCGAAAATGAAATTTTGCAGTCAAGGATACAAGTTTTGCAAGAGTTCGAAAGGCAGATATTAAAAGATGAAGGCGTAGAACTAAATGCCACATTAATGACAAATGTGGACATAGACTTATTAAAACAGCAATTGGATAGTCGTGTTCAAAATAGCTGGATACTTTTTGGGAGGAGATGGCTGGCTATACTTGTTCCGCCACTTGAACAAGTACGGTCAGAAAGGATTGGGGAGTCAAACCCTGGAATAGACCTACAGGCAGTGCAAAAGGATGATGAAGATAGTAATGCACCTGCGGGTTCGAGTCCACCGTGCGTGCCAGTGTTAGAGGGCCGCCGAACCAGGACGGATGAACTCGGACAGGTGCCTTAAATGTAAAAGTGCTGAACGGCCGCCGAACAAGGACAAGAGTACGAGGACAGGGAGCTTAAATGAAAAAGAGAATCTTTCAGGGAACGCGCAGGTAACTGCAGAAGAGCGCACCCTTGTAAAAAATCCTCTATTTAAGGCAATGAAAAGAAAGAGCAGGCAGTCCCTGTTTTGTGGGAATTGTAGTGAATTGTCTGATTAAGTCTCGCTAAGATTGATATCACGTCTGTGTGCGCGTATATGTCGTTGAAAGGATAAGTTTTGCTTGATCTGTTACGTATGTACTCCTACTAGTCGATTATACTCACCGTAATACGGAATGATGATTTAATTGTATTATGTGCAAAGTTGTTCGGAGATGGTGAAGTATGATTCTGAGTATGAACAAGGGTGGCATGTTATCTGTTAGTTCTTCTGTGAAGTAAGTAGCGTAAAGAGTAACCTCGAACTAATTGTCTGTAGAGTCTTTGCAAGCAACTGAATTCGTTACTGCATCTTATAGTTGTTGTTTACCTCAACTACGGGAAGATTAGTAGCTGTACGGTATGAATGTGAGTAGAACAGTGTCGGTTTATGGTTGATTGGTTATTACGAGGAGATTAACTGTTTGAATTCGCGTAACTTTAAGGTATAAGGTCTAGTTGGCACACCTACCTGCCTTGAAGAAGTACGAATTAAGTGGTTTTGTCGTCGAAGTATCTTTTACGTGTAGAGTACGTAATCGGCGTGCTAACCTCAGTTCCGAAGTTCTACTTCCAATACACTGAACAGACTTCCGTTGTTCAGGGACGGATACTGAGCTAAGGACGGAATGACCGTAAGATTGTGTGTTAAATTGGGAAAATAGTACAGGGCCTCTGTTTAACAGACCCCTACCACTCCCAAGAACCCACGTGGCTAAGAGAGGGATTGCGGTTAGAAGCATTTGGAACCAATTGAACGTGAAGTATCTGAATCGAAAGTAGATTAATGCTTAAACCCATAAACGAGTATCAGTCTAACATTTGGCGCCATCTGTGGGAAAGTGGCAACTGTTTACCAGTCTCTGCAGTAAAGTAGCATTTGAGTACGAGTTACTTGTGAGAAAGTGGCATTAGAGTGCTAAGCGGTTTGTAAGAAGCAAACATCCAGTAACATTTGATTTACTAACAGTAGCAACAGACCCAGATTGTTGCAAACTGCTCAGATAGTATCACTGGGCAATGATACATGCCGGTTACTCGGTCTGGTGAAACGTATCCTAGGACCCAGACGACGGGAACAAGAAAAGTACAAAAAACAACTCTAGGAGAAGAAGGTATAACACGACCTGACTCAGTGGTCGAGCAAGTTAAGGACGCTAGAATTAATTCCGGTCATATTCCGGTGGAACGATCAGCGCCTTTGGTACATGCTGGTGTCACCTAGACCCAGCCTAACCAAAGTACAGTAATTCCAGAACCTATCAAGACGCCGCTGGAGATTAGACAAACTCTAGGAAAAGGAATCAGTAAAAGCGAAAAAACGCTACAGTCTGGTAGACTGTCAGCCCATTCTGGTGATATTCCGGTGATAGAAACACCAACTGGCGGTCAAGGATTAGCATTTTTTGCAGAATCCTCAACCAGACCCGCGTGTCTAGAAGAAAGATTTCGGATATTAGACATCCAGAAAGAAGGAGACCTATTCGAAGCTGAGGTCCGAAGTATCCTGTGCAAAAACAGCACACCGGAAGGCACGCCGTCCGGCGATCCAGATTCTGATAGTTCAACTAATCAATCTCAAGATACAGAAGAAGGACCAGAGACACCCACGATGAACGAACAACAACAACAACAGTTAGGTCAACCAAGGCCGCCTCCAACAGGAGTAACCTACACAAAATTCGGTGGATTCCCAGGAGATGACCCAGACGCTCATGTACGAACTTTTGAGATAAGTTATGCAGTTCTTAACCATCCACCAGATCAGGCGTACAAGGCCATTGTTTTTCAATCTACTCTGGTCAATGAAGCAGCTAGATGGCTTACGAAATACGACATTAATCATTTCGGTACCTATGATGCAGTACGAGATGCCTTTCTACAACGATTCAGACTAAAGAAGAATCCTGCTGAAATCTTTGAGTATCTACAGAGCAACCGACAGAAGGCAAATCAGACTGTCCAGGAATACGCTACTCTCTTCAGAACATATTTACGGCAGATACCACAGGCACATGCTAATCTACCTGACAATGTCATCTCTCAATGGTTTATCAATGGACTAACCCCTCAACTGAAGCAGATTATGATCATCAGATGTGTTGGAGCAATGACACTGGATGCAGTCATTGCAATGGCTCTATAGTTGGAATCCAAGGTTGGTGGATTTTGAGAAGACTTGGAATGGTTAAGGACAAACAAAAATATGATTGAAGATATAACCAGGCAAGTATACTGCACCACGTGCAAAAATTCAGGGCATGCAAGTGCTAACTGTGCGCTAAATCAAACATTCTGCGCTATCTGCAACACTAACGGACACTCCACCGGAAATTGTGTCTACAATGCCAGAATACATGGAATAGCAACGGTCAATGTTGTTATTCAAGAACATGGACAAGCAGCGAATCACTATGTACCTCCGCAACTGAGAAACAACCAGCCACAGGGATATCGAAACTACCGAGGGCAGAGGAACAATAACTATAATGCAAATCGCTGGCAGAACGGACCACCCCCGGAAAACCCCAATTTACCACCGCCACGCTGTCATTTTTGTGGTGAACTCGGACACATTAGAAGATATTGCAAAGACGCAGCTGAGTATGATCAAAGGAAGAAGGAGCGGCAAAACCCAATGGCCAACATGGTACAAATTACACCGGTGGAAACACAAACTGCTACAATCCAGACCCGATCAGGTAAACAACTGCAACCAGCAGCAGAAGTATTTGAACCAGGGATACGAGAACAACATAGGATGTATAACAAGGCTAGTCACTGGACCGCCACAGAACCACCAATGTTCCCAGAACCCATTGCGGTAACTCAGACCTCGTCAGCAAAGGAAGGAATGCAACAAGAGGAAGCAGCAGCAGAACAACCATTAGCAGTAGACATAACAGCAGATACTTCGGCAACAGCAGAGACCTCAAGTTCAAAGGAGCAGGATAACCAATCTCAATAGGCCTGGGAAATTTTATCCAAGGCATCTATCACCCTACCTCTCGGCCAACTTTCAGCGTTAGTACCCGCAATCCGGCAACAGTTTCAACAACATTTTAGCCCGGCACCCTCTTGCATTCCGGCAACCGCCGCAGTTCAACCGGAATCTGATTCTACGGTTGATCATGCAGTGCCCTTGATTACAGTATGGTATAAGAATCAGAAGATCACGCAGGTATTAATTGACGGAGGCTCCGGCGTAAACATTGCAACCGCAGCATTATGTAAAAAGCTAGGCTGGACCGAAATCGAACCAGTTCAATTCTTTGTAAGAATGGCTGATCAATCTAGAGTCCATCCCGTAGGACTTGTACGGAATGTACCCATTACTCTACAAGGTACGACTTTCAAAATGACTTTTGTCATACTAGATCTGCCCGAATCCACCTTGGATTACAACCTTCTTTTCGGTCGACCTTGGCTGAAGCATGCAAAGGTAATACAGGACTGGTCTACGAAAGAGCTCACATTCAAAGATGCCAATCGTAAATATGTGGTAAAACTAGATGCTATACAACCCTGTGAACTTCACGCCAGACCTTATCTCGCTGAACCAGTTCATATGTTAGATGGACTATCAGATGATGAAGAAGAGCAATTTCTGAAGAATAATGCCGATTTAATGTCTCTAGGAACTGTTGATCTACAGTCCGTCATTAATAACTGGAACACTTCAGTTTGTGCAGTAGTAGCTATCACCGAAAAGTCTGAACAAGCAGATACTGAATTACAACCACTATTCAAGCCAACAGAGGATACAGAGAACCCACAACAATTTTATGTCCCTGAAGACCAGCTGATCACGTACAATCTAGGAGACAAGGACCATCCTCGACCTGTAAAAATAAGGCAAAATTTACCGAAAATCTTTCAGGCTAATTTGATTCAGCTCCTTCGCGAATTCTCAGACGTCTTTGCATGGGATTACAAAGATATGAAAGGATTAGATCCGCGCATATATCAGCACAGAGTCATGCTGAAGCCTGAAGCTAAACCGAATAGGCAGCCCAGCTATCGGATGAATCCCAATTAACATCTCAGGTAAAAGCCGAACTTGACAGATTATTAAAAGTAGGATTCATCGTACCAGTAGAACATGCTGAATGGATTTCACCAATTGTGATTGTGCCAAAGAAAAATAAGCAACTACGAATCTGTGTAGACTACCGGAAATTGAACGCAGCAACAGTACCAGATCCTTTCCCGATCCCCTTTTTGGATACCATGCTTGATAGGGTAGCAGGCCACGAAATGTATTCATTCTTAGACGGATACAGCGGTTACAATCAGGTTAGAATGGCTGAAGAAGATATACCAAAAACTGCTTTCATTACCAATTGGGGTGTCTTCGCCTGCACCGTAACGTGGTTCGGATTAAGAAATGCACCAAGCACATTTTAGCGATGTATGCAGGAGATATTTTCTCCTTATCTCACTTCATTCATGCAAGTATATCTTGACGACTTCTCAATCTTTGGGAAGATGATAGCACATTTAAGTCATTTACGATGTTGTTTTCAGAAATGTAGAGAATATAGACTCTGTCTTAACCCGAACAAATCCGTGTTTGCGGTTTCGTGCGGCAAACTACTTGGGCATATTGTATCTGCTCAAGGTATCCGAGTAGACCCAGATAAGATTTCGGCAATTTTAGAAGCCCCGGTACCCGCAACCCCAAAAGAAGTAATGCGTTTTATGGGTCAAATACGGTGGCATGGCAGACACTTACGGTGGTTGGCTCACCTCGCAGTACCACTGAACAGGCTAATCACAAAAATTCCCCGACAGTTTGAATGGACTGAAGAATGCCAAACTACATTTGATCGGCTCAAGTATCTCCTGACGCAAGCCCCAATTTTACAACCACCGGACTGGGACAATCCGTTCCATGTTTCTGTCGACGCTTCAGACATTGCAATTGGCAGTATTCTGATGCAGCAAACAGATAAGTGGTTTCGCCCTGTTTATTACGCCAGTAGAAGGCTTGCACCGGTAGAAAAGAACTATTCCACTACTGAAAGAGAATGTCTAGGATTGATTTACTCAATCAAAAAGTTCAGACATTATCTACTAGGCCGGAAGTTTACCTTTCATGTGGACCATGCTGCTCTTGTTTATCTAGTAAGACAACAACATCTAGGCGGACGATTAGCCCGATGGGTGCTACTCTTGCAAGAATTTGATTATGAAGTCATTCACCGACCCGGAAATGCACATGCCCTAGCAGATTTCTTATCTCGCCTGGATTCCGGTGAAGCTCCGGTAGGCATAGATGACACGACTCCTGCGATTTATAATGCTGAACCACTATCCGATGAAACGGCCAACCTACAAGCACCATCTACATATTATGATCAAATTTTAACTTTTCTCACCGAAGGATGCTTCCCATCTGAGACGACCAAGGCAGTTCAAAGGAAATTGGCAGTCTTTAGCCGCCGATTCCGGCTAGTAGCAGGAGAACTATATTATACAGATCATACCGGAATCTTACTTCGCTGTATTCCACCTCATGAGGTCAATTCAGTTATCACTTTGGCGCACTCAATTCCTTCCGGTGGCCATTTTGCAGTAAACATAACTCACCGGAAAATTCTGCAAGGAGGTCTCTGGTGGCCAACGATGTACAGAGATGTCGCACAGTTTGTTAAACAATGTGATACTTATCAAAGAACTGGTCAGCCTTTGCAAAGCCATCTTTTTCCTCTGCAACCCATCTTACCACTCGAACCATTTCAAAAATGGGGACTAGATTTTATCGGTCCAATCACACCCCCAGCAGTCTTCACTAACAACAGATACATACTAACCTGTACAGACTATGCAACAAGATGGGCAGAAGCCTGGGCTTTACGATCTGCTACAGCGGTTACGGTAGCAAAATGTCTACTCACGGATGTCTTCCCACGATTTGGCTTACCCCTGGAAATTGTCTCAGATCAAGGCACTCATTTTGTAAACAATCTAATGAAGGCCCTTACACAATCATTCCAGGTCACACATAAATTTAGCTCTCCTTATTATCCACGTGCTAATGGATTGGCCGAAAGTACAAACAAATCACTGTTGAATATCCTCCGGAAATTGATCATGGAAGCATCGCAAAGATGGGATCAACTACTACCTGCAGTATTATGGGCATACCGGACTACATATAAGGTAACAACAGGCTTGACACCTTTCAAACTAGCTTATGGCTTAGAAGCAATAGCACCCATGGAAACAGTCATCCCAAGTCTGCGTGTAGCAATCACTCAGAAGATGCTACCGGAATATTCGCTGATAGCACGAATGGACGCACTCAGAGAACTTGATGAGCACGGATGGCTCAGTTTTTTAACTATGCGCGAAGTACAACTAAGGCAAGCCAAGACACACGATCGATATTTGAAGACTCCAATCTTTTCGGTAGGCGAGCTTGTACTCTTCTATAACGCAAAATCGGATAGAGCAGCAGGAAAATTCAAACTACGATGGTTCGGCCCTTTCAAGATCTCAGAACAAATCGGTCCGGCAACTTTTCGGTTGACTACGTTGACCGGAAATCCACTTCCAAAGGTAATCAATGGGTCGAAGCTGCGGCCGTATTATCCCACTACTAGTACGCATTAGATTATTCAGCGGCGAACCGTGTTTTGTATAAATTTTTTGCGTTTTTCTTTTTTTCTCCTTTTTTAGTCGTGTTTTGTACGAATCTTTATGTTACCAGCCGCCCCTCCCTGCCGGTCACTCAAGCACGCACGCCAGCATGCAAACAGTATCATTCCCGCACCGCACAATGATACCCACCCCCCCCTTCCCACCCCCACCGTGTTCTCCTTATTTAACCCCCCTCGGTTGCGCCAAAAAACGCTATTGTGTTCTCGAGCTTATACGTATTATCCCTGTCTTCTGTGTTGCCTGTAAGTGTGCTCGTGAACACCATGGAAGCGCTAGCCAACTACGTTGCTTTCCGTGATGGTATCCCGACAGACGTCGGCGAATACCTGCGCTGCAGAGGGTTGGCTAACTTCGCCGAGTTGCCCTGGCACTCAGTGGAAGCCCACCCCTTCTCCGCGCAGATCATCCACGCCATCGCCCAATTCCCCATCACCGAACGACAGTGGGTCTTTCCTTCCCTCCCATATAGAACCGTCATCACCTTCCAAGCCTTCTCTGCAGCCTACCGCCTCACCCCGCAAGGACTCGAAAATGGCCCTAGCATCCCTGTCGCTCGCATGACCGAACTCTTCCCCGCTCCTCATCAAACGAATATGCCATTCTCTGCCGCCCGGAACCCGAACGATCCGCCCTACAATTCCTCGTAGCAATCCTCAACCTGCAAAAACGAACCTACAGCATCTCCCGTCCTTTCTATTCCGCCTTGGAGTTAGCCGCCCGCGAACCCGTGAACTTTGCCTCTTCTTCCAACGAATGCATAAGGAAAGCGTAGCTATAGTAAAGCAACTCCAAAAGGGCACCTCTCCGCGCTCTCGCCTTCCCCACATCATTTCATTCCTCTTCCCAACCATTCTCGCCGCACAACCCCCACCCACAGGCCCAGCACTGAGGCACGAAGAATCAACACAACCGCTCGATGAAACTGAAGAAGACGACGAAGAGATCAATCAACTCTTCCGCACTAAGCGAATCCGGATCAGCTCTTCAGAAAGTGAAGTCCAAGGATCCGCCGGAAAGAAACCAGACGCCGAAGAGGACAAACAAGAAGAAACATACCACGACACCGCCACTTCAATACACAACGACACTTCGACAGAGCAACAAGACCAGCAAAACCAAGCAGACACAGAGATAGTGTCCACCAAAAGGGAATGCGAGCATCAACAAGACGAACCGGAAACCGCCACAAAAGCACTGGATGAACTTATCGCGGCCATCAATCATACAAAAGCCGAACAACAGACAGTTGCAAAGGTAACCACGATTGACTCTGTTCTGCCCACCCCACCTGTCAACCCCGACCTCCACCGGAACCATCCCGCCGACCCGGTTCTGAACCTGCACCCTCCTCCTCTTCCTCCCCTAACTACTCTCCGCCAAACTCCCAAAACCTACTCACTGATACCTCCTCTCAGCCTCGTCAACCACCACCACCACCCAATGTATTTTCGGAACTAGCCTCCATGGGGCAGTTCCTCATGCATTTATCACACCAGCTGCCCATACAGTTTAAGGAAGCCACGGACAACCTGAAGGCCGAATACCAATACAAGGTCGACGTCCTGGAAGCTGACATCACCCCCCTCCAGGAAGAAATCAAAGCCACAAAGACTGAGAACCATCAGCTCCAGACACAGTTAGCAGAGCTCCAAGCCAAATTCTCGGCAGAACAGACCCTAGTAGAGCAACGAGATGCAGCCCTCGAGCAACTTGCAGCCAAAGAACGACTCCTACACGCCGCACATGCAGAAATCCGAGCCTTGAAGACCACCCTCCACGAAAACGAAGATATCAACGCCTCTCTCGAAGAATTGATCGCAGAAACAAAGACTCAATTGCAGGAGTCCATCCAGAAGAATCAGGACCAACAGAAAGAAACCGAACAAATCCAAGAACAGTTACGACGAGCCGAAGAATGCGCAAATGAGGTTAACAGTATCCTCAAACGACAACTGCTACGGGAAGGCCAATACCTCAAGGATATCGACAAGACGCGCAGAGAACGAGATGCATTTAAGAAAACTCTCGATTTTCAAACTCAGCACTATGAACGCCTAGACAACCAAGTGTGCAACCAGAAGGACTATATTACAGAGCTGAAGACCAAACTGGCCGAAATGAAGACTTCCCGGGACGCCGCACTATCCCACGATTTCTATCTACAGGAAGCTTTTGTGCAGACCCAGGCCGAAAACGTGCTCACCGAAGCAATCGCGCTTAGCTCTGTTAGAATAGATGCGCAGGTTTTAGAGCCCGACACGCTAAAACAACTATTAGAAACCCTTAAGAAAAAGATAGCTCGCACATTTAGATCGGCTAGGAGTATGTATCTCGAAGGTCTCATAGAAGAATAAGTATATTCGCCCATCCTAATTCATAATGTAACGATGGATTTGCAATGAGTATGATAAGCAACTTTTGGTTTTCTGACATTTTCGCACATGAAAGGTCTTGTTCAGTTTAGCACCAATCTATGGAGTAACACGCGGCATAATGATTTTTACTCTGATACAAATATTATCAAGGGAGGGAAGAGTCATGTCCTACTGACATACAATCAGTTTAGCAAATGGCCGTTCCGACACCGGTGTTTATAAAATGAGTATACAGAGCACAGCATTCTTCATTAGTATTCTTCGAGATTCAGCGCCAATTAGCAACTTCCAGCATATTCTTCTCAGCAACCCTTAAACAAGCATGTCGGAAATCTGACCTACTCCGATGGCAACTCAGAAAGCGCGCCAATACACAGACCCACGTGGTAACGACAACAGATACTACCCCACAAGATGAAGCAGATGACGCAGTAACTTCTGCATCAGTAAAGACTCAGCATAAATTCTCCACCGAATTTAAAATCGAGCTCGACATCAATTCGAAAAAGAATGAGGACTGGCTACGAAAGATAGGGCTCCTTCAGTTTGCCCAATTACCATGGGAGCAGTGGATTGCTAATGACGATGCAGAGGACCAATTACATAGCATGCGACAAACAAGCGGCTTCATTCTAAATCAGGTACAATTTTCACCCCAGCTAGTCTCAGCCGTATTTAAACTACCACTCTATGATGGCGCCCGCTATCTTAAATGTTCGAATGAGGATCTGAGGAAGGAATTTGGCGACTGTGAAGGCCCTCGACGGTATTACATGTTGAAAAATGCCACCTATCACCGACGAGAACAATTTAAATGGTATTTAGAAAAGCTCTGTTTACTAGTGAAATTCGACTTAATGTCGAAAGAAAATTTTTCCCCCCTATTACATGCCGAAGAAGGAGGTCCGGTTAGCTGGACACATTGGCTGTATAACCATCTCTACGCACAAATCATTGTCGGGGATAAGAGAAGATCCCACACCAATAGCAGACTAGCAGCCTATTTAGCTGCTATATTTAATTTTGTCCAATCAGTAAAGGATAAGCAGCTACACTGGTCCCCCCATTTTTATTCCGGTGAACATGATCGAATAGATACAGAACACCACACAGAGCCTGAGGAAGCAGCTCAACCCTCCACCTCGTCTGCACCTTTCTTCCACACAGGTAACAACGCACAGAACCAGACCGTAGGGACGCCGTTTTGGCTGTCCATTAAACGACGAATGGCAGACAACTTGCCAACTGCCAGTCCAAAGTAATTACCGCACGATCTCCAACCCGATTTTGTCATAAGGATGCAAAACAGACTACAAGAGGTTTCTCAATATTTGCGGCAACAAGAACAAACGCTTCAGCACAAAAACGAATTACTACTCGCCACGATGACTAAGTCCAATTCATTAATGACACAGATGCAAAAAGAATTGGATGACAAAGAAGCCTTAATACAGGTGTTACAGAGTAACAACCAGCAACTAATGGCAGAATTGATCACCGCAAAAAAGTGTGCTCAAGACTTTAATCAGTGGCAGCAAACTATCCAAACACAAATTCAAGCCGAAATGTCAAGTTTTTCTACCCTGAATGCTAACCTGCAAGCCGAAAATGAAATTTTGCAGTCAAGGATACAAGTTTTGCAGGAGTTCGAAAGGCAGATATTAAAAGATGAAGTCGTAGAGCTAAATGCCACATTAATGAAAAATGTGGACATAGAATTATTAAAACAGCAATTGGATAGTCGTGTTTAAAATAGCTGGACACTTTTTCGCAGGAGATGGCTGGCTATACTTGTTCCGCCACTTGAACAAGTACGGTCAGAAAGGATTGGGGAGTCAAACCCTGGAATAGACCTACAGGCAGTGCAAAAGGATGATGAAGACACTTATTCACCTGCGGGTTCGAGTCCACCGTGCGTGCCAGTGTTAGAGGGCCGCCGAACCAGGACGGATGAACCCGGACAGGTGCCTTAAATGTAAAAGTGCTGAACGGCCGCCGAACAAGGACAAGAGTACGAGGACAGGGAGCTTAAATGAAAAAGAGAATCTTTCAGGGAACGCACAGGTAACTGCAAAAGAGCGCACCCTTGTAAAAAATCCTCTATTTAAGGCAATGAAAAGAAAGAGCAGGCAGTCCCTGTTTTGTGGGAATTGTAGTGTATTGTCTGATTAAGTCTCGCTAAGATTGATATCACGTCTGTGTGCGCGTATATGTCGTTGAAAGGATAAGTTTTGCTTGATCTGTTATGTCTGTACTCCTACTAGTCGATTATACTCACCGTAATACGGAATGACGATTTAATTGTATTATGTGGCGAAGTTGTTCGGAGATGGTTAAGTATGATTCTGAGTATGAACAAGGGTGGCATGTTATCTGTTAGTTCTTCTGTGAAGTAAGTAGCGTAAAGAGTAACCTCGAACTAATTGTCTGTAGAGTCTTTGCAAGCAACTGAATTCGTTACTGCATCTTATAGTTGTTGTTTACCTCAACTACGGGAAGATTAGTAGCTGTACGGTCTGAATGTGAGTAGAACAGTGTCGGTTTATGGTTGATTGGTTATTACGAGGAGATTAACTGTTTGAATCCGCGTAACTTTAAGGTATAAGGTCTAGTTGGCACACCTACCTGCCTTGAAGAAGTACGAATTAAGTGGTTTTGTCGTCGAAGTATCTTTTACGTGTAGAGTACGTAATCGGCGTGCTAACCTCAGTTCCGAAGTTCTACTTCCAATACACTGAACAGACTTCCGTTGTTCAGGGACGGATACTGAGCTAAGGATGGAATGACCGTAAGATTGTGTGTTAAATTGGGAAAATAGTACAGGGCCTCTGTTTAACAGACCCCTACCGCTCCCAAGAACCCACGTGGCTAAGAGAGGGATTGCGGTTAGAAGCATTTGGAACCAATTGAACGTGAAGTATCTGAATCGAAAGTAGAGTAACGCTTAAACCCATAAACGAGTATCAGTCTAACAGAGTCTTTAACCATATTACTTCCTTTGCAACTTCTACCATGCCTTTGTATTCTGCTTCTGTAGATGATAAAGCAATTGTATGTTGCTTCTTAGAGCACCATGAAATTACCTTATCTCCCACATAACACAAGTATCCATGAGTTGATCTTCTATCATCAGAATTACCTGCCCAATTTGCATCACTGTATATTTTGACTCTTGTATCTGAAGTAAATCCATAATGTAGAGCTTCTTTAAGTGTGCCCTTGATGTACCTAAGTACTCTTTGTCCTGCAATCCAATGTTCCTTTCTAGGACAATGCATGAATTGAGATAGAACTCCAACTGCATATGATAAGTCAGGTCTTGTTAATGTAGCATAAATCAAGCTACCCACCAAACTCTGATAGAGCTTCATATCTTTGAATTCCTCTCCTCCATATCTAGTCAATCTATGATTCACTTCCATTGGAGTTGGTGCTATCCTGCAATCTTCCATTTTAAATTTGGTTAGCAAATTTTCATATACCTTTCTTGAGTTACATATACTCCATGCTGAGTATATGAAATCTCCATTCCCAAAAAGAATGACTAATTTCCCAAATCACTGATTTTGAACTCTTTCTCCATTTGCTTCTTAATCATGCGTATACCTTTGTCATCTGTTCCTCTAAGTATTATTTCATCAACATAAATACAAACATAAATAAATCCATCCTCACTTGCTTTGAACCATCTGTACTTCATTGTTCTCATCTTCATCAAACATCTGAACCTTTGATTTACCTTTCTTTTGATTCACAACTTCTTCAACATCTGCATAAACATTAGGTGTACTTGCATACCAAGTACCTTGGTCATCAAATGTAACATCCTTAGACACAAGGAATTGCTTTGTGCATGGACTCCACAACCTATAACCCATCTGCTTGTCATCATAACCAATGAATACATACTTCTCAGCTTTAGGTTCCAATTTATGCCTCAATTGTGATGGCACATATGCATATGCCAAGCACCCAAATATTTTACAATGATCCAAGGTAGGTCTCTTACCCCACCAAGCTTCATATGGAGTCATACCCTACAAGGCTTTACATGGTAACCTATTGAGAAAATATGTGGCTATGTTTATAGCCTCAGCCCACAAATAATTAGGGTAATTTTTCTCCTTCATCATGGATCTTGCAAACTCAACAAGAGTTCTGTTTCTTCTTTTTGCTACCCCATTTTGTTGAGGAGAGTACCTGCAAGTAACCTCTCCCTTTATACCTGCATTCCACAAATAATCACTGAACTCATTAGAGATATACTCTCCCCCTCCATTAAACCTTAACCTCTTCAATTTTTGACCTGTGATTCTTTCTGCATATGCATGATAGTGTTTGAATGTATTATACACTTTTGACTTGTCTTTGATCACATAGATTGTAATCCATCTGGTAGCATCATCAACATATATGACATAATATCTTGAACCATTTATACTGAAGTCCTTTGAAGGACCCCACACATCTGTATGTACTAATTCAAGTCTTTCTGAATACATAAAACCATGCTTATTATATGATTGCTTATGAGCCTTACCTAACTGACATGCTTCACATCTATATGTCATGTGTTGACCTGCAACATTAGGCAATCCAAGCACTGAACCATTGTTAATCATTTCTTTGATACCTCTTTCATTAAAATGTCCAAGTCTTTTATGCCAAAGATCCAATTCAGACACCTTTTGCTCTCCATATGCAAACATAGCATGTCCAACATTACCTTGTATCTTTAATGTGAAGAGCCTTCCTTCTTTCTTTCCTGTAACAATTTGTTTATACCCTAGACTAGGGTCTTCAACATAAACTCCATCATTAGTGAACCTTACCTCATATCCTTTTTCCACAATTTGTCCTACACTGATCAAGTTCTTTGAAATTGTAGGAACATACAGAACCTTACTCAAGAGAGTACTTTCATCTTTGGCTTTAACTGAACCAATTGACTTTACTTTGTGCTTTGTATTATCACCTATTTGAACTGTGTGAGTAATTGCCTTATGATCTAAATCAGTCATCAAAGCAATATTTCCACTCAGATGATTGCTACATTCTGAGTCAATATAAAATACTCTCATGTCTTCATGTGAGGCTTCACATGTTGCATTCATAATAAGAGTTGAATCTTCTTTCTGATCTGATGCATAATTGTAGTAGGTGTTATTATAGGATTGATTTTGAAAGTTTCTTCATCCTCCTCTTCCAAAAGAATTCCTACCACCTCTACCTCTGAAATTTCCTCTCTGATATCTGCCACCTCTTCCTCTTTGATTAAAGTTCTGATTAAAATTACCATTGCTTTGATTATTATGCCAACAATCATGAGATAGATGATTGGTCTTACCACATATCCAACAAGCTCTGACATTATCTTTGTTATTTCTGCCTCTTCCTCTACTTCTCTCACTTCCTCTTCCTCTTAGGAAGTTAGCTTGACTTGGAGTACCTTCATCTTCAACTGATTGTTGCTTTACTTTGCTAGCTTTCCTCTTGTCTTTAGAATACATTCATGACTTGCACTCTTATCAACATCTCCTTTGATATCATTCTCAAAAGTTAGCATATGTCCTAACAATTTATTCAAATCAGGAGTGAAATGATCTAATGAAAGTTCTGTAGACAAAATAAAAGGCTTCCACTTCTCATCTCCTCTTAGCCTGTGAGAATTTGTCTTACCAACTTATCTTCTTCAATATCTTCATCAACTGCACCTAAAGAATCTGCAATGTCTTCCATCTTTGTCACATAATCAGATATTGATTGTGAAGCCTTCTTCTTGAATGTAGTAAACTCTGCCCATAATGAAGCTTTCCTTGATTTAGTTGTATTTTGGAAATGCTCTTTCAAAGCATTCCAAATGTCACTTGCACTTTCAAGTCCTCTGATATGAGGAAGCAAATAATCATTCACTGCCATGTAGATTATGCTCCTTGCTTGAGCATCCTTCTTCATCCAAGCCTTTATATATGCAAGCTCTTCCCTAGTTGGAACACTAGGATCTTTAAACTTTGGCTTTTCTTCCTCTTCTTGCGATGTATCCCATCAGATCTTTGCTCATAAGATGAGCTTCCATTCTCATAGACCAAGCTGGATAGTTCTCTCTATCCAACTTCTCAATTTGGAGACTATCTCCCATCCTTGCTTCAGCTGTGCTATCAAATCTTTAATCCTTAGCCTCAAAGTTTACTCCTTCTGATCCTTTTGATTGCCTTTGTGTGTCTTCCTTCAGTCTTTCTTCCACACTTTATCCTTTTGAACCTTCAAGATGTGAAATTTGTATATCTGCAGCAGTCAGGGTATTCCTTTCCTCAATTTTGATACTTCTTGATCTGATACCACTGATGGAGAGTGTTAATCTCCAAAATAACAAGCTACCCTTGATGTTAGACCACCTCTATATCAAGAATAACTTTAAACTCCAACCAATTTTGGAAGACAATCACCAAACTATCAAGAAATAAGCTAACTTTGAACAAAGTCATTTCACAAAAAAGTCTACTGCACATTAATCACTCATTGATTAATCATTTGTGTAAAGTTTCTGATCAAACTTTGTAGAATGTGTCACCTAGAGGGTCCGCACCTCCTCCAAGTTAAAACACTTCAAAAACTTCAGTAGATTATGAGAAATGCTTCAAACGTTCTACCTATGTTTGAAACTGCCTTCCTGTAGAATCGATTTTGACACCTTCAACTTCTAACACATAGTTCTCCCAATCTAAAACCCGTTTAAGCAAATGCTTTTAGCCATAGATGGCTTACCTTAAACCTTACATTGTGCACTGAGAACTGATCATTTCTTTGACCATCGAATCTGCACCTGTTTTAGAAGACACTCAGCACTTTCTTAGACATAGATGTTCCTACACAAAATTCTCTCAGCCTATTTGCAATCGAACTCTCAAGCTTTAACCATAGATAGATTAACTATGGACTAAGATGTTTACAAAAGGATTTTTGATAAAATCAAACACAGAAGGAGAATTAGAGAAAAGATCGACGCGCAATTCTCTGAACATTCTTTCTATTCAACTCTACATACATCTGATGGATGATACATCCAATACACATCATCTATTCATCTATACTTCATCTCATCCTACTCATACGACCATCTACACGTATCTATATACATATGAGTATTGATTCGTCATTACTTCAAGTATATTGAAGTATTTACAAAGCTAATGTACATATGTTTAAAAAACTTTACTATCTGAATCTTCTCTTTACTCCATAAAGTTGGACTTCATTCCTTTCTTCATTTCTTCACTTCTAGGCTTCATACAATCACCAATTTTTGATTGTCCTACTCTAACAACCATGTAGGAAAACATTCTTCACATCCATCTGATGCAAACTCCATCCTTTTGTTGTAGCTAATGCAACAAGTGTTCTGATAGTAGACATTTTAGCTATAGGACTAAATGTTTCCTCATAATCAATGCCATAAGTATGTGCATATCCTTGTGCTACGAATCCTGCTTTGTACCTGCTTATGCTACCATCAACATTGTGCTTTACCTTGTAAACCCACTTTTCGCCTATGGGTTTCTTTCCTTACGGCAATGGAACGAGCTTCCATGTTTCGTTTCCATAAAGTGTAGCCATCTCTTCATCCATGGCTTTTTTCCAATCTGCATTTCCAATTTCATCTTCAAAACAAGAAGGTTCAACATCGTGTATTACCTTTGTCATGTAGGCACAATGATGAGCCATGTAACTATCATATGTTAATCGTTGCACAGAATTCTGCATCCTCCTAGATCTTCTTGGTCCTGGGTCACTTCTCCTTGTATCATCTACATGTGCCTTTTTAACTCTCGGAGTCTTCATAGAGGGCAATCCAAGTTCCTCATCAAGACTCTTTTCTAAATCGCTTGAATCTCCATCAATGTCTTCAAAACCTGCACATGTTTTACTACCAGCAGAAAGCTTTTCTTTACCTTTCTTGGATGTATTTGATGAATTTGCTCGACTGAAATTTCCACACAATCTTCCACTCCATGGACTTGATTTGGAACTATTGCTTGGTGATGGATCTTGTCCACTCAAAGCTTGAGATTTTGCACTTGATTTTTCAAACTTTTCTTTGTCATTTGGTTCAAGATTCAATCCTTCTTTGGCATTTGCATAGAAGCTTGAAATTTCATCAAATACCACATCTGTAGTAATACATTTAGTATTGTGTGTTGTTCTCCAAGCTTCTCCTCCTTCCTTGTGTTGTTTGTGTGCTTCTGCAGACTTCTATCTCCAACAATTGGTATCAGAGCAAGTCGTCGCTTCATCTAGGGTGCCGTTGACACTCCTTTGTTTGCAGTCTCAGAATCACACGAATTTTGGTGAGCATACTCAGGGTGTTTTTGAGATCAAAACCGCTTCTCTCTGTGGTGCGGAAATCACGATCTGAGCTCATTTCGGCCTCTGAATGCACTATCATAGCGCTTGTGTAGGCTATTGTCTTTTTGTGCCAAAGGTATATACCAATTTCTGTTCGCTAGTATAAGCATGTCAAAGTCTGCTACAAGTCTAGCAGAATTTGTCTGGGCAATTCTATTCAACTTTTTGAGATAAAGTCAATTTTTTGCATCAAGGTATTTTAGTCACCGACCATGGCTGAAAGCAGTGATGTATTCCGTATGTTGGCTATTGAGGATAAGTTGGATGGTACCAACTACCCATTATGGGCTTATATGATGCGACATGTGTTGGTTGCAAAAGGACTGTGGAACATTGTGCAGGGTGTCGAAAAATGTCCTATCACACCTGTAACTGTTACACCTACAGGTACTGAAGTTGATGGAGTAGGTATCGAAGATGATGATATTCTGCATATTCCTGTCCGTGCTGTGGTTTCTACTGCACCTACTGTAGAGCAGATTCGTTGAGATGGTAGAGATGCACAAGCACATGCATTGATAGCTTTATCTGTCAAACGTGCCATTATTCCTCACATTCGCTCTTGCAGAATAGCAAAGGATGCTTGGGATACACTTACCACATTGTACCAAGCTAGGAATGAGGCTCATGTTGCTTACCTCCGAAAAGAGTTGGAGAGTGAGCACATGAATGAAGGTGATTCTATGGATAGTTTCCTAACAAAGATCAAAGACTTGAAGGAACAATTGATTTCTGCTGATGAGGTTATACCAAAAAGCTCAGTTGTGCAGACTGTTCTAAATGGTCTTCCTAATTCATATCAAAGTTTTTCTTCTACTCTTCAGTTGATGATGAAAGGCAATCCAATTGCATTATCATTTGAGGAGTTAGTCTCTATTTTGTTGTAGGAAGATTAGTCCAGGCAGAACAAGTCCATTATGCGAGTTGCAGATCAAGCTTTCCTGGCTATTCAGAAGGGCAAAGGAAAATGGATCTCTTCAATTAGTAAGCAGAAATTTGCTAATTCTGCACTTCAAAGAAGGAAGATAAAGATGACAAGAAATCAGAAAAGCAGAAATTGTTTTGTAAGTACTGTAAAGGGAATGATCATATCATAAAGAACTGTCCAAAACTGGCTGCTAAAGAGGCAAAGAAGAAAGAGGTTGGAATGGTTGTTGTAGAGGCCTCTACAGTAAAAACAGAGTCTGCTAATCTTGTGCAGGAAGAAGAATGGACGTTTACTACTGTTTGTAGTTTTGACCCATCTTCTCATGAGCAGTGCATGTCTGCAGTAGACTCAGATGTTTGGTATTTTGACAGACCAAATATATTACCTTGCAACGCAGTTTCCTCTCTTCACTCGAGCCTGCCCCTACAGGGAATAGTGTTACATGCACCAACAACTCCTCTTATCCTATATGGGAGTTGGTAAGATCATTTTGGCTACTGCTGATGGTAGTTCTTTCACTTTTTCATATGCTTTATTTGTGCTAGGAATCAAGAAGAACCTGTTATTAGTTTTTGCATTAGCCAAGATTGACTTGGTTGTGAAATTTGTTGATGACAGGTGTACATTTCATGATCTCTCAAATGGCGATGTGATTATTGCTTCTTGCATTTTATGTCGTGGGCTATATAAGCTCATAGACTATGAAAGATCTATAAATGATTTGGCATGTGTAGTAAATGATTCTCAGGCGATGTGAGATGCAAAGCTTTGGCATGCACGTTTTGGTCATCTAAATTTTGCTAGTTTGCTATGCTTGCAGAAATCTAAAAATGGTGTCCTCTTTGCCCAAACTTGAGGCACCTGGAAAACATGTTTGTGAAGGCTGTATTTTGGGCAAAATGCAGCATTCGTCCTTTCCAAAAGATGGTTCAATTCGGGCTACTCAAGAATTGCAGCTTGTACATAGTGATGTTTGTGCTCCTATGCAGACACCTTCTTTTGGGAATTATCTTTACTTCGTGACTTTCATCGATGATTTTTCCAAGCATGCATGGGTATATCCATTGAAGGAAATGTCCGAAGTGTTCATGTGCTTCAAACAGTTTTTAGTTTTGGCTGAAAATCTGTCAGCATGTAAAATGGGCACCCTCCGTTCTGATCGAGGGTGGGAATATATGTCTTCTAATTTTAATGCATTTTTGGCTGAACATGGGATAAAACACCAGTGTATAGTGTCGTATACACCTCAACAGAATGGATTTGTTGAACGAAAGAACATGTCACTCATGGAGATGTCCAGGTGTATGGTCAAGAGTCAGGCTTTACCACATAGTTTCTAGCTTGAGGCTATCATGTGTGCAACATATGTACTGAATAGGTGTCCCACTAAAGCGCTACAGTCTATCACTCCATATGAGGCTTGGCATGATTGCAAGCCATCTGTTGCTCATCTGCGTGTTTTTGGTTGATTGGAATATGCATTAGCCTAATGACATCCTTGAAAATTGGTTGATAAAGTAGTAAAATGTATTCTTGTTGGGTACAATTCTAAAAGTAAAGGCTATTGTCTCTATCATCCACAGACTAAACGATTCTAGTTAGCCGTGATGTTGTTTTTGTGGAAGATGCTATTAAGACATTGCTTTCTTGTACTAAGGAGACATCTCTTAGCTCCAAAGACATGTATGATTCTTTGCTGCATCTTTTTATAGGTGGCCAGTCTAGTGTTGTTCCTAATGAGGAAACTTCTCAGCCTTTGTAGGTTTCATATGATGATGTAGATCATTCCATTTTTTATGCAGATTTACATGATGCACTAGTTGATGAGAGAGTTGATATTGAGCAGGCAAAAACTATGCAAAATGGATGGTGCAGACTTTGTGTGACAGCAAATTAGATGCACCTCTGTCATATCATACCGTTCAGGCTGTCATAGTGCCTCTTTTGCATCAGATTGCTCTCCTATCACTGCATCTAGTCTCTATGATGAGAATGAGCCTGTTTCATTTGATGAAGCACAAAATTCAGAAAATTGGATGGCTGCTATGCAATCTGAATATGATGCTATAATGAAGAATGGTACTTGGTCTTTATGCGACTTGCATCTTGGCAAGAAGGCCATTGGCACTAAGTGGGTATACAAGCTGAAGCGTAAACTGGATGTTACAATTGACAGGTATAAGGTTGGGCTTGTTGCAAAGGGTTATGCATAGGAAAGAGGCATTGATTTTGATGAGACGTTTGCACGTACATGTCGTATGACTACTGTTCGAAGCATTTGTGCACTTGCAGCTCATCATGGTTGGAATGTACATCAATTGGACATCAAAACACCATTTTTTAATGGTGACTTGCATGAAGACGTGTATGTTTTTCAGCCCGGTGGCTTTGTGCAGAAAGGGCATGAAAACCAAGTGTGCAGGTTAAAGAAGGCATTATATGGTTTAAAGCAAGTACCACGTGCTTGGTAAGAGAAGATACATGCCTATCTGATTGCACATGGTTTTAAGAACAGTCTAACTGAAAGAACATTATATGTTAAGCGTGCTAATGATGTGCTTCTGATTGTTGTCTATATTGTGACATGCTGCTCACTGGTCCTATTGAGAAGCATATTGCTGATTTTAAGGCTGATTTGCATGCCTCATTTGAGATGTCTGATTTGGGGCATTTGCATTACTATTTGGGCATCTAGTTTATGCAAGTTGATGGTGGAATTGCTTTGTGTCAAATGAAGTATATTGACACATTATTGCAGTGTTCTGGCCTTGAAGACTGTAAGCATATTGCCACTCCTATGGAGATAGGTTTACGATTGAGTCTTCATGATGTTGGAAATTCATTTGATGATGTTCTCTATCAGCAGGATGTTGGATGCTTGATTTACTTATGCATTACTCGGCCAAATATTCAATTTTCTATCTCACAAATGAGTAGGTTTATGCATTGCCCAGGAGTCAAGCATTGGCAGGCGGTTAAGCGCATCTTTTGCTACTTGAGTGGTACTCGGCTACTTTGGTTGTTTTATCCCAAGGGGGGATCACTACCGCCAGATTTGCATGCTTTTTCTGACTCTGATTGGGCTGGTTGCTATGACACTCGTGTGCCCACTAGTGGCTTTTGCTTCATGCTTGGTAGCTGTTGCAGAGCAAACGAGCATAAGAGTAGAGTCCCAAAATTTTCAAAATGATGGGCATATTTTTTTCTTCTTCGAGGTCTTCAAGAATTCCCTCAAGCCATGTAAATGCACTAGAAGAGTCCTCTAGTTGCATAATCCCAATCTGTTGTAAAATATCCCTTGTAAATTAGTAGGAAATTCACTTTTCTAGTAATAAAGTGCCGGTCTCTTGTGTGAAAGGACCAAACTTAGGGCACATGTATATAAGTCACTTTGTGACTCTTTGTAGAGACTTTTTTGCCATTGTGAAGAAGGAGCACTCCTGAATTTTCGAATTTTCCTCTTTCCTGCAGATTTCTATCTTCTCTTTGATCTTGTATGTGTGTGTGATGCTTGAAATGTGTGTGTAGGACTGTTGTCTACCCCTCCCCACTGTTTTTTAGCTACTGTAGTGTGTGTGTGAGGTTGTAGGAGTTGTGGCATGAGTGTGGGTGCTTCCCGCCATTCACCCTTTTGGCCCTAACTTGAAGCAGAGTTGTTAGAATTGAGTGAAATTACTTCCAATAGATGCGTCTCATCAAGAGCTTCGAAATGAGTACCCTATTGACTATATTCGGAGTTCGGAGTTGGGAGAAATCCTTGATTTTATGAAAACTACTGTAAGAGGTATCGCAGCAGACACTTTCAGCATTTGAGTGAGTGTGAGAGGTGGATTAGTCTTTTCTCATGCATGCAAGCTGAACCACTTCACTTTCCATCATGTGTGCACATGTCTTCATACACTTGGTTAGGTCGTTCGATCGGATTGACATTTAAATGTGTGTTAGTTTCCCACTATACACACTTGTGTTGCAATTGAGGTACAGTCTCATTGGCACAAGTCCTTGAGTCATCTTGACTTAGGTACACACGTCTTTGGCGTCGTTGCCGGGGAACACTCAGCCAAGGTGCCTTCGTGATGGTTATAGATCGAGTGTGATAGAATCGTACTTGTAGAAGTGAATTTGTCCTGTGGCAATTAGTCAATCACTTGAGCACTTGTTACTTCACATCTCAGAGGTGTGTGTGATAAGTTTTAGGTTTAGGGTTAGGAGGAAGGGAGAGAAGGAGGAGTTAGAGTTAGGTGAGATGGAGAGGAGGAGTGAAGAAAGGTGAAGTAGGAGTAGGCCAAGACCACCAAAAATGTCCAAAAAATCACCCAAAATTAGCTAGGATCAAATTCTGTCCAAAAAAGTATTAAAACCAAAAAAATTGGCTCATTTGACACTTGTTGGTGTTCTGGTATCGTCTGAGAGGAGCGTGTGGTATTGTGCGCATAGTGTCGTGCAGAGCAGGCATTCAAAGCTAGGTTTGGAGCTCAAGGTGCAAGCAATACAGTACAAAGGTAAGCTTTCTCAAAGTTTGTCTGACAAAAACACTTTAAAAGTGATCAAACGCGTCATTAAGAGCATGCGCAGTATCGCGGGGGGGGGAGAAGTAGTGTCATCATAATTTCTCTGGGAAGTACAGTGACCTAGGAGTGAAGAGGAGAGTAAGGAGAGCAAGGGGGTGCAAAGATTGGTGAAATTTCATGCTTTTTGGCTTGAGTATCGCGATCGGTTGAGATTTGGTATCGCGATACCAAAACTCCCTTGTATCGCGATACTCGCCGTAGTATCGTATCGCCGGGTATCGCGATCGCACTTTACTACAGTGGTATCGTATCGTTACCTACTGTGGTATCGTATCATTTTACGGGTCAACTCGTATCGCGACACCATTTCAGTATCGTGTCGTCCCTTAACCCAGTATCGTATCGTCGGCCCCTACAAGTACCGTATTGCCTTATTTCCTAGGGACGTATTGCGATACCATAATACCAAGTATCGTATCAGCTCATTGTCAAGAGGTATATCGCGATACCAAGTTGGTATCGTATCGGCTGCGCAGGTGATATCGTATCGTGTGGGGAAATTGATATCGTATTGGGTGGATTGATCAAGTATCGTATCGTACTCAACAGGAGTATCGTATCGCTCCATTTCCTAGGGAAGTATCGCGACACCATACCTGGTATCGTATCATACAGGCTAGTAGTATCGTATCGCCGCGTGTACTGGTATCGTATCGCCTCCTCATCAAGGGTCGTATCGCGATACCGAATTCGTATCGTATCAGCTACTGCAGATAGTATCGTATCGCGTTGCCTTCTGGTATCGTATCGCGGCCAAGGCAGTATCGCCTAGTGTGGTATCACTTGGAAACGGTATCGTCCAGATTGACACTAGTATTTTTGTCAGACAATTTGAGGCATTGGAAGAGCCACTCAAGGAGAATTTCTGGGACTTCTAGAGAGACTTAGGTGAGTGAATGAACCTGAGGTCAGGAAGAGTGCTAAGTAGCCAAAGAAGTGCCATATCTTCTGTGGGAAGTGCTGCCCAGGTTAGTCATCATTCCATCTACTCAGAGACCTCTAGTGATTCCGAGGAGGAAATAACCATGGCTTCGGAAGACATGCAGGGTCCAACACCAAATAGAAATTTCATGTCTACAATTGAGGGAGATTACCGTACTTCTTTACAGTATGTGTCTACCAATGCCCAGGAGATCCCTATCTACCTGGATGGCTCAAATAGATCTGTAGCTAGGATGGTAACCACCTTAAATGCCACAATTGTACCCCGACCTACTGTCAAGTATGAGGGAGGAGCTTATGTAGACAAAGTTGGCCATATCTACATTTTTGACCGAATTCCCAGAGAGGATCAATGAAAGAGGGGAGTTTGCCGACCCAGAAAACTTAGGAAGAACACACCCTGAAGAGTTAGTAACCACGCCTAGGGGCAGGTCTCAAGTATCACGAGTCTTGATAGGGGACTTGATACCTCAAGACGACTATTTGTTGGAAGTCTACATGATCCACGGATCAGACCTATTGCTTCAAACAGACTTACCTGCCCAAGGGAGAGAAGAAAGCCCTATGACATTTTATGAGCTGAAAGACCCGGATGATGAAACTAGACTCACATACTTGGATAAGGATCAAAGGAGATATTGGCCTGTGAGTGCCTTAGACAGGGCTCGCCTGAGATACATGGGTGCGCCTGTGTTCCCTCAGAGAGATCAAGCAACTACCTCACAAAATCCTTTTGGAAATCAACAAGAGACGGATCAGACTACATCAGGACAGACCAGCCAACGAAGTGTGCCCAATCGTACTCACGTACAGTTTGCAACTCCAGGAGTGCAAACACACAATCAGGCCCACGCAGGGATAGGTAATCAGTACCGACCACCAGTAAGACCACGACCACCAGTAGGAGGACAGCCTGGAATACCTCCAATTCGACCAGCTGTCCCAGTCTTCCCTGTAATGCCCAGACCACCTGAACCAATGAGAAGACTGAGACCTATCCAAGTGGCTAAGTGTGTGAGAAACCATTATGATGAATTGGGGGAACCTTATGATCACATTGCAGAGTTCAAACAAGTTCTAAGGGCAGAACAAGTGGATGACTTCTTTGTGCAGTATGAGTCTTTTGGACTCACCCTCACAGGGACAGCTCTAACTTGGTTCCAGCCCTTAGATCCCAATCAATTTGGAAACATGGAACAATTCTTTCAAGAATTCAGGGAATTCACAAAGAGAGGGATTAAACACAATTCTGCGTCTTTAATCCACAGCTTTAAACAAAACCCTAATGAAACTTTGAAGACTGCGGCCAGAAGATTCAATCAGTATGTGGATAGAAGCCAAGTAGCTGAGGGACCCACTCAACAAAAGATGATTTCATTATTTTTAGATTGGCTCACTAACGGAACTCTAAGAACACTAGTGTATGTGAAGAGGCTACAAACATTGAGTGAATGTCTTCAAGAGTGCATTGATTTGGAAGATAACTTAGCCGAGGATCTTAAAAGTACTTCCGACCTCACTAAATCAGAAGATTCAAGGAGCACTATCACATCCAACTCCAGTAATATGGAAGAATTAGCAGAATTATTAGCAAAGAAACTAGGAGTCCAGGGGCAAAGAGCCTACCAAAACCCAGCGCAAAGAGTGCCTATGCTACGGAGATGCAACTTATGTGGAGGAGATCATCCCACTCACTTATGTGCGAGAGGAGGGGCTGGTGCACAACCTATGTATCCATACAATAGGCAACAACAACAAGGGATTTCTTTGTACTGCCACATAGAGCAAAGATATACCAACCACACTACAGAGAACTGTCCCTTCAATAGGCAAGCACGGCCTTTCCAACCACCTCAATATCGACCATATGGATACCCACCTAGAGAGCCAGGCAGAGAGATACCAAGATACAACCCCTATTCGACACAGGCAGGAGCACCAAGGCCGTATGAGCAGGCACCATACCCACCACCACAACCAGTACTAGGACCCCAATTGTCAAAACCTCAACAAGTAGTATCGGTAAAGTATGCTCAACCAGAAGAAAAATTAGAAAGAGCCATAGTACCAACATCGACAACGACCAATGTAGAATCAACAAACCCTGGATATGAATCTTCACCAGGAGAGTACTACCCATACGACGCCAACATGATGGAATATGAAATGGCATATGATGCGGCTTATTATGGGTACGAAGGCTATGATCAGACCTATGGAGCAGAAACGGCCACCTTAATGTATACGGCTCCTAAAGCACAACCAACTGTGAGACCATCTATTAGACCACCTATGCAGAGAGGACCATGCTATAGATGCGGAGGAGACCATTTCATTAGAGAATGTCCTCGACCTTACAACCCCCCACCACCTAGGATCTGGGAAGGATATTGCAGTGATTGCAGAAAAGAACATCTTTTCAGAGGTTGCCCTAAGAATCCGGCCAAAACTCAAGATACTGCACCAATCAATGTGATTGAGGTCATAGAAGGATCTGGAAGTGATAAGGAGTACACCGTACCACTAAAGGCTATTACTAGAGCCCAAACGAAGCAACAAAAAGGAAAAGAACCAGAAGAGGAACAACAGAGCAATAAAATTGTAGGCTCTAAAATTCAGGTTGTCGAAGATTCACACGACCCCCGTGAGAAATCCCAAAACACAAGAGTACAAAAATGGAAGGAAAGACGAGAAAAACTCAAAGATAAATGGGCAAGAAATAAGAGTCAAGATAGTAAGAAGCAAACTAAGGACTTGAAGGAGCATAAAGAACAAAAAACTCATAAGGAGATCCCTGAGCCACCACGGCTTAGCTCAGAGAAGGAGAAGCCAAGATCAATTCTAGCTTACCCTAAGCCAGACGACTTAGACATGTGGTTGAAAGCTGATCAAGCTAGAATCAAAATGGGCCCAAATATAGAGCAACATGAAAAACTCTACCCTCAAGGGGAATTAGAAAAAGAAAGACTGACGATATGCAGGAAACTTATGGAGGTAGCACAAGCAACCCTAGAAAAGACCATCCCAATTCTACTAGAGACCAGAATTGCATGGTCTATACGAAAAATGCATCAAATCTAAGGATAAGGAAACTAGAAAAGAAGATGACCAAGGTGAACGAATAAAAGCACAAGATGAACATGTGCCAATGATACCAGACCTAGAGGCAGATTGGCCAAAAGACTTGTGGAATAGAATCCGATAAGAGCAATGGAAGAAGAATGGAATCAGTCCGCCTCCTTTTGATGAAATAGATGTGGAAGATTGTCAACCCCATTCAAACCTGGAGGAAATATATGAAGAAGTGTCAAGACTCGATAGAGGTAGAGAGGAAACCATAAGCATTTCAACATTGCCTAACTACATGGGAGAATATGAAAAGGAGTCTATAATAATACGAGCACCCACAGTACATGGAAAAGGAAAAGGAAACTCAGAAGAGAGTTCACACAATCTAACAGAACTAAAGAAAACAAAGGTGCAATGCAAATTGACGGTGGAAGAGTTGCTTCAACTTAAACCACAATTATGGAGGCAGTTAGCAAACCAATTAGAACCACAGTCCGAGAAAGGAGAAATGAAAGGAAAGGAAAAAGAAAACAACTCTACAGTACAAATTCCAGTTGATAAAGTGGGAGAGTTTAGTGAAGGAGACGAAGGTAATACGTGTCTACCTGTCACCCACAATGGATACATGACCAAGGCTATTCTAGATACGGGAGCTGGAGTAGGAATTGCCACCAAGGAGATATGGGAAAAGTGGGGAAAACCTGCCTTGCGACCCACACGCATGAAACTCCAATTAGCAGACGGTCATGTGGAAAGACCCTTAGGAATATTGGAAAGAATCAAACTAACCACCTGTGGAGTAGAATTTGAACATACATTAGCCATTTGTAAGTTCGAGAAAGCAAACAACTATGAAATGATATTAGGGAGACCCTTCATGAGACAAATGCGGGTAGTACAAGATTGGGGAACAGATTCATTATACCTGCAACATCAAGGAAATACCACCAAGATAAATTTGCACACATTTGCCTACCGAGATGTCCCTCCACTACAATGGAATCCAGTACACAAGGAAGAAGATGACCTATCCATTCATAGTGCTGGAACAAGTGATCAATCTTGGATACATGAAGATGCCCAGTTATGGATGTGTAAAGAAGCGAAGAAAGAGGAGTGTAAAAAACAACTGTGGCCGATAGGACACCCTAACTATCGATCAGTAGAAGACCCAAATTACATGCCTCAAATCTTTCCTGATGAGATCTTCGAACCACATGGATGGATGGAAATTTTAGCAACCTTAGATGTGTGTGTAAACGAAGAAGTTTTGACGATGAACGAATGCATAGATGAGGAAGGCTATGATGTAAATCTTTATATGGTTGTTCTTCAAGAAGTAGAAGAAGGGGAAATCCTGGAAAAAGAATGGAAAGAGGAATATGAAAGCATAGAAATGGAACCAGAATTTGACTCCGAAGACATTGGTTAAATTCTTAAAAGCAAACAAGCATGACGCAGAAGCTAGTTTAGCAAGGAAGCGATCCTTAGAAGAAATGAGCAAGGATTACATACTGATGGGAAGACAACTGTTTAGGCGAGGTAAAGACAACCAACTCAGACTATGTGTGCACGAGGGAGAATATCTACCCATATTAGAGATGGCACATGCAGGTGCGGCGGGAGGTCATTTTTCGGCTGAAAGAATTGTCAAAATGATTCTCTTTGCAGGCTTGTGGTGGCCAACTCTACATATGGATGCTGAAACATACGTACGAAGCTGTGAGACCTGTTAGAGAGCTAAATACCCAATTAGGGGAGATGACATGCCATTAAGACCCATGGTCTGTGCAAGGGCATTCTCAAAATGGGGTATTGACTTTATAGGACCCATCAACCCAGCAGCCAAAGGATCACATGCTGAGTACATCATAGTAGCCACTGATTACTTGACCAAATGGGTGGAAGCAAAAGCCACTAGAAAAAATGATGCTTAGACTACCGCCAAGTTTCTCTTTGAGCATATTTTCACCCGCTTTGGATTACCAATCGAGATTGTGAGTGATAGGGGAACACACTTCCTTAATGAAGTAAACGAGTCACTAATGAATGAGTTTTTAGTGATTCATAAGAAGTCAGCCTCGTACCATCCTCAAGCCAACGGACAAGCGGAGAGTTCCAATAAGGTACTGTGTACAGTATTGACAAAGATTATCAATAATGGAAGGTCAGATTGGGACAAACAATTGCATCACGCAATTTGGGCCTTCCGGGTTGCATATAAAACGGCTATTGGAACTACCCCATTCAACTTAGTGTATGGGCAAAATGCAATTTTGCCAATTGACTTTTTAGTACCAACGCTGAAAGTGGCCCAACAATATGAGTGGAACGGACATGAACTATCCCAACAACTTGACCAAATCGAGAAGTTACATGAGACTAGGTTACAAGCAGTGGCAGGAATTTATGCAGCTAAAAGGAGACAAAAAGCATATTATGATGCACATATAAAAGACAAGGGACTTAAAGAAGGTGACTTAGTCTTAGTGTACACCTTAAAACAACACGCCATGAAGTTACAAAAACGTGGATATGGACCTTCGATCATAAATTGAATCTCGACTGGTGGAGCAGTCAATCTAGCCACCCTAGATGGCGACATTCTTCCCAACTACATCAGCAGATGTAGAGTGATACGGTTTCTGGAGCCTTTGACTGATCAAATGCTAGCACGATTAGTAGGTGCCCAAAACAGGAAGAGGGAAGAGGAACGAATTAGAGAGGAAGCTCGACAAGAAGCACTGGAGCGCATTAGGAAACGGAAAGAATGGACTAGGCAACGAGATGAACGCTATCTCCAAGGAGAAGAGCCTATCCCTATGGCTAATTACCAAGTCAATAATCCTGATACAACGGGTGTGTGCAAGACGCAACCTTACCTAAACCTAGGGATTGGCCAGACAGAGTACAAGTTGATAGACGCATTGATAGACTCAGGAGCAGGACTTAGTTGCATACGAAACAGGGTCATAAAAGAGATGCAATTGAATGTGAATTCCACAAAAGCCCGATTGATAGGAATTGGAGGTCAAACCCTAGAATGCATGGGAACGACAAATGTATCCCTACACCTAGGAAACTCCTCCATGGAATAGAAAGTCTTAGTGTGTGTTGGCAGTAGCCTTGGTACACCAGGACGTACAAGACATGAAAGTCAAAGAAGGGAGTCAGAGCGAAGGGACATCACAAGCAAACATGGCAGTCAAAGAAGATCTGGCAAGTAGGCCAATATTTTTTCAAGACAAAGAGATGGACATGCAGGGAGGAGGAGCAAGTAGGGAGCTCAAAGATATGTATGACAGATCACTAGAAGAAATCCCTACAACAACAGTGATTTTTATCACTAACCATCATTATAAATATCATTTCACATTTTTGTAGCTCCATTTTGTGCAAGCCAAGGAGTCCTTGAGCTTGAGGAGCCTTAGAAGTAGTTGCGTACCAATTTTCGTATTTTTTAGATCTCGTTTGAGCCCCCAAATAAGCCCTGGAACCTAATTTTTAACTAGGCCGGACACTAGGTCTGGACAGGGCCAAAAGCTAGTCAAAAACTATAAAAAGAGCTAGAGAGCTCATTTTTGAGTTAGATTGTAATTGAAACGAATTTGTAAAGAGCATTTTGAAAGTAATCTAAAAGCTCCATTGATTCTCACTCTTTGTCTTACCGTGTGTGCGCGTGTGTGTGTATGTGTGTGCATGCTAGTGTGCTTCTCACTCACGCACTTGTGCCGCCACTTGCTCGAGGTCTTCATACCATCCTCACGTCTTCCCGGATTGACATTAAAGGAGGTGCTACTCATCATTGAGCTACACCAAATTTTGGCGCCGTTGCCGGGGATCGAGCTTTGAGGACGAGCGTGTGATGGTAAGACGTAGAGTTGACGTGTTGGAGTTGTAGGTATTTTCTTCACTCTCATCGATTTTCTTTTACTTTCTTCACCATCTTCATCACCATCATCATCATCACCATCTCCCACATCCATCTCCATCATCGCGAAAATTTCAGTTTTTTGACTATATCCCCATCTCCACCTCATTTCCCTCATTTCACTTGTGAGAGAGAGCGAGAGAGCGAATTTGCATGTGCTGTTTTTTGCATGTTTTGTGAGCTTTCTGCAGGTACAGGCCGCATCATCATCCCCAGCACCCTGCGCAGGTACGGAAATCTGAGTAACTGTCTGTGTGTCGCCGAGCTCTGTCAATCGCGACCGATAGAAAAATTGCTCTAATTGCCAAACAAAGTGCATATCCATGACCTACAGGCCTAGAGCTTCCCAAAAATGTGTTTAGTTTTTTGAAATTCCACAGATTTCTGTCAATCGCGATCGCTCTGTCAATCGCGATCGACAAACCACGACGGACAGACCTGTCAATCGCGATCGACACGTCAATCGCGACCGACAGCCCACGACGGCTCTGTCAATCGCGACCGACAGAGTCAACGACCGATTGACCACGACCGACTGACCATACGCGTGACACGTGTCAATCGCGATCGAGCCATCAATCGCGATCGACTCATCAATCGTGACCGACAGGGTCAACGACCGATTGACCACGACCGACTGACCATACGCGTGACACGTGTCAATCGCGATCGAGTCATCAATCGCGACCGACTCATCAATCGTGACCGACACAGTCAACGACTGTTTGACCACGATCGACAGACCCTCGCGACCGACCTGTCAATCGCGATCGACTCATCAATCGCGACCGACAGAGTCAACGACGCTTTGACCACGATTGATTGACTTTTCGGCCACGTGTCAATCGCGACTGACCAGTCAATCACGACTGACAGCCACGACGGACCTGTCAATTGCGATCGACACGTCGATCGCGACTGACTTGTCAATCGCGACCGACAGACTTTGCGAACGCGTTAGAAGGGCAAATTAGGTCAAATTTTCAAGGCAAAATTATTGGTCTAAATTTTGAGTGAGTGTGGGACAACACTAGGGTGTAGTATTGCATCGCGAGGCCGTGCCACAAGCTACTCGAGTATTCCTATTTGACTGTTAGCTTGTCTTGAATTCTGATTTAACTCCCTAAACCCTGAACAGTCCTAACTTTTTCATACGAAATCCAATTTTTGAGCTCTTGGGCTTGTTGGAAAGCTCGTGGCATATACTACACGCCCTCAACTGTTTTTTATAAAGATAATGCGTTGATTTTCAGAGAGGGTATTTTGAAGTTGACCATACCCAGGGGGCTCAAAGTCAGGGGTCTTTAGAACTATTTTCCTAAAAAGTCACAATGCAAATATGTGTTTATGTTATATGAATGGAAGTTGTTGGTTGTGTCCTTTGAATCTAATCATTGAGCTAACCGTGGGTCCCTTATAGGTCCATTGAGAGCAACTGAGAGCGTACAAAGCAAGGTTTCTTTGCAAGCTTGAGAACCGGGTTCTTGAGCACCATAAAGCAAGGGATCAACAAGTAAGGTTGGATTATTCTCAACTCCCTCCGTCATTTCCTAGCTCAAGCTAAGAACGAGTAGAGATAGGAGTAAGTCAGGGCGACGATAGGCAGTTATCAAGTTGAAGACTACCTAAAAACTCAAGTTCAAGTTAAAAACATAATCTCTGTACTGTCGATAACCTAAAGGAAAAGAATCTAACGTGGAACGATCAACCTAAAATACGAAGAACATTCAAGTGTTCCTGACGACGTGATATCAGACAAGACCATAAACACAATAATTAACTAAAAAGAATCAAGTGACTGGTACCAATTGATCGGCAACGAGGTTGTACTCTGGGCAAAAATTGGGTTAATCAGTTAGGCATATGAACCTTCGATCAGGACGACACCTAGCAAGGGAGAGACAAAGCCTTAGGTCTTCAGAGGCTAGCGTCAATCACACTGCAAGGTCCTGGGCCCAGCAGTTGAGCCACCACTCATACTACCCTAGCTCTGAGACCAGTGAGTCAGAAATGTCTCAAGGCATGGACAGACCTACGGGAAGTTCAGGAGTGCCTTATTTGTACAGGGTAGAAGGCCCTTACAAAACACAGCTGGAGTACATTAGGACCAACCGATTAGGTGCTAGCATCTATGAGGACGGCTTAGGAAGATCTGTGGTCCAGATTAAAAACCCTGATCAATCCATTGGACTAGAACACCCAGCTGTCAAGTTTGAAAATGGTGCATACTTGGACAAAGAAGGAACTATATATGTAGTCACTAGTCACCCTGATAGGACAGATGACTTCGGGAATGTAATCTCAGAAGCGGACCTAGGTGACCTGGAACAAGGGAACATGGGAGCGGAACCTAGAACCCCTCGAGGTAAATCAGTTCTCACTAGGATTATCACGCCTGAATGGGTCCCCCAAGACAACAAGAGCATAGAGTTGCTCCTCAATCGGGAAACTGATGAAGCCTTTTGGAAGTATAAATCCAATCAGCCAACTGATATAGGAAATATCATGATCTATGAGTTTAAGGATCCGGATAGCCCAGGCAGAGTGACCTACTTAGATCATGCTTCAGAACGGATCTTTGTGGTGACAGAAAATGATAGGCATGCCTATATGTGGAAGGGTGAATTTATTTTTTCCCAACCAAGATCAAATGCATCCTATGGTCACCCTGGGGCTGGAGCTTCCCAAGCTCATGGTACGCAAAGAGACAGAAGCAGAGATAGACCAGAAGTAAGTTTTGCCAACCCAGTAGGCAGAGAAAGAACGAGGACGGAGACGAACAGGGTAGAACCTGAGGTGCTGAGAGCTCACAGGAACCAAAGAAACGTGGATGGATTCCCCCTGCCGAGGCCTAGAGAGCACACAAGAACTTTGAGACCCACCCAGCTAGTTAAGTCCATGAAGAATTACTTTGACGGCACAGGAGATCCCTATGATCATGTGGCGGAGTTCAAGCAAGTCTTGAGAGCTGAACAAGTGGAAGATCTGTTCACGCAGTACAATGCCTTCGGTCTAACCCTTAGGAACACAGCACTCACATGGTTTCAGCCATTAGATGAGCGTCAGTTCAGGAGCATAGACCAACTCCTAGAGGCTTTCATTGTAGAGTTCTCTAAGAGTGGCATAAGACACAATACCTCCTCATTGATTCACAGCTTCAAGCAAACCCCTCAAGAGACTGTGAGACTTGCAGGAAGAAGATTTAGGCAATACCTTGAAAGATGTCCTATTTCGGAGCTACCCACGCCTGCTAAACAAGTAGCCTTATTCCTTGACGGATTGCTGAGTACAAAATTGAGATCCTATGTGTATCTAAAGGACCCTAGGACTATAGAAGAATGTGTACGCATGTGCATTGACATTGAAGATAACCTAGGGGAAGAGCTAGAGCTTTCCAAAATCTACAAAGATTCAGATAGTGCATCTAGCCACTCTTCCTCGCAGTCCACATCAATTGAGGAACTTGCCGAAAAGGTAGCTCAGAAATTAGGTGTATCGAGCAAACAAATCCCAAGGTTTGCCCCTGTGAAAAGATGCTATACATGCGGTGGTGACCATATGGCGAATGTCTGCCCTATTATGGCTCAGCCCCAAGTAAATCCGAGTAGCCAATACTGTACCATAGAACGGAGATACACCAATCACACCGCACAAGATTGCCCATACAACAAGCAGGCAGTTAGGCAATCCTACCCGCAGCCCTACCAACAAGGCAGATACCAAACCCAACATCCACCACCACAATATGCTAGACCCCAACAACCCTACCAACCACAATATCAGGCCCAACAGAGACCCCAACCGGTACTAGCTCAACAGCCCCTAAACCCCGCTAATGTGATTCCAGTAAAGTATGCTGTTGCAGAAGAAAACCTGAATAGGGCCATAGTACCAGTAACCCCATTGATCTCAGAAAGTGACCCAAGTGACCATAGCTTTGATTCTACACATGTCGATAGTCCCCAGGCTTACTACATGCAGTCCCCAGAACATGGTGAGTCTTACTATAGTGAAGAACCAAGTGAACCTAGTTGGGAGTCAGATTACACGAACGTCATGTATGCAAACCCCAACCCCAGGCCACAACCTAGGCAAGTAAGACCTCCATTCCCAAGAGGACCGTGCTACAGATGCCAAGGAGATCATATCGTTCGTGATTGTCCCTTGCCCCCACCTACACAACCCCAGTCAGTGACTATCCAAGGTTTTTGCCAAGATTGTGGAAAAGAGCATCTTTTACGAGATTGCCCAAAGAACCCCAATAATATGCCAAAAATCACTCCGATCAATGTGATTGGTTTAGTTGTAGATTCATCAGGAAGCGTCACTTCCACTGCACCAGTGCAGGTAGTCACTAGAGCTCAGGCTTTGCAGCAAAACCAAGAGACAAACCAGGGTAAGAACTCAGAGGCTAGTGAAACCGAGAGCATAACAAAGAAAAGGACTAGAGCATGGAAAGATAGTCGGGAAAGAATGAAAAGACAATGGGCTAAAAAGATGAGTGAACTTGAGGAAAGCATAAGAGAAACCAAAGCTAGGATAACTGAAATCACCTCTCAAATCCCTTCTCACAATACACCGCCGCCACCCCTACCATCTCCATCTGACCCACCACCCTCCCCACCACGTCATACGATTCCACCACCTCCTAGAGTAGGATCAGTGTTGGCTGATCCCACTCCTGAGGACATAGACATGATGCTCAAAGCATATCAGGCCAGAATCCAAGAAGGGCCAAACGTGACGGATCATGCCAAGTGCTATCCTAGAGCTGACCTAGAGATAGAAAGAACCAAGCTGTGCGCGAAAATGGTCGCATTGGCTCAAACTATGTTTGAAGCCAGTCGCCTTTTCAATTACTCGGGCTCAGCCAAAACGCAATTACACTTGGATGGATTCCTAGAGAAGTTAGAGAGGATAATTGCAAGATCTGACAAGGAAGAAAAAAATCAAGAGAGAGAGAAAGCAAGCAAAAACATGAATCATTCCCCATCGGAAGTGTATGTGGCCAATTCCACTAAACCAGACTCCTTTCCCTCCTTAGAAAGATTAGAGAGGCTAGTTGCACAGCCAGAAAAGGAGCCTACCCCTCAAAGAAAGGAAAGGGTAAGAGAACGGAAAAGCCAGCCTCATCAGGAGGCCCACATGCCTTTTCAAGGAGCCTACCTTCCTCCCCAAAGGTCACAGGAGCCTCCCTCGAAAGCTTATGTACCCCCACAGGTAACCCACATCCCTTCCCAGAAAGCTTATGAGCCTGTTCGGAAAAGTAATAGCATGAGTAATCCTTCCCAAGAAGCTTGTGCCTCAGCTATCTATGACACCGAGGAAAGAGCCAACGATAGAATAAGCCCTCCTTCCCAGATAGCATATGTACCTAATTCTACGGAGCCAGACACTTCTTCTTCTATGAATCGGTTTGCACCAGACTTCCTACGAGAGATTCAAGAAGACAAATGGGATAACGAAAGCGAGGTCGCCCCTCCTTTTGAACTTGTGGACGATGCACACGACCAATTCCCACAAGACATCCCATCTATTTACGGGGAGCATGAGAGTGTTCAGTCTCACGAGAGATTAGACTTTGAGTCTAATTCCATACAAGAGCTACCCCACTTCACAGGCCCATGGGAAGCAAAGTCCACATGTATGAGAGCACCCACAGTCATGGTAAGGAACGATGACTCAGTCATACCTAGGAACACAGAGGTAGTGAAGAACACTAACGTGCAGTGTAATCTCAAGTTAGAAGAGCTACTCAAGGTTAGACCTGAATTATGGAAACATGTAGCCAAACAAGTACCAGAGATAGCAAAACCTCGTTCCCAGGTAGGATCCCATAGGACAGTACCGGAAATTCCCTTGGATAAGATAGGAGATATGTGTGAAGGTGAAGAAGGGAACACCTACCTTCCCATCACCTACCAGGACTACACCACGAAGGCAATTTTGGACTCAGGTGCAGGAGTTGCAATTGCCACTACCTCCTTATGGAAGCGTTGGGGCAAGCCGGCACTCAGGCCGACGAGAATGAAATTGCAAATGGCCGATGGTCACATAGAGAGACCCTTAGGGTTGCTAGAAGGAATAACTCTCACCACTTGTGGTGTCGAGTTTGAACATAGTTTTGCTATATGTGACTTCAGCAAAAATCATGCCTATGAGATGATTTTGGGAAGACCATTCATGCGACAGTTGCAAGTGGTACAGGATTGGGGAACCAACTCCTTGTATTTGCAACACTTGGGCGTTACAACCAAAGTCAATCTCAAGGACTATTCTCATAGAGATGTCCCTCCTATCCAGTGGAATCCCATCCATAGAGCTAAAGATGACACAGAATCGGTGCATTCCATAGGGTCTGGATCCTCATGGATGCATGAAGACACTCACTTATGGATGTGCAAGGTAGCAGTAGAAGAAGAGAAGAGAGAGAAAGCCAGAGAGGTAGGTGCGAAAGAAACCCATAGACCCATTCAAGACCCAGCCTATGCACCTGTAGTTTTTCCAGACGAGGAATTTGAACCCCATGGCTGGGCAGAAATCTTAGCAACAATGGACGTAGCCATCAACGAAGAACAATGGACACCTCACTGTGATGAGGATGGCTATGATATTTCAGTCTTCTCCATAGAGCCAATCATGGGAGAGGCAGTTCTAGAAGAATGTGAACCTAGCCCTGATGCATTTGAGGATGCAAGTGACTCCGATCTAGAGTCAATCATTATGGACCCACCATTTGCGTCAGATGAAGAATATTTCCATGAAATAGAATTTCAACCCCAGAGGCATGGAGAGGTTACAAATGATGTAAGATTAGCAACGCATATGACCTCTAAGGAAGAAGGAAAGAAACGAAAGAAGAAAGAAGTCTCACCAGAGGAGGAAGAGTCTTTGTTTGAGGTCCCAGAAAATTTTAAGAAGTATAAGATAGATGATAGGAGAGTCATGATAAGAATGCCTAAACGAGAAGCACAATCAGGAGAGGCCTATGATAACAAAGAAACCACCAAGAAAATAGTAGTGGCCATAGAAGAAGGAGAGGAGAGATGCACGTATATAGGTCATGACCTAACAGAAGAAGAAGAGTACGAATTGATAGCCTTGCTAAGAGAATACAGAGATGTATTCGCTTGGAGTTACAAGGATTTGAAAGCTGTTGACCCGGACATATGCTCGCACACCATCCCCATGACCTCAGATGCCAAACCCTCTAAGCAAAAGCCTTATACATATAACGATAATTACGCTGCTAAGATCAAGGAAGAGATAGATAGATTGGTTGAAGCTGGATTTATCTACGAAATTGAGCACACCGAATGGGTATCCCCCATCGTAGTGGTGCCCAAGAAGAATGGCAAGCTGCGTGTGTGCATTAACTTGAAAAAGGTTAATGCCGCCACGATTCGAGATAACTATCCGCTTCCCATCACAGAACATCTCTTAGAAAGAGTGGCAGGCAAGGAAGTGTACAGCTTCCTTGATGGATTTTCTGGCTACAATCAAGTAGCCATAGCTCCAGAGGATCAGCATAAGACAGCCTTTGCCACAGAATGGGGCATTTTTGCTTTTAGAGTAATGCCATTTGGGCTTACCAACGCACCAGCTACCTTCCAGAGACTGATGTGCCATGTGTTTAAGGAGTTCCTAAGGAAGAGTTTAGAAGTCTATGTTGATGATCTTTGTGCTCATTCCAACGTTAGGCAAACCCATATTCCTGAACTCAGACAAATCTTTGACAAATGTAGAGAGTACCAAGTCTGCCTGAACCCAGAAAAGTGCGTTTTTATGGTAAGGCAAGGTAAGATTCTAGGACATATAGTGTCAAAGAATGGCATATCTACTGATGAAGAAAAAGTGAGAGCCATAGCGGAGTTACCTAGGCCAAAGAATGTCAAGGAAGTACAAGCTTTCATGGGGCATTGCGGTTATTATCGACGATTTATACACATGTATGCTGTCATTGCAAAGCCCATGTACGGACTTCTGACAAACTTTGAGTGGACGGATGAATGTGAGAATTCCTTCCAGGAGCTTAAACGAAGATTGTGTTCAGCACCAATCTTGACCACACCAGATTGGAATAAGCCATTCCATGTTCATGTGGATGCATCCAATTATGCCGTTGGATGTGTGCTTGCACAACCTACGGGTGAAGGTAATATGGATCTCCCAATTGCCTATGCCAGTAGACAATTGAATGCGGCCGAACGGAATTACACCACTACAGAACGTGAAGGATTAGGCATGGTATATGCAGTCAAGAAATTTAGACACTATTTGCTTGCAATTAAGTTTAAATTTTTTACTGATCATCAGGCATTGTTGTACCTAGTAAACAAGCCATGCAATACAGGTAGATTAGTAAGATGGTTTCTCTTACTAATGGAATACGACTTCGAGGTTGTGGTAAGAAAAGGAAGGACTCATTTGAGAGCAGATCATCTCTCTAGGCTCACATCGGGAGAAGCCCCACAAGGAGTGCCAGATGACCTTCCTGACGCTTACTTGTTTAATTTGGAAGTGGTGCCGCAGTGGGCCAAGCCAATAGTACCAGTATTGACATACGGGCCTAATCATCCAGTGGTGAACACACGGAATAGAGAGATCGTAAAAGCCCAAAAGTACCATATCATGGCAGGCAGCATGTACAAGCACACAGATCAAGGGATCTTGGCTTGTTGCGTAGAAGAGGATGAGTACGCTAAATGGTTGCAACTAGCACATGTAGGTGCACTAGAGCAACACCATTCAAAACAACGAACTTTACAGACCTTAAAGAGATTCGGAGTGCACTGGCCAACTATGGAAGCGGATGTCCAAAAGTTGTGCAAGGAATGCCCAATCTGTTGCAATAAACCACCTGTGGAACATGCCACTCTCTATCAAGTATCCATTGCGCCAGATTGGAGTGAACCTCTAGTATCATTCTTGAGGACAAAGACATTCCCTCCAGACATGACTCTAGCTAGAAAAAGGAGTTTGGAACAAGAAGCCCAGGATTATTCACTTGTTGGTGATAATCTATACAAACGCGGTAAGGATGGTTACCTGAGACTGTGTGTCCATGAGAGTGAATATCTTAAGATCTTGGAAACTGCTCACCAAGGTGTAGCAGGAGGACACTTTGGACCGGATCGGGTGATCAAGGCAATTCTATTTGCGGGCTTCTGGTGGCCGACCCTTCACATGGATGCACATACCTATGTGAAACGGTGCGATGTATGTCAGAGGACTCAGTATCCTATACGCAAAGATGAGATGCCACTGAAACCTATGATGGGTGGACGTGCATTCTCTCAGTGGGGAATAGACTTCGTAGGTCCTATTAATCCCCCAGCGAAAGGTTCTCATGCGGAATACATCATTGTGGCAACAGATTATCTCACCAAGTGGGTAGAGGTAAAAGCTACAACCAAGAACGATGCTCAAACAACTGCCAAATTCTTGTTTGAGAATGTATTCACGAGATATGGACTACCCATAGAGCTTGTAAGTGATAGAGGCACTCATTTCTTGAACGAAGTGATTGAAAATCTACTCCAAGAATTCTTGGTAATACACAAGAAGTCTGCCCCTTATCACCCTCAAGCTAATGGACAAGCTGAGAGCACTAATAAGATTCTATGCAATGTACTGACGAAATTAGTGAACACTAAACGCTCTGATTGGGACAAACAGCTACACCATGCTGTTTGGGCATACCGAGTTGCCTACAAAACGGTACTCCAAGCCACCCCCTTTCAGATGGTATTCGGCCAAAACGCTGTGCTACCCTTGGACTTCCTGATCCCCACATTGAGAGTAGCACAAGAGCACGAATGGACAGGTCATGAGCTCTCCTCTAGGATTTTTGACCTTGAACGATTAGGGGAAACAAGACTAAGAGCCGCTGCAGGAATATATGCAGCCAAGAAGAGACAGAAGGCGTATTTCGATGCCCACGTGAAGGATAAAGGCTTGAAAACGGGAGATCTAGTCTTAGTCTATACACTGAAACAACACGCAAGGAAGCTAGAAAAGAGAGGTTACGGACCTATGATCATCAATAGGATCTCCACAAGTGGAGCAGTACAATTGGCCACATTGGAGGGTGATGTTCTCCCTAACTATATTAGCGGATGCAGAGTCAAGTTGTACCAGGAACCCCTCACGGAGGAAATGCTCAGCCGACTCAACACTGCTAAGAAACGCAAAGAGGAAGAAAAGAGAATTAGAGAAGAAGCTCAAGCAGAGGCTTTAGAACGCATCAGAAGGATGAAATTACGAAGGCAAGGTAGGGATCAGCCTGGAGCGAATGACTATGCAGACCAAGGATTTCCCATAGCCATGTGTGAAGTTGCAGGAACAAGCTCGAATAGAATAATTGATAGACGCCCTTTCATAACCATAGACATAGGACAAGGAAAGAGTACAAGGACCGTAAGAGCCTTGATTGACTCAGGTGCTGCCACTAGCGCTGTTAAGTTGTCTTACTGTCAAGAGTTACAGTTAACTGTCCATCCTGTGGAAGCATACCTCATAGGATTGGGAGGCGTGGAAACCCCTTGCATGGGTGAGGTGGAACTTCCCCTCTACATTCACGAGGAGGCAATGACCGTTAAAGTACTAGTGTGTCAGGATGAGGATCTCACTGAACCTCTTGTCTTGGGTCAGGATTGGATCTATGACCAAGCAGTCAATCTAAACCTAAGACGTGGACTTCTCCAGGTTTGGGTCAATCATAGTCGAGTTACAGTAGAATTAGACAATGGAGCACTCAAGGAACTAGGAAAGGCACAGACTCCTGGTCCTTCCAGGGGTACACATGAAGATGACCATGCTATTCTTGTCCAAAACTATGTGTTGCAGAGGAATGATATTCGCAAAAAGAGAGTCAGGAATGCAACGGAACTCCCTTCTTTTCCAAAGGCTAGAAGGAGGCAGCAACCCAAGGTGGATCAAAGGCAGAAGAAGCAGGGTACTACCTATGTTAGAGATCAACAGTACCTGCGCAGCAGAACAGCCCAGAAAATAGACCAGGTATGGGTGCGGAAAGGCGAACGACCGGTTGCACCACCGTCAACTACAGGGGCAAAGCCTCTTATTAGTGACCAACAACGCAACGCTAATAAGAAGTCTTTCAAAAATTCTTCTGCTAAAGTAAAATCTATTTGGGTGCCCAAGAAGTCGATGAAGGCAAGCCCACAATCAAGACAAATTTGGGTGCCTAAGGCTTGCTTGATGGCACAAGTAGCTACGCTGAGGCCACAACTTAAACAGCATAACGCAGCAACGCATACTGCCAGATTTCACTCGTTCTCGACACTCATGTACACACCAAAACCCAAGAGCGTACATGTAATCAATTGTAAATGGGTCCCGAAAAGGCCTCATCTTCAAACCACGACACCGAGAAGGCTCTGTAGAGACTCTCCGAAACCGAAGGCAAAGCCCACTCACTGCATTTGGCAGCCTAGGGCCTGTAATAAACCCCCGACCCCAATTTGTAAATCCATACCTATTTACTAACTGCAGTAGTCTCCTAGGACAACACAAGCACTAACTACACACACTGTCTTCATGCACTTACTAACCACTAACTCATCATCCATCTCATGTTAATGTTGTAACGGGGACAACAACGGATTTATTTTGTCCATTACGATGTTAACACCTGGTTCTATATTCTCACAGAACCAATCAGCAAACAGGGCCATGGCAGAAGCAGGTACCAGCTCTCAAGCCGGATCTGGTCCCCAGATCGTGGACATAGAAACACTTCTCCTTGAGCCACGTCTCACCGCAAGACCGCAAGAGCTTCAAGAAGTGCATGTGCTCCCCATCCAGGATCCTCCTCAAGGACACACTTCTCAAGTAGGTAAGCATGCGCATTGGTTCAGTGATGTTGCTGGACCACTGGGCGATGGAACCTACTTCTGGGAAGCAGAATTGGAGTTCAATGGCAAATGGGGTCGATACCACTTTTTCACACGCGAATTTGAAAGCTACCAAAATGCCGAAGTCATGAGATCAGTTTGGGTCAAAGCAGGTGTGGAAAGTTATTTCAGGACTCACTTACCAAAGCCGGATTTTTTACGATGCTCTTATCTGATCAGTACCATCACGCCAAGCAGAGCCAAGGGCGGCGACAGCACCTTTGTGTTGCCATCACTGCTGCCGGGTAATGAGCTCAAAAGATTCAAGTTGACCCTCAATCTGGTAAGAGAAGCGTTGGGTATGTACGGCATGCACATCCCAACAGAAAAGGAAACCATGGTCCCAGGTCGAATGAAGCACAAGGATCTTAATAAGCTCAAGGACATGGTGGCGATGACACCTACCATTGCGCTTCACCTGCGAACCATCATGCAACATTTTGCGTTTCCCGCCCAAGAACGATTCACAATGCCCCCGAAAAAAATATGGTTCAGTTTATATCTAGCAGAAACCGAAAGCCTGCCCATCAATGTGCCACACTGGATCATAGACCAGATCCACCTAGCGCATCAAAGGTGGAACAAAAAACAGAAGAATGTGCTCCACGGGTGTTGTGCTTTGACCAGAATAATCTATAGATGCTTGGCTTATGACGTGCCTGTTCAGCGGGCACTCGTATGGTCCCGAGTCCAAGAATTCCAAAGAAGACTATCAGCAACTGGTCCCCCATCAAAGAAGATGAGGGGGGGAGTCCAACTACCCTGTGCTCAACCAAGGGGAGCTACCGCTACACCAGAAATCACTCCTCCCCAGACACGACGAGTTAGGCCATTCACAATCCGGTTACCAAGACCAAGCACAGAGGGGCCTAATCTGGTGTTTCCACCCATTCCATCCGATTTGGAATTTCCGCAGGGATTTACTCTTGAGGACCTCACGGATGAAGAAATTGCCAGATTAATCTATGACTCTAACCTCGAAGCCGAAGCAGCGCGAGCTCAGGAACCGCGACCCCAAACAACATCGGCCCCCACCCAACCACAAACTGAAGAAGTCGATGTAGATGAACAAGAGGCAGGAGGAGATGAAGAAGAGGCCGACGAAGAACAACACCAAGAATATGACGAACTCTCCGAGTTAGCAAGTGCCCCAGCATATTCGGCACAAATCAAGAGACTATATCGAACCATGCGACTGGTTCAGGAACAGCATAAGATGTCTCTAGAACAGGGCAAAAGACTCATGAACGACTTGCTAGCGGAGGAAGGTGTGGACGAGTTGTTCATTGAGTCCATGAACCTTCATGCCGACGCTGTAGGACTGGACGAGGCCATCCATGAGGCTATGGCCTACATCCACAGGTTTGAAAAAAGAGTTCCTGCTCGTCCCAGGAGGTCCGGAAAGCAAATTCACATCAATACATCAGCACCAGGCGAGTCAGCGCAAGCAGAAGAATATCACGAAGCACCATTGTCACCTCCATCCCCACCTCACACTACACAATTCACCCCACCACAGGACACTAGCACTACCACATCCACTACCACTACCATTGTCATGGGCATCCCACTCTCTCCGGGAATCCAATACGGGGGTGTCACCATGCCCACCTTCACCACCCTGTTCACCGATGTCACATCCACTCCACCAACGATTCCCATCTACACCGTCACTCAAACAGTCGACACGATGGAAACATCACCTGCCACAGCACCGCTCCCTCCCCCCATGCCACCTTCATCACCCATACCCCCTCCACCCACATCTCCACGTACATCCACATCATTCACCTCTCCCATTCCCGCCCCCATTCCCCCTGCATCTTCACCCTTCCCATCATTATTTAATGTAAATAACATATTTTTAGCATTAAACCAATGTGTATACCAGCTCCAGAATGAGTACAAAGCTCTGGACAACCGGTACCAGCAACTGGAAACGCACCATCAGAACTTACAAAGACAGTTTCACATTCTACAAACAGAAAATGCAGAACTGAATCAACGCTACACGACGCTTGAGCAGGCTCACCAAACATTATTGGCGGCACCCCAACCATCGACAGAATCAGGTGCCAAACAACTAGAAGCTTTGCTCGAGGTATACCAAGCCGATAATCTCAAAGTCCGGCGTAACCTGGCACTTCTCAGAAAACACATGGCGGCCGCCCTAGAAGAAAACAAGAGGCTGCAGCAGCAAAATGAAGCAAATCTAGAAGCAGCAATGGAAGGCTCTCCACACGAAATTGATCCAGAGCAGTTTAAGGCTGTGCCCTCAGAGACAATGAAGACCATCTTGGACAGCTATGCAGATCTATTAGAAGCTCATGATGACTTGGAAAGGGAACGTGATGCGCTGCGCAATCAACTCCAAGAGCAACAGACAGCACCCAAAGTCACAGAAACGACCACGACTTCAGAGGAAGTCAAGGCATTGAAAGAGCAGGTGGCCGAATTACAGGCAAGATTACTCACACATGAAAGGCAACCCTCTCCAGTTGTCGAACCTGAACCCGAGGATTTGGTACCCATCGAGGTAGATGAGACGTATGAGGAACCTTACGTTCCTATGCCAATGCCAGGTGGTGAGCAAACCGCAGAAGGAATGGATACGTTAGAAATTGAAGTACCTGAGTGGCTCCAAACACTAGAGAAAACGGCATCAACTCATGAAGATCGAGTGGCAGTTCAGATCCAATCTATGGCAAAGATAGAGGACACTATTATTAAATCAGAATACTTCCGCAGCATGTCCCACCATAGATGGATCGGAACCAATGATGATCAATACGTGCCATATTGTATACTTCTGGCGGACTACAATGCAGAAATCCAACATAGATGTGGCAAACCTCCAACGTTTGCTACACAATTTGGGCCAGATGACATCCCAGAGAGCGCTAAAAAAGGATCCATTCATCAACCCACTTGGAGGATCCGACTCCTCGAAACCTATCCGGAGATGGTTCGCACCTGGACGAATATGCCTCTTTTTATTAAATATAACCCTTGTTATGTTCCTGTACTCCGCAGACGTACATGGCCAGAGTTTACCATTGCAGTCAAGAATATCAAGGGATGTGCCAAATGGTTAAACTACGTCTATCTAGCACCCCCTCAAGGGCCTCCCACCGTCAATTACATGATCTCCACTATACGGCACTGGAGCATCCGATTAAAGAATACCCCTGATGTAATGGCCCAGATGTGTATGAAAATTTTTGAGTTAATGCTTATTACATTCAGGACATTCAAGAATATCAAGGACCCACACTTCTCAGGCGTCGGATTCCTTACAGGAAACCAAGATTTAGTTTATGACATGAGCACCACTCCTTCCATAGAGGTGATATACGCTTGGCACGCCAGAATAAAATACCTCCCGGCCTGCTTTAAACAAACATTCGAAGAGATGTTCATAACAGGGTTCTGGGAATACCACTCAGAAATATTTGTACCCAGACCCTCACATCTCCTCCATTTATTTGCTGTGGAGCGAACCATTCACTCAGAGCAGTTACGGGTGCCACATCCAGATGTCCCAGGGCCAGTCAATTGGGATGCATTGCTGACAGACCTAGCAAGGGGACTCAGGTTAGAAGAACACCACCTCGCCGCCGATGTTGTACAATACTATGTCCAAAAAGCAGCTAGACAAGGGTCTGTCAGGGGCGACAGACGCGAGAGTGGGGGGGGTGTTGGTAGTAGCCTTGGTACACCAGGACGTACAAGACATGAAAGTCAAAGAAGGGAGTCAGAGCGAAGGGACAGCACAAGCAAACAGGGCAGTCAAAGAAGATCTGGCAAGTAGGCCAATATTTTTTCAAGACAAAGAGATGGACATGCAGGGAGGAGGAGCAAGTAGGGAGCTCGAAGATATGTATGACAGATCACTAGAAGAAATCCCTACAACAACAGTGATTTTTATCACTAACCATCATTATAAATATCATTTCACATTTTTGTAGCTCCATTTTGTGCAAGCCAAGGAGTCCTTGAGCTTGAGGAGCCTTAGAAGTAGTTGCGTACCAATTTTCGTATTTTTTAGATCTCGTTTGAGCCCCCAAATAAGCCCTGGAACCTAATTTTTAACTAGGCCGGACACTAGGTCTGGACAGGGCCAAAAGCTAGTCAAAAACTATAAAAAGAGCTAGAGAGCTCATTTTTGAGTTAGATTGTAATTGAAACGAATTTGTAAAGAGCATTTTGAAAGTAATCTAAAAGCTCCATTGATTCTCACTCTTTGTCTTACCGTGTGTGCGCGTGTGTGTGTATGTGTGTGCATGCTAGTGTGCTTCTCACTCACGCACTTGTGCCGCCACTTGCTCGAGGTCTTCATACCATCCTCACGTCTTCCCGGATTGACATTAAAGGAGGTGCTACTCATCATTGAGCTACAGTGTGCAAAGATGAGGATCTAATAGAAGACTTAATTCTAGGACATGACTGGATCATTGAGAATGAGGTGTGCATCCATCTAGCTCAAGGCTATATTTCTGCAAAGATAGGGCATAAGGAGATTTTCAGCTTGTTAGAAGAGAAACCTTTGATCCAACCAAACATAGTAGAGCGTTCTCAGAACTGCCACGAAACAACACGAGAGAGTGATCCCAATACTCACAGCTCAGAAACCATTTTTGACGAAGCTGAAACTTCAAATCCAACAATGTCAACAGTAGAGTCGAAATCATCACATGCTGTTAAGGAAGAGCTAGCCACGAAAGAAACCAAACATCCTAGATCTCCTCAACGAGCCAAAAGATCGCCACATTGGAAAACAACAAGGAGATACCCATATCAAGGACAACACAAATACATATGGGTACGCAAGGATCAGTTGCAGGATCAGGAGAAGTCAGCACCCAATCTTAAGAAGGAAGCAAAGATCACAAAGCCAACTACGCCTAAGTCCTCACCAACAGGACTATTGCAGATATGGATCCCCAAACCATTGATTGAAGCTCAACGATCACGACATCAAATATGGATTCCCAAAAAGGTCACACAAGCAGCTAAACAGGCTATAATTATTCAGGAAGATGCAATACATCAGACAAAGCAAATGACAAAACTACATGAGATTCATCCAAGAAACTGGAAAAGCAACGCCAACATCACTCGGACAATAGAGGAAGCAAAGAGGACGCATGAAGCCGGAAGGATCAAAGAAACAAAGCGAACTCTCTTAGTGGTCACGAAATGGATCTGGAAACCCAAGCAACTACAAGGAGTGGACGATCGAAGAAACAAAGATTCCCATTGCACTCATGAAGTTTTTAACGCACCTCAAGTATGCATAATAGGGCCACGATACGAGGCCAAGCATTCGGCACATGATGTACATTATAAAACTAGTAATGCACATTCTACAAGAGAGATTAGATCTTAGCTTCACTCTTATAGGAATGGACATACTATGTACATAGATAAATGCTTCGGCTAAACTAACGATTGTCTTCTTTCAGGAAAAGTTATACAAAGATGTGGTAAGAGATCTCACTCATGGAATGACGGGGAGACGGAGTGAAAAATGACAATAATCACTATAATGCATTGAATGGTTGCATACTTTCCTTTGAAGCTAACGCACTTTTCGTTACAAGTGCAGATGGCTTCTGAAGATTCTGAAGCAACAGTACAAGAGGAGTGCAGGGATTCCCTCCCCAAAGTCTCACAAAAGGGAAGGGGCATTGGTTTAGAGATGAGCAACCAGTAGAGGAGTATCTATTCTTGGCGAACATAAAGATCATGGATACAAAGCATCACTTTCCGATTATGTCCCAGGACTTCAGGGTCTTACATGAATTACCCTCCACAATCGACATAATGAAGAAAGCAAAAATTCACAAGTATTTTGAATTGCCCATCTATAAACCTGACTTCCAAAGATGCACTCAAGTCATGAACACCCTACAACCAGCACTGCATGATCCACTGGTGCCAGAAGCTAGAGTTATGGATAAAGGAGGAGAGTAGGTTGTCATCCAATTTACACATGACTTAATTAAGGAAGCATTCGGATGGGAAAAGGACGGTGTCACTATGATAAAAGAAGAGAGTCGTGGAGCAAAGACACGAACTTTTGTCGACATTAACAGAGTAGATATAGAAGAGGAAGTCAGACTGATTCACCAACACTTCTGCTTCCCAAACATGAATCGATACACGGCTCCCCAAAAACTCATTGTTCAATTATTGTCTCATGCTATAAAGCAAATCAGCAATCAAGTTAATCTGACTCCCTATGTGCAATGGAATAAGAAGAAGTTCCTCAATGGTACTATAAGAAGTTCCTCAATGGTACTACGGCCCTGACTATCTTGATTTACCACGCTTTGGGCATAAGAGAACACTTGCAGGAAATGCCGTCTTCAAGTGCTATGGCTCAGTATGTCAAAGTTGCCACTGTACCAAAAAAGAAAAGAGGGGCAAAGATTGTGGAAGTGGCAGAAACTAGTTCTCAACCCAAAATGAGAGGCACGAAGAGACTCCGAGAAGTCAAGCAAGTTGAAGAAGAAGCGCCGACAACAAAAAGAATCCATGTACTCCCCAAAACAACCATTGAAGGCCAAAAACAAATAACGGAGGAAGACTTGACTAAAGCCCTGGAAGAGACCCATCAATATACCGAAGGGCAAATCAATTTACCGGTATAAGGTCATCACTATCACCAGTCAAAACAAGCAATGGAAACAAAAAGCAAACTCACAAAAGTCCATAGGTATCGGGAAATAGGCTTGGATAACTCTAGTTCATCATCAGAAGCCAAAGAAGAACTAGACACTTCATTATTAAATGTCGATATTCGAAGCGAATCAAAGGATGATGGACAATGGGCGGAGTTAAATGAAGTTGACTATGGTGAAGAACCAGAAGGCCTCAAGCTGGATGACCACGCAACAAATGTTGATCAAAGTATCACAAGTGAGAATGCAGAAACGGAAGGTACGCATACTATAAAACTTAATGAAACTTCCAACATTCAAATCAAGGAGGCCACATGTCACTCTAGCACAATGGTGAGTACCAACGTGAGAAGATTCACCTCATAATTGTCAATCCGTGGAGACGTGAGGATTAGTATGAAGACTATGAGCAAGTGAAGGCACAAGTGTGTGAGTGAGAAGCATACAAGCATGCACACACATACACACACGCGCACACAAGGCAAGAACAAGGAGAGGAACAATGGAGTTCTTTGCATTAGTCAAAAAGTCTCTTACATAAGCTCAATTCACAAACAATCTAACCTCAAAAATGAGCTCTCTAGCTCTTTTTATAGTTTTCTAACTAGCTTTGGTCTTGTCCAGACCTAGTGTCCGGCCTAGTTAAAAATTAGGTTCTAGAGCCTATTTGAGGGCTCAAACAGAGTCTAAAAATTATGAACATTGATATGTAGCTAGTTCTAATACTCCTCAAGCTCGAGGACTCCTCGGCTTGCACAAAATGGAGTCTATTCTACCAAAAACGGAATTTACAATGTTTGTGTAGTGATTAAAATCACTTGAGTTGTAAATGGTCCATGGAAAAAATGATTGGGCCTTGTTGCCGTATTGTGCATGACTCCTCCGTTGCGCTAGTATGCTCTTCATCTGACTTGTATGCCAACACGCCCCCCTTCCTAGCGTCTGTCGCCCCTGACAGACCTCTGTTCTATCGGGTGGTCGATATAGTATTGGATGACATTGGTGGCAAGTTCGTGTTCTCCTATTCTTAAGCCTCTTGCTAGATCAGCTTCCAATGCATCCCAATTTATTGCGCCAGGGACCTCTGGTTGCGGTGTGGTGTAGTACTCAGAGTACATTGCTTGTTCACAAGCAAAGAGATGGAGCAGGTGTGTTGGCTTCGATGCGAAGATCTCCGAGTGATACTCCCAGAAACCTGATCTGAACATTTCTTCGAAGGTCTGTTTGTAACATGCAGGGAGGTATTTGATGCATGCATGCCAGGCGTAAGCCACACGAATACTAGGGGTGGTGCTCATGTCATACACCAAATCATAATTTCCATTGGTAAACCCCGATACACGTACCTGTGGTGCGGCTGCATTTCTAAAGGTTTTCAGGACTACCTACATCATATCTAAAATCTTAAGCATCATTTGAGCTGCCACATCTGGCATTGGCTTCAATCGCGGCATCCAATGTCGAATTGTTCCCATCATGTATGCTACCGACGGTGGTCCTTGTGGTGGCGCAATGTACGGGTAGTTTAGCCATTCCTTGCATTGCGCGTTGTTCTGCACTTTGATATTGAATGCCTTCCAAGACCTGCGACGTGGAACTAGACCGTAGCATGGATTGTATAGGAGATGTAAAGGCGCGTTGTTCCATGTGCGTAGCATTTCTGGATATGTCTCTAGAAGTTTCTGCCGCCAGGTGGGTTGACGAATTTTGCCTTTTTGCACCTCTGGAGGAAGGTCTTCGGGTTGAAATTGGGTAGCAAAGGTAGGAATCTTACCCGTGACTCTCTGTATTTGTGCATTATAATCAGCCAGGATAATATAATAAGTCATGTATTGGAGTTCAGATGAGAGGATAAGGCGTCTCGATGACAGGTTCTTGAAGTAAGCAGATTGTAGCACAGTTTCCTCTATGACCCTCATGGCCTGATTTTGCACTACTGTGCGCTCTTCGTGAGAACTCCCGATTTCCTCCACTTGACGTAGCCATGGAGGCCATGGTGCTTCGAATGTGTCCTGAGCTTCTTCCGTTTGTTGGCCTCCTAGGAAGGGTTGTGGGTCGTATTCTTCTTCAAATGTCTGTTCCACAGGAATTTGTACTACTTCTTCGTCGGTGGGAGCCTCTGGAGGGGAAGGTGGTCTCTCATATTGTAGTAGACGTGCTTGCAATTCGGTGACCTGTTTCTGGAGATCTTTTAAGGCCTCTGAGTCTGTGAGAAGTGAAGCCGCGGAGGAGGTGGTTTGAGAGGCTACTGTTGTTTCTTTTCGGTGTTTCTGCTTCAGTTGACCCAGTTCCTCTGATAGCAGGTCATGTGCTTCAAGCAGCATGGCATAGTCTTCCAATATGATCTTGATATTGTCGGGGGTCACTGCTTGAAACTTTGATGGGTTGATGGGTGCCCCAGGTGTGCTTTCGATAGCTGCTTCTAAGTTTTCCTGATTTTGTAAGTGCAGGCGTCGATTCTCTTCATGAGCGGCAGCAAGATGTCGCTTGAGTAGGGCCATATTTCGCTGAAGCTTTGAATTGCGTTCCAGCTGTGTCCGTAGATGACCTTCTACCACTTGTATTGCTTCCTGATCTGTGTTCTGTAACTGTACCTCCAATATTCTATAAGCCTCTTGGAGAGTTTGGAATTGTGTGTGGAGGCGAGCATTTTCCTCCTCTAGTGCAGCAAGGCGGTGTTGTAGTGTCTCCGAGTGCTCTTGCAGGCGTTCATTCTGTTGTTGGAGCTTATTGTAATCTGTCCTTAAGTTTGATATACAAGCTAGCATGGTGTCCAATGCATTTCCTATAGATGAGGGGGTGGTGTTTACAATGGAAGATGCATGGGAAGGGAATTGGGGAAGGGGAAGAGTGAATGATGTGTCTATTGAAGACGTGTGTGTGGGTGAAATTGGTGGAGGGGGAATGGGAGGAGGTGGAAGCGTGGGGGGAGGGGGAGGTGCCGTGGGTGGTGAAATGTCCATACTTTCAGGAGTGGGTGCGAGTGTGGGGTCTACCATATACATTGGAATGGTAGGTGGTGTGTGTGTGAAAGTGGTGAATAGATGAGAAGTGGGGTGGGGAGCTGAAAATAAAGGGAATGGTTGAGACCTGGGTTGAAAAGTTCTAGCAAGGAAGTTATGGAGGGATTGGAGAAGTGGAGAGATGGAGGTCGGGGGTTGAGGTTGTAGAGTTGAGGAGGGCATGAAGGGTTTCGTGGTAGCAGGGAAACCCATGAATATGGATCTAGGGTCAGGATGACCTATGGCTGAGGGCATGGGGGATGGTTGTCCTAGGGCAGGCTCTATGAGCGATTCGGTGGATTGTGTAGTGATGGGGGTTGCTTCATAGATTGGGTTATCAAAGGTGGAGAATAGGGTTGAACTAGAGATGGGAGTACAGAAGATGAAGGTTGGTTCGGTGGGTTGAGTGGTCGAGGTGATTTCCACGGTTTCTGCTCTAAGAGGCGATGGTGGGGGTGTGGGTGGTAGTGGCTCGGTGGATTCCTCATGGGTGACAGGGTGCTCTTGGCTAGCAGTTTCTGTTGCTTGGGAGGTTGTCCTGATGGGTTCGGATGTAATAATTGGCCCTTCTGCCGTTGTAATGGGGATCTGGATATTCTTACCTGAGCGTGGTCGTGTCTGGAATCTTCATGGATCATATTGAACTGGAGACCTCCTAATGGCGGTCCGCACTGCTTCTACTACCCCATATGTTTCTGCCATCAATAAGAGACCTTCACTATATTCTGAGTCAACTCCTGCTTCTTCCAACAGCTGAGTCATGAGTACTCTACTGCTCTGTTCGGTGAGCAGTTGTTGCGATTGCACTCGTTCCATAATTTGATACAGCCTTCGAACTTCTGCTGTATAGGCTGGGGCTTCAGTGGTCTCCTCTTCATATGCTCCTTCTTCTTCTAGGTGTCCTTGTTGTTGACCTTGCTGAACGTCACTCCAATGTACATGGCGGCCGTCTGTAGATTTTCTTCTTCTTTGTGAAGATGTGCCTTGTTCTTCTGCATCTGAATAAAACTCTACATCAGAGAGTTGTGTACTTTGTAAGAATGCTTCAAAGTCCTGGGGATCCATTCCTTCAGCATCTCCAGTTGTAGCAAATTCAAATTCAGATGGAGCAAGAGGAGCTGAAGGGGTAGCTTGTGTCATAGTTTCAGATCCAGACCTGGGTATCCTAATGGTAAAGGGAGGTACAGTGGTCTCCCCTCGTGGCGATACTTCAGGAGTAGTCAGAACTTCCCTTGTCTGGACACAAGGGATCGCACCCCTCATGCGCTTGGATTGATGTGTGGACGTCTTGAGCTTCTTAAACATTTGTAATTGTGCCCAAGTTAAGGCACGTTTAATGGGAACATCGTATGCTAGGCACCGGTAAATAATGCGTGTGATTGCACAGCAACCGTTCACCACTAATTTCCTAGAAGACCTTTTATTTGCTTCATACAATTGATCTATAATCCATACCGGCAGCTTAATTGGTAACGCACCTGCCTCCGCTAAGTAGAGAGCAAACCAGATTCTTTTGTGTGGTTGTGTGAAGCGGTCTTGGCCAGGGAAAGCAAAATGTTGCATGCACATTTGGAGAGGGATGGACCCGTTTGGTGTGAGTGCTGCCATGTCTTTAAGCTTCAATAGTTTCCTATCCTTCATGTTAGTAGGAACGAGAGCATCCTTCTCAAAAGGTACATGTGTGCCGTGCATATTCAAAGCAGCACTCACCAACTCCACAGTAAGTTCAAACCTCTTTAACTCGTTGTTGCCCAGCAAGGAAGGAAGAACAAATGATCCTGGTTTGTCCTTTTCTTCATTAGCTTGTAATGTGGAGACCAAATAATAGCATCGGAGGAGATCCGGTTTAGGTAGTGGTGCTTCAAAGTATTCTGCTAGCCCTGCATGTTGCCATATGGTCTGGAGATCCTCGGTGTTCTGTAGAGTCTCAAACTCCTTGGAGAAAAATTGGAATCGAACCCATGATCTGTCATACTCGCACTTAGACTCCCATATATACTTGGCCTCTCCTAATGGACCTGGCATGCCATTGAACCAATGAGAATTGGCATGGACTCTTTCTGTGATCCCTGTGGGTGGATCCGGTACCGGGATCTACTGAAGGTGTTGCAGCTCCACAGGTCGTTCAGTTGCTGGCACATCCACAGGTAGACTATCCACATCGATTCCTGCAGTAAGTATTCCTACTTGTGAGCTCGGACCTGTCGCTTCTTCCATGTTACTTCTTGCCTCCTGATTCTGTGAGAATATAGAAACATGTGTTAACATTGTAAAGGACAAGTTAGAACCGTTTTTGTCCCCATTACAACATTATCATGAGGTTCGGGAGAGATTAGCAGGTTAATAAGTGCTCGGTGCTTGTGTGTGTAGTTAGGAATTGGTTGGACCTAAGAACTAAGTGGAATGATGTAGTGTGAGAGTGACGTAGTTAGTAGGTGGGCATGGATTTACAACTGGGGTCCGGGGGTTTATTACAAGTTTTAGGTTGCCAAATGTAGTGGATGGGCTTTGATCTTGATTTTGTGGAGACTCTGAAGAGTTTGATAGGGGTATCTGCTTGAAGATGAGGCTTTTTAGGGACCCATTTACAAGTGATTCTACTAGTGCTCATGGAAGAATATGTGTCCGTGCGTGATGCATAAGACTGGGCCTCAGATGTTCGAGTGAGTGAAACATGTTGTACCGGTTGCGGCCTTGGTGTAGCTATTTGAGCCCACAAGCAAGCCTTAGGCACCAAGATTTGTCGTGATTGTGGGCTGGCCTTCATTGACTTCTTGGGTACCCAAATAGACTTCACCTTCGCAGAAGAATTAATTAAGGACTTCTCATTAGTGTCATGTTGTTGACTACTAATAAGAGGTTTTGGCCGTGGGGTCGGCCTGGTCTGAACAGGGTATTCGCCTTTTCGCCTCCATACTTGCTTCCATCGCTGAAACAATCTACTTTGCTCCTTTTTTTGGCATTTAATATCGGTAGTGTTCTGCTTCTTCTGTATTTGATCTGCAGTGGGTTGTTGCAACCTTCTGGTCTTTGGAAAAGAAGGGAGTTCCATCCTCTCCCTGGCTCCGTTGTTGAGATTAGCCTCTTTCTGCATCATACAGTTTTGGACAAAAATAGCATTGTCAACTTCATGTGCGCCCTTGGAAGGACCAGGAGTTTGTGCCTTGCCTAGTTCCTTGAGTGCCTCATTTTCCAATTCAACTGTAATTCGGCTATGATCTACCCATACCTGAAGAAGTCCACTTCTTAGGTTGAGGCTGACTGCATGATCATAGATCCAGTCCTGACCCAAGACAAGAGGCTCAGTGAGGTCCTCATCTTGACACACTAGTACTTTGACTGTCATCACTTCGTCTTGAATGGAGATGGGAAGATCCACCTCGCCCATGCAAGGGGTTTCCACACCTCCCAATCCTATGAGATATGCTTCTATAGGATCGACAGTTAATTTCAACTCTTGACAGTAAGACAACTTGACAGCACTAGTGGCTGCACCTGAGTCAATCAAGGCTCTTACAGTCCTTGCGCTTTTTCCTTGTCCTATATCTAAGGTTATAAAAGGACGTCGATCAATTATCCTATGAGAGCTGATACCTGAAACTTTACACATAGCCACATGATATCCTTGGTCTGCATATGCATCTGTCCGAGGTTGCTCTCTACCCTGTCTTCTCAACTTCATTCTCCAGATGCGTTCTAAAGCTTCTGCTTGGGCCTCTTCTCGAATTCGCTTTTCTTCTTCTTTGCGTTTCTTAGCAGAATTGAGTCGGCTTAGCATTTCCTCTGTGAGAGGTTCCTGATATAACTTGACCCTGCATCCGCTTATGTAGCTCGGGAGAACATCGCCTTCTAATGTGGCTAGTTGTACTGCCTCACTTGTTGAGATTCTATTAATGATCATGGGTCCGTAGCCTCTCTTCTCTAGTTTCCTCGCATGTTGTTTCAACGTGTATACTAGTACTAGGTCGCCAGCCTTCAAACCTTTATCCTTAACATGGGCGTCAAAATATGCCTTCTGTCGTTTCTTAGCTGCATATATCCCTGCAGCTGCCCTCAGTCTTGTTTCTCCTAATCGTTCAAGGTCAAAAAGTCTAGAGGATAGTTCATGACCCGTCCAGTCATGCTCTTGTGCTACCTTCAATGTAGGTATCAAAAAGTCCAGGGGTAGCACAGCATTTTGGCCAAATACCATCTGAAAGGGGGTGGCTTGGAGTACCGTTTTATAGGCAACCCGGTATGCCCATATAACATGGTGTAGTTGTTTGTCCCAATCAGAGCGTTTATTGTTCACTAGTTTAGTCAGCACATTGCATAAGATCTTATTAGTGCTCTCAGCCTAGCCATTAGCTTGTGGATGATAGGGGGCCGATTTCTTATGTATCACCAAGAATTCTTGGAGAAGGTTTTCTATGACTTCATTCAAGAAGTGTGTGCCTCTATCACTCACCAACTCTATTGGCAATCCGTACCTCGTGAATACGTTTTCAAATAAGAACTTTGCTGTTGTTTGAGCATCATTTTTTGTAGTAGCTTTCGCTTCTACCCACTTGGTTAGATAGTCTATGGCCACGATGATATATTCAGCATGTGAACCCTTAGCTGGGGGATTAATAGGACCAACAAAGTCTATTCCCCATTTAGAGAACGCATGTCCGCCCATCATAGGCTTCAGTGGCATCTCATCCTTGCGTATAGGGTACTGAGTTCTCTGACAAACATCACACCGTTTCACATAGGTATGTGCATCCATGTGAAGGGTTGGCCACCAAAAGCCTGCAAATAGTATTGCCTTGATTACCCGATCTGGTCCAAAGTGTCCCCCTGCTACACCTTGGTGAGCAGTATCCAAGATTTTGAGATATTCACTCTCATGGACACATAGTCTTAGGTAACCATCTTTACCACGCTTGTATAGATTGTCACCAATGAGTGAATAATCCTGGGCTTCTTGTTCTAAACTCCTTTGCCTAGCCAGAGTCATGTCTGGAGGGAATGTTCTCGTCCTTAAGAAGGATACTAGAGGTTCACTCCAATCTGGCACTATGGACACTTGATAAAGAGTGGCATGTTCCACAGGTGGTTTAGTGCAGCAGATTGGGCATTCCTTGCACAACTTTTGGACATCAACCTCCATAGTCGGCCAATGCACTCCGAGTCTCCTTAGTGTCTGTAAGGTTCGTTGCTTTGAGTAGTGTTGCTCTAACGCACCTACATGTGCTAATTGCAACCATTTAGCGTACTCATCCTCTTCCACACAACAAGCCAAGATCCCTTGATCTGTGTGCTTGTACATACTTCCTGCCATGATGTGATACTTTTGGGCTTTTACTACCTCTCTATCCTGTGTGTTTATTACTGGGTGGTTAGGTCCGTATGTCAACACTGGTACCAATGGCTTAGCCCACTGCGGCACCACTTCCAAATTAAACAAGTAAGCATCAGGAAGGTCATCTGACACTCCTTGTGGGGCTTCTCCCAATGTGAGCCTAGAAAGGTGATCTGCTCTCAAATGAGTCTTCCCTTTCCTTACCACAACCTCAAAATCATATTCCATTAGCAAGAGAAACCATCTTACTAATCTTCCTGTATTGCATGGCTTGTTTACGAGGTATAGTAGAGCTTGATGATCAGTAAAAAATTTAAACTTATTTGCAAGCAAATAGTGTCTAAATTTCTTAACTGCATATACCATGCCTAAGCCTTCTCTCTCAGTAGTGGTATAATTTCGTTCAGCTGCATTCAATTGTCTACTAGCATAGGCAATTGGAAGATCCATATTACCTTCACTAGTAGGTTGTGCAAGCACACATCCAATGGCATAATTGGATGCATCCACATGAACATGGAAAGGCTTATTCCAATCCGGTGTGGTTAAGATTGGTGCTGAACATAATCACCGTTTAAGCTCATTGAAGGAATTCTCACATTCCTCAGTCCACTCAAAGTTTCTCAGAAGTCCGTACAGAGGCTTTGCAATGATGGCATACATGTGTATAAATCGTCGGTAATAACCACAATGCCCCATGAAAGCTTGTACTTCCTTGACATTCTTTGGCCTAGGTAATTCGGCTATAGCTCTTACTTTCTCTTCATCCGTAGATATGCCATTCTTTGACACTATGTGTCCTAGAATTTTGCCTTGCCTGACCATAAAAACACATTTTTCTAGGTTTAGGCAGACTTGATATTCTCTACATTTGTCAAAGATTTGTCTGAGTTCAGGAATATGGGTTTGTCTAATGTTGGAATGAGCACAAAGATCATCAACATAGACTTCTAAGTTCTTCCTCAGGAACTCCTTAAATACATGGCACATCAGCCTTTGGAAGGTTGCGAGAGCATTGGTTAGCCCGAATGGCATTACCCTAAAAGCGAATATACCCCACTCTGTGGCAAAAGCCGTTTTATGCTGATCTTCTGGTGCAATGGCCACTTGATTGTAGCCAGAGAACCCATCTAGGAAGTTGTACACTTCCTTGCCTGCCACCCTTTCTATTAGATGCTCAGTGATAGGAAACGGGTAATTATCCCTGATCGTGGCTGCCTTAACCTTCTTCAAGTTAATGCATACTCGTAATTTGCCGTTCTTCTTGGGCACCACCACAATGGGGGATACCCATTCAGTGTGCTCAATTTCATAGATAAATCCAGCTTCAATCAAGCGGTCTATCTCTTCTTTGATCTTGGCAGCATAATTGTCATTGTATGTGTATGGCTTTTGTTTTGAGGGTCTGGCCTCTGTAGTCATGGGAATCGTATGTGAGCATATGTCCGGGTCCACTCCTTTCAAATCCTTGTAACTCCAAGCAAATACATCTCTGTATTCTCTTAGCAAGGCTATCATCTCATGCTCTTCTTCCTTAGTGAGGTCATGTCCTATGTAAGTGCACCCCTCTTCTCCTTCTTCTATGGCTACCACTATTTTCTTGGTGGTTTCTTTGTTATCATAGGCCTCTCCCGATTGTGCCTCTCGTTTAGGCATTCTAATCATGACTCTCCTATCATCTATCTCATACTTCTTAAAATTTCCCGGGACCTCAAACAAAGATTCTTCCTCTTCTGGTGTGAATTCTCTCTTCTTTCTTTCCTTTCCTTCTTCCTTAGAGGTTACATGTGTGGCTAGCCTTACATCCTTTGTAAGCTCTCCGTGCTTCTGGGGTTGAAATTCTACTTCATAGAAGTATTCCTCATCTGATGCAAAAGGTGGGTCCATAATGATTTACTCTAGATCGGAGTCGCTCGCATCCTCAAATGCATCAGGGCTAGGTTCACACTCTTCTAAAACTACCTCTCCCATGATCGGCTCTATGGAGAAGACTGAAATGTCATAGCCATCCTCATCACAGTGGGGTGTCCATTGTTCTTCATTGATGGCTACATCCATTGGTGCTAGGATTTCTGCCCAGCCGTGGGGTTCAAATTCTTCGTCAAGAAAGACTACAAGTGCATAGGCTGGGTCTTGAATGGGTCTATGTGTTTCGTTTGCACCTATTTCTCTGGCATTTTCTCTCTTCTCTTCTTCTACTCCTACTTTGCACATCCATAAGTGAGTGTCTTCATGCATCCATGAGGATCCTGATCCTATGGAATGCACCGATTCCGTATCATCTTTGGTTCTATGGATGGGGTTCCATTGGATAGGAGGGAAATCTCTATGAGAGTAATCCTTGAGATTGACTTTGGTCGTAACACCTAAGTGCTGCAGGTACAAAGAATTGGTTCCCCAATCCTGTACCACTTGCAACTGTCGCATATAGGGTCGTCCCAAGATCATTTCATAGGCATGGTTCTTGCTAAAATCACATATAGCAAAGGTATGCTCAAACTCTACACCACAAGTAGTGAGAGTTATCCCCTCGAGTAGTCCTAAGGGTCTTTCTATGTGCCCGTCAGCCATCTGCAATTTCATTCTCATTGGCCTGAGAGCTGGCTTGCCCCATCGTTTCCATAAGGAAGTGGTAACAATTGCAACTCCTGCACCTGAGTCCAAGATGGCCTTGGTTGTGTATCCCTGATGAGTGATGGGGAGATATGTGTTTCCCTCTTCACCCTCACTCATGTCTCCTATCTTGTCTAAGGGTATTTCTGGCACTGCTCTCTGGGATCCTACCTGGGAACGAGGTTTTGCTATCCCGGGCACTTGATTGGCTACATGTTTCCACACTTCTGGTCTAACCTTAAGCAGCTCTTCCAAAGTGAGATTGCACTGCACTTTGGTGTTCTTCACTACCTCTATGTTCCTAGGTATGACTGAATCTTCGTTTTTTACCATGACTGTAGGTGCTCTCATACAGGTGGACTTTGCTTCCCATGGGCCTGTGAAATGGGGTAGTTCTTGTAAAGAATTAGACTCGAAGTCTAATCTTTCTTGAGATTGGGCACTCTCCTACTCTCCATAAATGGAAGGAAGGTCTTGTGGGAATTGATCGTGTGTGTCATCCACAAGTTCAATAGGAGGAGGAACTTCACTCTCTTTAGCCCATTTCTCTTCTTGAATCTCTCGCAAGAATTCTGGTGTGTATTGATTCATAGAAAAAGAGGTGTCTGGCTCCGTAGAGTTAGGCACGTAGGCCTCAGGCACATAGGCTTTTTGGGTAGGAAGACCTGCTCTTTCACTAGCCTTGTCATGGTGTTGAGGGGCCGGTTCCTTTTGTGATTGTGCAATTAGATTCTCTATTCTTTCTAGGGAGGGGGGGTTGTCTGGTTCAGTGGAATTGGGCACATAAGCTTTCGGTGGGGGATGGGTCATGTTTTTGCTTGCTTTATCTCTTTCTTGATTTTTTTCTTCCTTGGTAGATCTTGCAATTATGCCCTCTAACTTCTCTAGAAGTCCATCCAAGTGTAATTGTGTCTTGGCTGAGCCCGAGTAATTGAAAAGGCGACTAGCTTCAAACATAGTCTGAGCCAATGCGACCATTTTCGCGCAAAGCTTGGTTCTTTCTATCTCTAGGTCAGCTCTAGGGTAGCACTTGTCATGATCCGTTATATTTGGCCCTTCTTGGATTCTGGCCTGATATGCTTTAAGCATCATGTCTATGTCTTCAGGAGTGGGATCAGCTAATACTGATCCTGCTCGGGGTGGTGGGTGGGTTACGTGGGGTGTATTAGAGGGTGGAGGGATGGAGGGTGATGGGGATGGTAGCGGTGGGAATGTGTGAGAGTGCGGTTGAGATGTGATCTCTATGATTTTGGCCTTGGTTTCTCGTAGACTTTCCTCAAGTTCACTCATCTTCTTTGCCCATTGCCTTTTCATATGTTCACGGCTATCTCTCCAAGCTCTTGTTCTCTTCTTATTTTGGCTCTCAGTATCGCTAGCGTCTGTGCTCTTTTCCTGGCTTACCCCTTGGTTTTGCTGCAATGCTTGAGCTCTAGTGATTACCTGCATTGGTGCAGTGTAAGTGACACTTCCTGTGGAATTGACCACTAACCCAATAACATTAATCGGAGTGATTTTTGGCATATTGCTGGGATTCTTGGGACAATCTCGTAAGAGATGTTCCTTTCCGCACTCCTGGCAAAAGCCTTGGATCGTCACTGATTGGGGTTGTGTAGGTGCAGGCATGGGGCAATCACGTATGAGGTGATCACCCTGGCATCTGAAGCAAGGTCCTCTAGGAAAAGGGGGTCGTATCTGCCTAGGTTGAGGTCTAGAGTTGGGGTTTGTGTACATGACATTAGCATATTCAGGCTCCCAAATAGGTTCACTCGGTTCCTCACTATAGTAAGACTCACCATGTTCAGGAGACTGCATGTAGTAAGCCTGGGGACTATCAACATGTGTAGAATCAAAGCTATGGTCACTGGGATCACTTTCTGAGATTAATGGTGTTACTGGGACTATCGCTCTATTCAGGTTTTCTTCTGCAGCAGCATACTTGACCGGAATCACATTAGTAGGAGCAGGTGGTTGCTGTGCTAGCACTGGCTGGGGTCTCAGTTGGGCCTGATATTGCGGTTTGTAATTTTGCTGAGGCCTAATATACTGTTGTGGTGAATATTGACTCTGGTATCTGCCTTGTTGAGGGTATGGCTGAGGGTAGGTTTGCCTAACCGCTTGCTTATTGTATGGGCAGTCCTGTGCTGAGTGATTTGTGTACCTTCGCTCTATGGTGCAATATTGGCTGCTAGGGTTCACTTGGGGTTGAGTCGTGATGGGACATGCGTTTGCCATATGGTCACCACCGCAAGTATAGCACCTCTTTACTGGGGCAAATCTAGGAATTTGTTTACTAGAGACGCCTAGTTTTTGAGCTACTTTTTCCACAAGCTCCTCAATTGATGTGGATTGTGAGGAAGAGAGGCTAGAGGTACTATCTGAATCTTTGTAGATTTTGGATAGCTCTAACTCCTCCCCTAGGTTATCCTCAATATCGATGCACATGCGTACACATTCTTCTATAGTCCGGGGGTCCTTCAAGTACACATATGATCTCAATTTGGTACTTAGCAATCCATCCAAGAATAAAGCCACTTGCTTAGCGGCTGTGGGTAACTCAAGACCAGGACATCGCTCAAGATATTGCCTAAATCTTCTTTGTGCAAGTCTCACAGTCTCTTGCGGGGTCTGCTTGAAGCTGTATATCAATGAGGAAGTATTATGCCTTATGCCACTTTTAGAGAATTCGATAATGAATGCCTCTAAAAGTTGATCTATGCTTCTAAACTGCCTCTCGTTTAGTGGCTAAAACCATGTCAGGGCGGTGTTCCTAAGGGTTAAACCAAAGGCATTGTACTGCGTGAACAGGTCTTCAACTTGTTCAGCTCTCAAGACTTGCTTAAACTCGGCTACATGATCGTAGGGGTCTCCAGTGCCATCGAAGTAGTTTTTCATGGACTTAATTAGTTGGGTCGGTCTCAAGGTCCTCGTGTGCTCTCTTGGTCTTGGCAAAGGGAAATCATCGACATTTCTTCGGTTCCCTGGGGCTCTATGTCCCTCAGGTTCCCCTCTATTCGTGTCCATTCTCGTTCTTTCTCTTCCCCAAGAGTTGGCAAAGCTTACCTCAGGTCTCTCTCGACTCCTTTCTCTTTGAGTCCCCTGAGCTTGAGATGTTCCAGCTCCTTGGCGACCAAAGGACACATTCGATCTTGGTTGGGGGAAGATCAATTCTCCTTTCCAAGTGTAAGCATGCCTATCATTTTCTGTAACCCCAAAGATCCTCTCTGAAGAGTGATCTAAGTAGGTCACTCTTCCTGGAATATCAGGATCTTTGAACTCATATATCATGATTGTTCCTACCTCACTCGGTTGACTAGGTCTATATCTCCAAAAGGCTTCATCCGTCTCGCGGTTCAAGAGGAGATCTATGCTCTTATTATCTTGGGGAATCCACTCTGGTGTGTTAATCCTCGTGAGAACAGATTTGCCTCGAGGGGTTCTAGGTTCTTCGCCCATGTTTCCTTGCTCTAGGTCACCTAAGTCCGTTTCCGGGACCACATTCCCAAATTCATCTGTCCTATCGGGATGACTGGTGACTACATATATTGTCCCTTCCTTGTCCAAGTATGCTCCATTTTCAAACTTGACAGCTGGGCGCTCTAATCCAATGGATTGGTCAGGGTTTTTAATCTGGACCACCGCTCTTCCTAGGCCGTCCTCATAGATGCTAGCACCTAATCGGTTGGTCCTAAGGTACTCGAGTTGCATCTTGTAAGGGCCTTCCACCCTATGTAAATATGGCACCCCCGAACTTCCTGTAGGTCTCTCCATACCGTGGGACATCTCAGACTCGCTAGTCTCGGAACTAGGGTAATACGAATGATGGCTCAACTGCTGGGCCCAAGACCTCGCAGTATGATTGACACTAGCCTATGAAGATCTAAGACTTTGTCTGTCTCTCCCTAGGTGTCTACCTGACCTAAGGTTCATATGCCCTTTGTACGTTGCTGATTCTTTGGTACCAGTCACTTGTTCCTTTTAAGTTCCTTTGGATGTGTTTTCTTGTTTTTAGTTAAGCGTCATCAGGAGCACTTTCGTGGGTCGTACTTGATGTTCTGCATCCGCTTAGTTTAAGTTCTTTTCCTTTAAGTTATCCCTTGACTACAATTTTGCCTACCCTTGCACTTGAGAAATTAAGGGCTCTTCAAACTTGAGTGTTCCTATCGTACCCCTAGTCAATCAGAACAACTACTCGCACTTAGCCTATGCTAAGAATAGACTGAGGGGGTTAAGTGATGTTCCAACCTCAAGTCGCTCCTCCTGGCGATGTTGGTCTACCCAGGAAGCACGTTCCCGAGCTTGTTCTCCTTGGCACTTACTTTGCTTTCTCCAAGAGCTCTTGATGATCCTGTAAGAATCCCAAGTTTAGCTTCAAGTTGATCCTTCAATTGACAGACAATTTATTTCAGACACTTTTTTAATGACCCTTGTTCCCCCTTTTGTATTGCTAAAAATTTCCTCTAGAGCTCCCTTGGTGTTCCTACCCCTCAGTGTGTCAACTTCCAAATATCCTATCTGAAAACCTGTAGGATATGCCACGAGCTTTCCGACAAGCCCTAGAGCTCAAAAATTGGATTTCGTATGAAAAAGTTATAACCATTCAGGGTTTAGGGGGTTAAACAGACAAACAGAACCTTTTAGGAGTTTTAATGCATTTTTCTAAGGCCTTTGCAAGTGTGTGAGTATTTGAGAGTGCAAATATGCCCAAAATTTAGCCTAAATTTCCAAAAAATTTACCCCTTAATTTTTGCCGAAAATGTCTGTCTATCGTGATAGACGGTGTCTGTCGCGATAGACACAAACTATCGTGGGGGGTTGTCTGTCGCGATAGACGGTGTCTGTCACGATAGATGGTGTCTGTCGCGATAGGGTGGTCTGTCGCGATAGACGGTGTCTGTCGCGATAGAGTGGTCTGTCGCGATAGACGGTGTCTGTCGCGATAGACGGTGTCTGTCGCGATAGAGTGGTCTGTCGCGATAGACGGTGTCTGTCGCGATAGAGTGGTCTGTCGCGATAGACGGTGTCTGTCGCGATAGAGTGGTCTGTCGCGATAGATGGTGTCTGTCGCGATAGACGCTGTCTGTCGTCTATCGTGATTTGGTCTGTCGCGATAGACGGTGTCTGTCGCGATAGACTGGATCTATCGTGGAATTTTGGTGTGTCGCGATAGATAGGTGTCTGTCGCGATAGACGGGGTCTATCGTGGGTCTCTGTCTGTCGCGATAGACGGTGTCTGTCGCGATAGACTGAAAAAACGCAAATTTTTTAGAAACTTCTAGTGATTTGGAGTGCTCTAATGGTGTAGGTTACCGTGCCAAACACGCATTCACAAAATATTAAGTTTTTTTGTCCGTCGCGACAGACAGAGGTCGTCGTCCCGAGACTTGTGCAGAGTCTGTCGTACCTGCGCACACTGCTGGAGAAGGTGTTACAACTAGTTCCTGCAACAAAAGCTCAAAAACACACCAAAAACAGATAGCATGCAAGCTCTCTCTTGCTCTCTCTCACAATGAAATGAGGGAAATGAGGTGGGGAGTGTAATATGACCAAAAACTGAAATTTTTTTGTGGAGATGGAGATGGAGGTGGGAGATGGTGGGGATGATGATGGTGATGATGGTGATGCGAAAGTAAGGAAAAAATGAAGAAAAATAAAGAGAAGGAAGGATATTACCTATAACTCCAATGTCTCAACTCGACGTCTTACCATCACACGCTCGTCCTCGAAGCTCTCTCCCCGGTAACGGCGCCAAATTTGGTGTCACTCTAGCACAATGGTGAGTACCAACGTGAGAAGATTCACCTCATAATTGTCAATCCGTGGAGACGTGAGGACTAGTATGAAGACTATGAGCAAGTGAAGGCACAAGTGTGTGAGTGAGAAGCACACAAGCATGCACACACATACACACACACGCGCACACAAGGCAAGAACAAGGAGAGGAACAATGGAGTTCTTTGCATTAGTCAAAAATTCTCTTACATAAGCTCAATTCACAAACAATCTAACCTCAAAAATGAGCTCTCTAGCTCTTTTTATAGTTTTCTAACTAGCTTTGGTCTTGTCCAGACCTAGTGTCCGGCCTAGTTAAAAGTTAGGTTCTAGAGCCTATTTGAGGGCTCAAACAGAGTCTAAAAATTATGAAAATTGATATGTAGCTAGTTCTAATACTCCTCAAGCTCGAGGACTCCTCGGCTTGCACAAAATGGAGTCTATTCTACCAAAAACGGAATTTACAATGTTTGTGTAGTGATTAAAATCACTTGAGTTGTAAATGGTCCATGGAAAAAATGATTGGGCCTTGTTGCCGTATTGTGCATGACTCCTCCGTTGCGCTAGTATGCTCTTCATCTGACTTGTATGCCAACAGCTGTTTATTCGCATTAACCTCTATACTTAAACTTAGAGTAGTTAAGCAAAAAAAATGTGCTTTCCATGATTCAACACACTTCCTCTAAAAAACTGGCCGAAATCTTCGTTCTCATTTGTTTTTCTTAGTGTTCATTTGGGGCTTCGAAATAAGGGAAACAAGAACATGTTGTAAGCAATAATGCAAAAGCATCATGTACATTGAAGTTTTTGTAAATCTTTTGGAGGTGCATTTAATGAAGATGCAATTCAAAAATATTTTTTGAGGTGATGAATTTTGAATAAATCTCTAAACCAATGTTTTGAAATATTAAAATTGAAGATGTTGGTTCTTTTTTCTATTTGTTATTACGTACTAACATGACCCCATCCTGTGGATTGCCCTTGTGGATCATCTCCTCCAGGTTTATGCGGTTTCTGATTATCTGAAGTAAAGAGAAGGGAGGCTATTGTTGAGTATACCTGAAGTAAAGAGCGGACCGAAGTGAAGACCTATAAGAAAAGCTTGGACCACGAAGACCGAAGCGGAATCCCGAGGGCGATTTCTCGCACTGTAGCAAGGGATCTAGTTTATATCGGCCGGCCCACACTATAGCGGCGGCTTTTATATTGTATCATCGCACCGCAGTGTAGCGGTTTTATTGTACCATCGGCTCTCACTATAGCGGCGGCTTTATTATTGTATCATCGCACCGCACTGTAGCGGTTTTATTGTACCATCGGCCCGCACTGTAGCGGCCTGTTGTATCATTCATTTTATTGGAGGCTTCAGTTTCATTTCCGTTGTATCGTTGGGCTTTGTCTGCATTCCGTGTATCACTGCGGTATCCGATCGTCTCTTTCCGACGCCTACGGTCTCACGCATATGCACACACGTTGGTCTCATCACTTCCGAGGGGCAAGGGGCCCTACGAGGATCGCGCACACTCCAGAGAGTAGAGGCGAGGCGCCCAGCGTGCAGACGCCGCTCGTAGGACAGCGGGAACGGCGCACCACTGAGGGGTGTGATCCAACCCCATCGCCGGCTTCCTGCCCGACCCCCTTCTTCCCGACACCGCCAAGTCAGAATAGCAAGGATTGCTGATTGGCTTCGCCCGGACTTGAACTGGAGACCTTCAGTGTGTTAGACTGACGTGATAACCAACTACACCACGAAACTAGGATGCACATCAAGTCATCATTAGTGAAGAATGAATCTGTTTCTAGACCCAACCCATTTTGCAATAATAGTAGTAGTAGTAGTATGGGATGCTCATGTTTCGACGACAGTTTTAGACTTCAATGACATGTCATTTGTGAGCCACACATGTACGTACAAAAATGTAACCATCTATAATAGCAGTGAGCACACTAATCCCTTTTCATGTTCAAACTCGAATCCCCCTCCTTTCTACCCTCCCATTGCCCTCCTTTGCTTTTCCATGACCAAATCCCACTTTTGGTTCTTTTCTAGTGCTTGTTCTCTTCGGCTTCTGGTGGAATTGGTTGCTGCTTAGGTGTCCTCTTCAAGGTTTTGCAGCTCCATAATCATGGGGTCCTCTATGCTCAAACTTTTGGTTGTAGCTCTCTGGGACGGAGAGCACATTAGGTGGTGGGCAACTGTTGAGCCCATAAAAGTCATATTGATCAAAGTCAACCATAGTCAAAGTCAACTATAGTCAAAGTCAAATAGGTCAAAGTCAACAAAGTCAAGGTCAAAGTCAATAGGTGCAAAGTCAAAGTGCTAAAGTGCAAGTGTCAAAGTGCACAAGTAGTGCACAATTAATTGTCCACAAAGGGTAAATTGGAGAAAGTGGGTTGCAGGTTGTAGAGGTATTTCTCGAATTTCCCTAAGGTTCAAAGTGTTTTTAAAGTTTTTTGGAAGGTTCAGGTGAACCCTCTCTTATGTGCAAAAGTGAAGACTTAAAAGGAAAATTTGAAGGTATGTGAAGCAGCAGCGTACGCAGAAGTGAAAGTATGGCCCCCCAATTAAAATTTTTGTTTTAGCCTAAAGTCACTATAGGACAAAACAGGGATTCGTTGGCTGCTATTAGAAGAAGTATTTTTTTTGAAGGGAAATATTTGTAAAATGTCAAAAAATTGTAGAAATATTTATGCAAATGATGTAAAAATGAGGAAGAGTCTTCCTCATGTAAATTAGAATCATATGTATTTTTTCTAGAATTTTTGGAAGCTCTTTGATAGAATATTTTTAGATTAGAAGGGAAAAGGACCAAAATTCAAGTGTGAAAAGGGACACTTGAAAATGTATAAAAGATCATTTCCTCTATTTTGAGAGGGTTGGTTGTATTATTTTTGCTATCCAAGTAATGTGAAGAGCTCTCCTGCAGAAAATCGTGTTTCTTCCTTTCATGTACTTTCTTTTGATTTGTTGAGTATATTCTTTGTGTAATCCATTGAATTTGTGAGCTTCAGTTGTGTATTTCTGAGTAATGTGTATGAAGAGAGGTGATTCTTGATGTATTGAGTGAGAAAGTATAGAAGAACAAAGCTGGAAATGGAAACCTTCAGTTTTCATAGAATCGCGATTGTCTTTTCTGTGTGATGCAGGTATCATTTTTGAGATTTGACTTCATAATTGTGTTCTGCTGAGAAAATGGCACACATTAGGCACCAAGATCATTGAAAATGTTGTTGTTGAGCTCAAGATAATCAAAACCCTAGATATTTCTCTTCATCTTCATAATTTCTCAAAAAAATTCATTAAACTCTTGTTCTTGGATTCCATTAACTAGAAGGGGTTGTGGTCTTTGCATACTTCCCAGATTGACAATTTAAAGATGTGTAACTCATCCTTTATGCTAAAATGATTGGAGAGGACAACTCCAAAGGGTAACAACAAACATTTTCTGGCGTCGTTGCCGGGGAACAAAGCAAAAGCTTCATTTAAGTTTTGGACCTTGTTGGATCTTCCATTGTTGATGGTATTTGAACACATTGAAAAGGCACTACTCTATAATCAAGAAGGAAAAATGAAAAGGTAGGTTTCTTTGCTTGTCTTTTGGGAAAAGAAAGCATGAGTTAACCTCTTGGGATTAAAGAAGTTGTGAAATTCTTGCAAATCATTAGGAAAAAAGGTGAACCCTGCATGGGCCTGTAAGGATTCCTAATTTTTAGGGATTAAGCCTAATTTTGTTGTTGTCTAAGTGGACAAAGTCCATTTAATAGGGCACTTTTTAGTAGGCTGGAGTAGGCTTTTTTTAAGGCTTACTAGGCTCCTCTCTCTCTTCTATTAGAGAGAGAGAAAGGGAATCTACTTTCCACATCATCAAACTCAAGCATGTATGAGAATAAAAAAATTGATTTTTTTTTTTACAGTCTCAATTTCAGTGTTTATTTACTTGAAAGGGCTCATTTTTTAATATATATGTCAGAAGTGACTTTTTTTTAGTTTAGTTTTTAATTTTTCTTTTGAAAAAGTAATATTTTTAAAATCCCTCCAAAAGTAGAGTGCCACATCATCAAATCCGTAACTACTCTTCACCCAAAAAATGACTTTTTCAAAATTTCAACATTTTTGGCTATTCTCAGTGGAAAAACACACTGTGACCCATCCACATCCAAGAAAACAAACTTTTCCTGAGAAAATCATGCTCTAGCATCTCTTCCAAACAAATTTCTGGTCTCTTTCTCAGTATTGTTTAATTGTTGGAAAAGATGGTGTTGACACCTATTACAAACCTCACGTTAGGACGTCCTCATGCCCCAACATCAACAAGTATCCATGTTCGTGTGCCCAGAGAGTTTGCTCCAAATACACAGTGCAACAATGATGTGAACTCTCAAAATGAGCGTCGTGAAGCTAGAGAAAAGAATATTGATCTTTGGACTCATGGTTCATTATACCCTCCTGATCCAATGTCTTCTTACCATCCAACATTCCATAACCTCTCAACTTTACTTCAGTTCATCGGTGCCAGTAAAGCTGGGCTCTTAGGTTATTGTCAACGATTATCTACACATTCAACTGTCATTACTAAGTATTGGATTCAACAATATCAACTAAATCATACAAGGTTGGTCACTTTTGAAAGCACAATCATATCTTTACAAGAAAAACTTGCAGAGCTTGAAAAGCATATGGAAGAAAAGGAGAGAACAATTGAGAAATTAAAAAACATTGTCCAACACTTGAGAGAGTCCACTTGGGATGCGACGTAGGAGACGATCATTAACATCCTTTGACTCTCTTTCAATTGGTGGTGGAGCACGCAAACGACGAGTTTTTGCGATAAGGTTTGGCTTGTATTTGTTTCTCTTTTTGGAAGACTTACTTATATATATATATATATATATATATATATATATATATATATATATATATATATATATATATATATATATATATATATATATATATTCTTGTTATGTAGGTCATTCATTGAAGAGGTTAGTGCGTCATCAACAACAGAGGATCAATTCAAGTTATTAAATTCTTGTTTGACCAACAAGCAGGTGGTTAGTATTTTGGAGTCACAGATAGGAAACCTTATCAAGAAGCAAGTGATTAAAGATTTCACAAAAAAGTTACAAGATATTATCACTCCTAGAGATGTGCAGATGGTATGTGATGAAGCAGGAATTAGTACTAAAGGATACAGTGCATTGTACAACCTTTTGAAGCATTCATTAAAAAGAGAAGGTATTTTGCAGAATATGTTTCCATCTCCTTACAAGGTATCGCTAAAGAAGTCAATGTCCAATGAAGATATAACTAGTATTCTTGGAAACTACTTATATATAGAGGATGCCTATGTCTATTTATCATTTATCTACATCCAAAAAAGAGTTGAAAAGCACAGTTGGAAATGGATTTCCTTACACAAAGTACAACAACATATTCGTGGATTTGGAGAGGCTTCAACAGGCAATGGTTCGATTTTACAAATCTACTATACCAGGTATGTGCACTATTGTTACCTTGATATACATTGTATTTTGATGTTATAAAAATTTTGCTAATTTATGCAGATTGTAATACCAAATTACAGATGAATGCCAGATCATAAAGGGACGACGAATGGAGAGATTGAGTTTGACACTCATGAATGAAGCTATGAGAAATGCCATATCTGATGAAAGTAGTAACTCTAGCTCTAAGTCTACATATAGTGTTCAATCTGAGAAAGGAATATGGTGGTTAGGTGCTATTGAAGTACCTAAAGAATCCAATGATGTTCTTTCATGGATTTTTAGTAGGACCCCATGGATCACTAAAGTAATAGTTTCTTAAATTCATGGTGCAAAGCTCCACAAAGAAAACTTTGGTGATTTTGAGATAGATTGGCACTTGGGTGGGGATTTAAAAACTATCAAATGCATGTTAGGTTGCAAGCAAGGTGCATCTGCTCATTATCCATGTCCATTTTGTACTCGAGGCTACAAAGTAACAAAGGGACAACAAAAAGTACTATCCAGCTTAGATGAATACATAGATGCACCTACTTCCACGGAATGGGATAGACCTTTGTTAAGGTGTCCAATGTTAGAAATACCTAACCGTGACACATTAGATAAAGATTGGAATCCCATTATTCCATTTCCATTAGTTAATGTTCACTTTTGCACATTGCATGCTTTCATGAGAATATATGATAGATTATTGAAGCGCCACATAGAATATGCATTTTCCATGAAGCCAATTGATAAATCTGTACAAGCAATCAAAAAATTGGAAGAGTTGCTTAATTCGATTGGTTGTCATGGTGGTAATGTAACTCTTGTTGTCAAAAAACCTGGTGAATTGCAAAATAGTTTGCAACAAGTGTCAATGACAGGGAAGAAGGAAATAAAATTTTTCAGAAGAGGTGTAAGCCCTAAGAAAAATGAATGCAGGGAGCTATGGAAAGACTTGTGCATGATCACCACTGATAATGATTCTCAAATTGACCTTAGTAATAGGCGAAAGAAGGTTTGGTCATGCTTAGATAAGTTGGTAGGCTTAATGAGTCTTAATAGCTCCAACAAAAATGACCGTCAGTTGTTTCAAGGTACATTAATGGAGTTTGCAAAGTGTTTCATCCTATCTTGGGGAGAGAGCAATATTACACATTACATTGTAAGTTTTCTTATTTTTTCAATTTTCTTGTTGATAAGATTGTGTTATATGTACTTATATCATTTCAACATATTTTATTTGCACATGGAGCATTTTTTATGCATCAATATGGTTCATTGGAGATTTTTAGTACACAAGGAATGGAGAAGTCACATTACAAGGCTAGAGGTGTTTACTTCAAGAACACACGACATGGTGGTGGTGCAATGCAATCAAACTATATGGAAGAGATGTTTAATTGGTTTTATCATACTACATTTTCAAGGACATATGCAATGGAACGAGCCAAGGAGTCGAAAGTTGCAAAACTTGAAAGATTTAATCAACACAACTTAGCTAGTGAAAAATGGAAGTCATCATTGGGACCTTTACGTCATGCTCAATGGCGGGCTACAAGAACACGACAGGGTTCATCATGGAAGTGAAGTCATTTAATACATTCATGGCATTTTCTGAATAATTCATAAGGTTTGCTACACACTAATCTCTTGTTTGCAATTTTTTAAGGTAATTTTTAATTTTCAAACTATTTTTTGTCCATTCAGATGTGAACAGAACCTTTTTAAGTGAAACATTATAAAAGGAGACTCATTGTCTCATTTCAACATTCTAGCACTATAGAGGATGGCACGAACAAAGCAAATTGCAAGGAAGGATCCCATTAACTTTCCTACCTATGTGCAAGGCACTCAGAAGCCACCATGGATGAATCACCACAAACGGCGACGTAGTGTCTCGCGCTCTGCATCCCATCGCGAAACAGGTGGTGGCCATACCTCTGGGAGTGAACAGTTGCATGAACAAGTGGAACATGGGCAATCCAGGGAAGAGGCCGTAAATCAACCCCAATCACCACCATCATCATATGATGAGCCTCCATCACCAAAGAGACCAACAAAGACAAGGGTGAAGGAGCGTGCTCATAGACAGGTAGTTTCTGATGATGATTTTGATGCATCGCATGAGGATGTGTCTCAACAATGTTCACAATCAAGTGATGAGAGTCAAACATTGCCACCATGGGGTAACGAAGAAATACCTACAAATCATAGGGTTACTATAGCGGGAAAGACACTACCATCAAATAAGGGGGCCCATACCCAATGATCAAGAGAGGGAGCAAAGCCAGCAACAACATCCTGAACAAGGAGAAACCTCAAGACGCGTGCAATGAAAGAAGAAAGTCTTTCAACCTCGTCGTAGACCACCCCAACCAAGACCACAAGAAAATGTCCAACGAAGAACACCACCACCACAAGCTAGAGCACCACAACAAAGAAGAAGATATACGAAGGCATTTGCAGAGATAAGGCACTATCAAAAGATAGATGAGCTTCTCATACCTAGAAGACCCTTTGCAAGGGTGGTCAAAGAAGAGTTACAAAGGTATTGTGCAGGGCTAAGGATCCAAGCTCTAGCTTTAGAGGCTTTACAAGAGGCAGATGAAGCATTTTTTATATCAATGCTAGAGGATTCCAACCTGTGCGCCATCCATGCTAAGCGAGTCACTATACAACCGAAGGACATACAGTTAGCTAGGAGAATTAGGGGTGATCGTAGCTAAGTTTTGTAACTGATCTCTACGTACAAGAGATTTTTTGTAAATATTGCCATTTTCAATGAAACATTAGCACTTTTCCTCTATTCCTTTTATAATATCATTATTTAGAATGAAACATGAGCAGTCATTTTACATTTCCATGTGTTTTCTTGTGATAATCTCTCATATATCAGTGATTGTTTTCTTATGTTGTCATTTTGATCTAGTGATAATATCCATCTAGTGAAATTTCTTTATAATTTCAGGTCATGTAGGGCATGTAGGGCATTGGGAGGCCAAATAAAGCCCTGCCACAAAAACGCGGGAGAAGGCCCTGCAAAACGTTTGCAGGGCCTTCTCCCGAATTACTGTGGCAGGGCTTTATTTGGCCTCCCAATGCCTTACAAGACCTTTGAAATATGAAAGAAGGATCATGAGTAGTAAATCTAGTTCATGAGTAGTTAATATGAACAAATTTTGACCTCCAAATACCTTTGAAACATATGAGCAGAGCATTTTGAAACTTAGAACATTTGCATTCTTGATGTAAGGTCTTGATGTGAAGTTTCAGTCTCATGTAAGGTCACCTAGGGCATTTACATTCTTGATAATATCCATCTAGTGAAATGTCTCTCATTTAAGGTCTTGTACGGCATTGGGAGGCCAAATAAAGCACTGCCACAGAAACGCGGGAGAAGGCCCTGCAAATGTTTTGCAGGGCCTTCTCCCACGTTTCTGTGGCAATGCTTTATTTGGCCTCCCAATGCCGTACAAGACCTTAAATGAGAGAAAGAAGGTCCAAAAGAATGAAACTTAAGATCCTCCCAATGCCCTACATGACCTCAATACATCACATGCAGGTCCAAAAGAATTTTAGATAATATACTAAAAAAGAAATACTTGAGACAATTGTAAATAAAGCAAAGTGAAAATTTGATATTAATTCAATTGTTTACATCAATTGGCTTTGAGTTTCTCAATGACTCTCTTTCGACGCTCCAAAGCCATGGGTAGGGTGTAAGTCAAAATTGAGTTTGCTATTTCATCAACATTTCTAACTCCTAGACCTAGAGATATACCTATTTGACCTAAGACCTTTCCACGCAAGTTGGAACCTAAGGTTGTAGTTACAAGGGATTTCTTAACTAAAAAGATACAATTACTCCCCTGTGTAATGGTTGATAAACAAAGCAATTTACTTAAGGCCTTTAGACACCATGTCATGAAGTGGCCCTGAGGACTGAACTCTTTATGGATAATTACAAAATGTTCTTTGGGAAGTTTCCCAATGTAGTTTGCAAGGGATGAGCCACCTCCACGAGCCACTCCATCACCTCCACTCCTTGCTACAAACTTGTCGACTTCAATCACCTCCTGCACAATGTTTTATGATTAGTAGTTGCATGTGTTTGTAAGAATGAATGACATGAATTGAAGATACTTACATCTTGAACTCTATCTTCTTCTTCTCCTCTCTCTTGAAGTTGTAAATTAATGCTGGAGTGGGACATCCCACTCTGCTCGATTACTGGTGAGGCGGGAACTTTTGATTCCAATATCCTTTCTTGTGCATAACTAAATTGTTCTTCTGTGATATGTTGATGTTCACTTGTGAGTATGTCATTGCAAACCAATTTTATTGTGTCGGCCACTGAGTCACCAAATGGCAAACACTTTTTCTCCAGCAAGTCAGAGGTACTATCCAAAGGACACTCTGACAAAGTACAAAACAAACTTAGGCATTCATCTAGCCATAGCCCAAATGCCTTCTCTACATCATGTAAAAACAAATATTCTTGTCCCTCGACAAGAACCACTGAAAAAGTTTCAATCTCCACCTCTGGAATAGTTGCTTCTGGCTCTGAAGAGGTGGATGGCTTAGGCACTTCTTTCAGCTTATCATCCACACCAAGAGGATAAGTTTTCTCAATAGCTTCTCTCTCTAATAGGAGATTCAAGGGTTCTTGAGGTGGTTCCTTTTTATCCTTGACAAAACCACCTGTAAGAAGATGAGGGATCTCATGAGGAATTGGTTCTGGTTCCTCATTTACAAAGAAAATGGTGGCAGCAATGAATGAAAGATATTTTGCACCCGCCTTGCATTTCCTATTCAATTTCCTTATAAGTGGCACAGTTTCATCAAGAAGGTGCCCTGCTTCCTCTGCAATTACCTAGAACCGTTTCAATCGTTTTGCAAATGCCTCAACACCTTTGTGAATGTAGGTGAGAAGGTCACATGGAACCCAAGTTCCATCATATGGTGGTATTTCGATGGAGAAACGCAATATATGAACTTGCATATATTGAAGTAGCTCCTCCAAAGCATCGGCATTCATTTGCACGGTTCCATGGAGGTCAAGAACCTTGGAGAGAAGATCATATAGGTCATGTTGACCTTTATAATCTGAATCCTCCAAAAATTCTAGAAACTTGTGGCGTGCACTCTTAGTAGGTACAGAGGTGGAAGCCATAGCTTGAAAATGCAGACTGCTCTAACACTCAATGTAGTTGAAAAAGTGAGAAATGAGGAGAGAGGAATCCTATTTATAACTTTTCTAGAATTTTTAAGTGATGGGTCCCACTTTTTCATAGAAGTGACTTTTCCTTAAATTAAAACATAAGAGTCTTGGAAAGGAAAACTTTGACATTTGGGATCACATCAAAGAAAATAAACAATAAGAATGCTCTTGCAAGAAAAACCTTGAGAATGTACAGCTACAAGTAGAATGTGGCCAAAATATCCTTGAAGCAAATGTGAAAAATTTTTCATTGCAAAAATAGGTTTGTTTAGAGGTTTCACAGTATCTTTACAAAAAAGAGTTATGACAATGAAATTTCAGTTCCATCCATGCTCCAATCTGCAAGAACCTTGATTTTGTCTTCCAATCTCTTTCCAATCTGTGGACAATTCATAAAAGAGTGAAACATTTCAAATCATGAACAATAGTGATAGAATAAGATATATATATATATATCTATATGTATATATGGAATACAACTCTTACCTTGTTCCCTCGTATTCGAAATTTGAAATCATGAAGATCATCATATCCCATGATAAGTAAGTGCTCTCAAGTTGGCCAAGTTCCAATGTTGATTAACTAAAACCACCTCCATATCATTGTTTGGCAACTTCACATTAATTTCAAATGAAGCTAAATATCCCTCCGAGCTTTGCAAAGGTATCCACTCTCCTAGTTTACACATCCAACGATCATAATAAAATCTAATGTACAATGAGGTGCGATGTTTAAAATAGCAAAACCCTATACCTGTGTCACCAATTCTACAACGATATCTATCCCCTTTTGACAATCCTTCTACATAACCCCAGTTTTCCCCTAACAATCCTTCTACTGCTTCGTATGTAATATCTTTACATAGGAACATTGTAGGAGTTTCTACAAAAGGAATGCCTTGAAATATGAAAACAAAGCAATGGATTGGTAGAGTCCAATGAAGACCTATTGATCTAGACACTCGTGTGAATTTCAAAGAGTTATGTATGTCCATCACCATCTTACGCTTGAAAGATGATATGGACCAAAAATCAGGTTTTGGCCACTCTAAACTAAGAAGAGAGTCAACTTTGATAATCTCCAACCTTCCATATTCACCATCTGTGGAAGGAACAATGTACTTGTGAGTGTAAAAGAAGATCCTTTCACGAATAAGTTTAGCAGGAGGTACATCTGGAAACAGTAATGCCCCAATGTTTGCATGTAATGCTTTGAAAGTTCTTGTAAGACTATGAAGTGGTTGCTCTTCCACTAAACTAGAAGGAAATATGACTGTAGCAATGAAAAACATATGAGATGAGTAATTAAGACATTTAACACCATGAAGCATTGAAAAAATAGAAATACTCACAATGGATTGGATATCTAATTCTATTGGAGTTTTCTAACTTCATGGTTGAAACTGTGAAGACATGTTGTACAATAGCAACCATCCCACCATGTGTTTGCTGCTTGAAGCCTAAGAGCTTACCTTTCCAATGAAGATCCAAATTTCCACGATCTCGAACACGATGAGGACCAAGTCCAGATGGCTGCATGTACACCCATGCACCTTTGCAAAACTCTTGTGGTAGCCAACTTCCTTCCATTGTTTTGATGTTGTGGCACGTCATTGTGTGAACTTCGCCTTTTGGTCTCCTACGAGCTCTGGAGCTTTCCATGGGAGTAAGAATTGTTGTCATTGCTGCAGAAGTTGGGAGAATGGTAGGAGGAGAAACAACGCTTCTGTTGTATGGTATGGAGGGAATAGAGGTGAAAAATATGACTTTTTGGGTTTTGGGTATGAAAATGGGAGTTTGAAGAGGGAAAATAGAGTTTTTTGAGTTATTTTGAAAAAAGTCACTTTTTTAGTTCACAAACATGCATGGATTTTGAATTAGAAGTCAAAAATAGCACTTTTGACCCTAAAAAGTGATATGGAGGTCATTTAATGGTATTATGATGAGTTTTACAACTTCTAAAAAATTTTGAATTTTTGGGCCCAGCCTGATTACGAGATTTCTTCTCTCTCTAGAAGACAACCCTGAACATAGAGGAATCTTGTCCCCTCTTTCCCCTTCAGCCTAGTATTTTATAGGGTATAGACTATGGCCACCACCCTCTTCTGATTGGTCCATCACTAATCACTCCTTAAGCTAAAAGGCCCATCCAGGGTTCACCTTTTTTCCTAATGTTAATAGTTGCTCATTCCTTTTAAGAGTAAAATGCAGGTGTGAGGAAAAAATTGAATCAAGATTGTTAGAGGAAAGGTAAAATGTGACTATCTTTGCATATGTAGAGTGCTTTTTGACTAAGCACCAAGCAAATTTGTTAATCTTGGGAAAGATGACATGATTGCAATGAGGAAAGTCAAGTAAAGTAGCTATGTGCAAATAGATTGATCCATTTAGGATAATAATCTTCAAAAAAATTGTTTGGCTCTTGAAAAAAAAGGTAATTGAGTTTATCTGTGCATGAATTGATACTTGTACTTCTTAACACAAATTTTCTTGGAAAGCTCTACTTCCAAACTGATTAGATTGCAAGCATAGAAGAAAATAACCAATCATGAGACAAAAGATTAATGGATCTTGAAACAAGAAAATCCTAAGTGAAGTGTTTACCTTGATTTAGGGAAAATAATAAAAAAAAATTCATAAAATTCATTAAAAATTCAAACAAATTTCTTTTTTCTTAGAGAGTTGGACAGGAGGTTTGTTGTTTGAAAGTGGAAGGGAAAAAGTGCAAGATTTTTTTTTTTAATTGAAAGAAAATAAAAAATTGTTAAAGTAAAAGTTATTGTTTAAATTTTTGAAAAAATCTCTTTGAATGAGTCTGATGGTGCATAATTGCAGGTGATAAGTGTTGGAGCAAGTCTATGACAAGCCTAAGTATTGGCTTGAGTCTCACAAAGTCTTAGAAAAAGCCTTAAAATGAAGACTATGTAAAGTTCACTTGTGAACTACCTCTTGTAACTTTTGAAGAGTTTACTTAATGTAAAAGTAAGAGAATCTTAAGTGGTTGAGTCCACATGATCAAGAATGGAAAGAGGAGCCACGAATTCGTGATTTGTGGTAGGTAGAGAATCAAATCAATCATTGATTGATTGGAGAGTGATTGAGGGAAGTTAGCCTCCCAAACTCAACTATAAATAGATGGCAGTTTTAGTCGTGGTTAGAGAGACCTATGTGAAGACCTCCAAGAGCTGAGCTTTATGCCATATCAAGGTGTGATTACAAGGCACACATATGTATCAGTAAGTCATTGTATTGTACAAGAAATATACTTTCATTTTCATGATTATTTGGTTTCATCTTTCCATGTTCTTGTGAAGTGTACTACTCACTGCCATTACTCTCAGTTTTGTCAGTCAGCTTGCAGAGATGTTTTCTCTGAGCTTGGTGCATCATTTTCAGTGATTTAACTTGGTAAAGTTAGCTCTATAAGTCTACTATATGCTCATAAATTTTCATGTCATTTGGATGTTGCAATCTTCAGTTATGTTCATTTGAAGTCAACAGGGTCTGTTCATCTTCACCTCTCTGTCAGGTACCCGACTTTTTCACTCATCTTGTCAGATCCATTTCTCAGTGGTTACTTATCCAAATTCAGTGATTTAAAGCTTGTTGGATTCAGCTTACTGTCTAGTATAAGCATAAAAATTTTCATAATCATTGGATTTCTAAATTTTGGGTTATGGTGATTTTTCTGCTCACTGGTCTATTTCTGTAGCAGCCCGTGAAAATCGGGATGATGTCATCACTTGTTAAAACTCATTTTCAGTGTGTGCTTTGTTATTTTTGATGAGATTACTCTTGAAAGTTAGCTCTTTAAGCTACCTAGACTTCCCCAAGAGGAATTAAGCTAATTGCTGCTGTGCTCAGAGAATTATGTAAAACACTGGACAGGTGTATGAACCAAGAATAGCAAGTTTTCACCTCTGAGCTAACTCCAACTTATCTATTTTGATCTATCTTTTTGAGAGTGATCTTCCAAGGTACATAGGGTGTCTAATACATCCATTGGCAAGCTAAAAGGGCCCACCATATACTCCTGGAGTTCATTTGGCTGGTGTAGATCAAGGATTTTGCAACACCTCTTCATCTTCAAGCACATACCTATCCATCTCTTCACAGTGGTATCAGAGCAAGGTTGGACAACATGGCAGATGGATTTCCTTCATCAATTGACAAATTGGACAGAGGTAACTACTCAGCTTGGTCATTAAGGATGGAAGCTTATCTCCAAGGTAGAAGTTTATATGGTTATGTGGCTGGAGATGAAGTTATGCCAAGTTTCAGGAACAAAAGTCAACCAACACAAGAAGAGCAAGAAAGATTGAGCACATGGTGCTCCAAGGATGCACTTGCAAGGTCTTATCTCCTCAACTCTATCTCAGATTTTTTGTTGTCTCACATTAGAAGTTGTAAGACATCTCAGGAAGTGTGGGATGCACTTGAAGCTTTCTTTTCTTCAAGTACCAAAGCTAGGAAGCATCAACTATGGCTGGAGTTCACAACTCTCAAGAAGGCTCCCAAACAAAATGTGACTGATTTTGTCACAAAGCTCAAGGACATAGCGGATCAGTTGGGAAGCATTGGAGAGGTAATAGATGAAGAGCAAATTGTAAGGCAGGTCATCAATGGCTTGAAGGCAGATGATAAGTGGGAAGCATGCACCACAGCTATGGATTTGTACATGGACATGCATGTACCTGATTTCAACACACTCATTGGACAACTACTTACTCAAGAGGCAAAGCTTATCAAAAATGGAGAAAGCTCTAAAGGTAATCAATCTTCAGCTTTATACACGGATAAAAGCAAGTCTAAAGATAACAAAGGAAAGGCAAAGAAAGTGGATGATGAAGCAGGTACATATCAAGCTAACTATGCAGGTAGAGGAAGACATGGCAGAGGTAGAGGAAGAGGAGGTAGACAAGGCGGGGGGAGATCCCAAGACTCCAACTCATGTTCTATTTGTGGATTAACTAATCATACAACTGAAAATTGCTTTAGGAATTCCAGGAATCAAAGAGGCAGAGGATACAATAGAGGAAGTTATGGCTACTCAAGAGGAAGGTTCAACAACTACCATGGCAACTACAACAACTACAATCATTCAAACTATCAAGGAGGCTACAAAGGAAGGAGGGACTACAATAACTACACAGAAGACTCAAACAAAGAGGATTCATTATTGATCATGAACATGGCTATGCCACAAGGTAAATCTGATGAGCATGTTTTCTACATAGATTCAGGTTGTTCAAATCATGTGGCAGGAAATGTGGCACTCCTATCAGATTTAGAAGATCCAAGGAATAAGCATGAGGTACTGTTGCAGAGCCAAAGAGCGCACAAAGCAGAAAAAAAGATGGGCCCCAAAATTTTTCCGATTTGGACCAGATATTTTTGTAACATATTCATTTTTTGTAATATATTTCCCTTGTAAAGGCACTAGAGGAGTCCTCTAGATGCATTCCCATAGAAGAATAGAAGCTTACCCATGTAAAATAGTAGGAAATTAGCTCTTAGGGAATAAAGTGCCGATCACTTGTGTGAAAGGACCATTTTTAGGGCACTAGTATATAAGTCAAATGTGACTCTTTGTAAAAGACTTTTTTCCATTGTGAGAATAGAGAGCAGAGAAATTCGAATTTGTGTCTTCTTCCCTCTTCATCTTCTTCTTCGTGAGCTTGTATGCATGTGTATTGCTTGGAAAGAGTGCTTGTGAGTGTGATTTATCCTTGAGAGTGTTTCTTTGCTGTAGGAGAGGTGTGTGCGAGGTGTAGGAAGTGCTGGAGTGTAGGAAAGTATTCCCGCGACTCAGTATTTCTGTCATAACTTGAAGTAGGAGTGTCGGAATTGCGTGAAACCACTGCCATTGGATGCGTCTTCTCGAGAGCTTCGAAACGCATATGCTATTCGCTATGTTTGGAGCTCGGAGCTAGGAGAAAAGTCCAAAATACTGACGGCTGCTGCACCAAGTATCGTTTCGTCTTGACCTACTGTTGAAGCTTGTTAGGATAAGTATTTTCCTCACTTTCACTCTTGAGTAATTCATTTGCATTGACCATTACACGTTTGCATGTCTTCATACACTCGGCTAGGTTAGCATACTCTTCGGATTGATAAATTAAAAGCGTGTATCCCCACTATATGCACTTGTGAGGGGATTGAGGTACAGTCTCTTTCTCCGCAAGTCCCTAAGTTGAAGCTTAGGTCAACACACTTTTTGGCGCCGTTGCCGGGGAGTGACGAATCAAACCGAGGCATTCGTGTGATGGTAAGTAGCTTTTTTGCTTTGAAGAACTTGGAGGAGCGGAAATCTTCTCTTCTTTGGTAAGTCAATTTCAGCCGCACTTGCTACTTCTCATTCTTGGAGTGTGTGTAGTGAGTTGTTAGATTAGGGAAGTGAGTAGAAGAAGTAGAATAGGAGTGAGTGGAGAGTAGAGTAGGCTTAGGTTTGTTCAAGAATTTTCATTTTTTTTGTAAGCAAGGAATTCCCAAGTATAAAAGCCAAAAAATTTTCATTATTCAAGTTACTTGTTGAACAAGTATCGTGGAGAGCTGTGTCGAGTGTCGTGTGAGCCCAGCGATCGTTTCGAGGGAAGCAAGCAATAGGGGAGATTACTGAGCAAAGGAGTTGGACCAAGAGATCATGGGAGCTTCCAAGGTAAACTAAACCACCTCCTTGCTCAAAAATTTCAGCATTTCAACCTAGGAAAAGGAAAAAAACGACCTGCGCTGAGTGTCGTTTGGGCTTGCAGGGGGTTAAAAGTAGTTTGTTGATTGATACAGTGGGTAGGGATAAGAGAGAGAACCTAGGAGAGAAAGGGGGAAACATCCAAATCTCAAAAAAAACAAACACAAAAATTTGAAAAAGGGTCAAGTATCGCTTTGCTCCTGCGGTCGAGTATCGTTTTACTCCTGCGGTTGAGTATCGCGATATTTCCCAGCGGTCGTAGATCGTTTTAGACAGAGGTCGTAGATCGTTTTGTTAGAGGTCGTCTCGTTAGAGATCGTTTCAGGCAGCAGTCGTAGATCGTTTCAGATAGAGATCGTTTTGATCAAAGGTCGTCGGTCGTGTATCGTTTGCCAAGTATCGTGATCCAGAGATCGCGACACTTGTCAAAGGTCGGTATCGTTTCAGATAGGTATCGTCGATCGTTTCTAGTGAAGGTCGTAGATCGTTTCTATCCGAGTATCGTGTATCGTCTAGTGAGAGATCGTGTATCGTTTCAACGAAGTATCGCCGATCGTTTCTACTAGAGATCGTCGGTCGTGTATCGCTTTCTGCCAGAGATCGTCGGTCGTCTCGTTAGAGATCGTTTCAGGCAGCGGTCGTAGATCGTTTCAGATAGAGATCGTTTTGCTAGAGATCGTTTGGTCAAAGATCGTTTTCCAGCGATCGTTTTGATCAAGTATCGTTAGACCCAAGTGTCGATTTCGGGCGATCGTTTTGTTGAAGTTTCGTTTGTGAGCGGTCGTTTTCGGTCAGAGGTCGTGGATCGTTCCATTGAAGGATCGTGTATCGTTTCCAGTCAGAGATCGCTTGGGAAAGATCGTTTTTCAGCGATCGTTTCTCTCAAAGGTCGTTTTTCAGCGATCGTTTCATTCAAGGGTCGTCTGTCAGCGATCGTTTTCTCAGAGATCGTGAGAGTCAAGTATCGTGATTGGGATTTCTCTATCAGTCACTTTCCAGCCTAAGTTCTCCCTGGACTTCTGAGCCATAACTTAGAACTCTAGAGGTTAAAGGTGGACAAGATTTGTTTAGAGCTCTTAAGTGAATGAACTTGAGATCAGGAAGAACCCTAGGAAGCCGAAGAAGTGTAATTTCTTCCGTAGGGAGTGTTGCCGAACCAAGTAACCGTTCACACTATTCTGAGACCTCCAGTGAGTCAGAAGGAGAAATCCCCATGGCTTCCGAGGATATGCAAAACACTGTGCCCATGATTGGCCAGATGTCCATCATTGAGGGCGAATACAGAACTTCCTTAGAATATGTGAGCACTAACCACCATGAGATCCCTATCTATTTGGATGGTCTAAACAGATCAGTGGCCAGACTGAGGAAGGCTTCAGAAGCCTACATAGTGCCAAGACCAGCAGTTAAGTACATAGGAGGACTGTACATGGATAAACAAGACATTCAATACATGGTCACTGAACATCCGGAAATCATTAATGAACGTGGCGAGGAAAATAATACTTCAAGTTTAAATGGACATGGAACTGAAGAACAAGTAACAACTCCTAGAGGGAGATCGACAATTACTAAGCTTTGGAGAGGAGACTTAGTTCCTCAGGATGACACTCTAATAGATGTGTATTTGATCAACGGGATGGAGCAACTGCTCAGAGCCCATTCTTCTATTTGGGAAGCTGCTCCTAATCCAGTTACCATCTATGAGTTACAAGATCCTGAATTCCCCACCATCATCACATATTTGGACAAAGACCACAGAAGGTATTGGCCAGTCACTGAATTAGAGAGAGCTGAGCTGAAATATCAGAACATTCCAGTGTTCCCCCCAAGGGACCAAGCCACCACTTCACGGAACCCACATGGAACTTCCCGAAATGATTCAAGTCAACATTCGGGACAAACACAACAAACTCAACAAACCCAGATTCCCATCAGACCACATGTACAATTCACAATGCCTGCCACTAATCCTAACTACCGGCCACAACCAGCTATTGACCCAAGACAAGGAGTTCATGCTCCAGTCAGACCACAGGTAGTACGAGGACCAGGCATACCAATAGGAAGACCAAATTACCCTGTAATGCCAAGGCAACCTGAAGCAGGTAGGAGATTAAGACCGATCCAAGTGGCCAAGTGCATGAGAAATCATTATGATGGCTCGAGTGAACCCTATAATCATATAGCAGAATTTAAACAAGTAGTTAGAGCCGAGCAGGTAGATGACTTCATGATTCAATATGAGTCTTTTGGCCTTACCTTGTCAGACACGGCGTTGGCCTGGTTCCAGCCATTGGATCCAAATACCTTCCAGAACATGGATCAAGTGTATCAAGAAATGATTGAAGAATTTACCAAGTCTGGAATTAAGAACAATTCTTCGTCATTAATCCACAGCTTCAAACAAGCTCCAACTGAGTCAGTCAGATTGGCAGCCAGGAGATTCAAGCAGTATGTGGATAGATGTCCCGTAGAAGAGAGACCAACACAAAACAAAATGGTATCATTGTTCTTAGAAGGACTATTAAACGGAACCTTGAGGTCATTAGTGTATGTGAAGAGAGTTCAAACTCTGCAAGAGTGTATGAAGGAATGTATAGACCTAGAGGATAACCTTGCAGGAGACTTGAAAATACCCCAAGGAAGTGTGAAAAGTGAAGAGTCATCAAATAGCACATCAAACCCTAAAAACAACATAGAGGAAATTGCCGACTTACTAGCAAAAAAACTGAATATGCAAGGACAGAGGAATTATCCCACCAATCCTATGAGAATGCCTATGCTTAGAAGATGTATGCAGTGCGGAGGAGATCATCCTTCTCACTTGTGTATTAGGGGAGTAGTCCCACCACCTGCCTATGCTCCTCATAGACCCTCTGTCCCCGGACCACTACAGTATTGCAGCATAGAGCAGAGATACACAAATCATAACACTGAGAACTGCCCTTACAGTAGGCAAACCAGACCCACCCAGCCTTATGTGAGACCATATGGATATCCGCAGAACCAGCAGGGAGGAGAAGCCTTTAGATATCCCTCATATCAGCCACAGGCACCAATACCACGACCGTACACACACCAGGGATATACACAGCCACAGCCAGTGCTAGGACAACAACCGCCCCACCCTCAGAATGTTGTCCCAGTTAAGATAGCGCAACCAGAGGAAAACTTAGAAAGGGCTATAGTGCCAGCCACACCCTTGACTAGTAGTGAACCATGTGACTCATTTTACGAACCTAGTCAAGGAATATACTCAGGGTATGAGAGCTCAATAATGGATTATGGGCAACAATATGACCCATATGCTTATGGCATGGAGACGTCGGAGAGTTCATATAACTACGAGCAAGATTATGTACCATTAATGTACACAGCTCCTAGAGCAACCATGCCACCTCGACCAATGAATAGACCGCCTGTACCTAGAGGACCATGCTACAGGTGTGGAGGTGACCACTATATTAGAGAATGTACATTGCCAAACCCACCACCACCACAACGAATTTGGGAAGGTTATTGTAGCGATTGTGGAAAGGAACATCTTTTTAGAGATTGTCCTAAGAACCCAAACAAAGTCACCTCTAATGTACAGATTAACGTAATAGAAGTAATTGAGTCGTCAGGGAGTGATAAAGAGTACACTATGCCATTAAAAGCCATAACAAGAGCAAGGGCTAGAGAAGACCCTGATAAAACCACAGAAAATAATCAAAGTGACAAAGAGGGGAATACACCCATCCCTCACAGAGTAGAAGACTCCGAAGAACCAGAAAAAAGTATCACCAGTAAACGATCCCAAAGATGGAAGCAAAGGAGAGACAGAATAAAAGAAAAAAAATTATTGCAAAAGAAGGAAAATGAAAAGAGAAAACCAAAACCAACAGAAGAAGCACAAGTGGAAGAAGACAATAAAAAGGAGAATAAAAAGGAGGAGGTAGAATCGGTATTAGCAGACCCAATGCCTGAAGATTTAGCCATGTGGATCCGGGCATACAAAGAGAGAATTAAAGCAGGACCTACCATAGAACAACATGAGAGAGAGTATCCGAGAGGCGACTTAGAGAAAGAAAGATTGGAAATCTGCAAAAAATTAATAGAAGTTGCCCAACAAACATTAGAAAAACCCGCATCACCTTTACCAAACAATCGAATTGGCGAAGAAAGATTCCAAGAGTGTCTAAACAATCAGGGAAAGTCTAATGTAAATAGACCTCTGGATGATGAAATTGGTATTGAGAGAAAGGAAGGATCCATAGTCCCTGAAACAGAAGGAGATTGGACTAAGGATTTATGGGCGCGAGTTCAAGAGGACAAGTGGAAAAAGGTAGAGGGAATGGAACCACCCTTTGAAGAATTGAAAGCAGAAAACGAAATAGAGGATTCAATACCTGAACTTAATTCAGAAGGGATTTTTTCAATGGATGCAAGTGACAAAGAAGCCGAAGACGATGTAAAGGAACTACCTAATTACACCGGGGAATACGAGCACAACTCAGAATTGTATCGCATTCCATCAATACAGAGACGAGAAACGAATCCATCAGTTCAAACATCGGAGATCATACAACGCCTTAGAGAGGTGAAAATCCCATGCACCTTAACATTCGAAGAACTGTTAAAGGTAAAACCACATTTAAAAGAAAAATTGATCAATCAGTGGGAAGTCAAGGAAGAAAAGGAGGAGGTAGATGACGAAGTGAAAACGGTGAGAATTCCAGTGGATAAAGTAGGAGACTTTAGTGAAGGGGACGAAGGAAATACATGTCTACCAATCACCTATAGAGGTTACACAACCAAAGCCATATTAGATTCAGGAGCTGGTGTTGGCATTGCTACCAAAGAAATTTGGGAGAAATGGGGAAAACCAGCATTGAGACCAACACGTATGAAAATTCAGATGGCCGATGGACATACAGAAAGACCCTTAGGATTGTTGGAACGAGTAATCTTCACTACGTGTGGAGTGGAATTCGAACATACTTTAGCAATTTGTCACTTTGAAAGGCCGAGCAACTATGAAATGATCTTGGGAAGGCCATTCATGAGACAGCTAAAGGTCGTACAAGATTGGGGAAAGGATGCAGTGTACCTACAACACGCAGGAGTCACCACTAGGATCAACCTACATACGTACACATATCAAGATGTCCCACCTCTGCAATGGAATCAAATCCATAAAGAGGAAGACGATCAATCGATTCATAGTGCAGGTTCCAGTGACCAATCCTGGATGAACGAGGACACTCATCTATGGATATGCCAAGCTGCAAAAAAGGAGGAAGAGAGAAGAAAGAGTTGGCAGCAGAAACAAGGCATAGTGAGATCGGTACAAGATCCAGCTTATATGCCACAAGTATTTCCAGACGAAGAATTCGAACCTCACGGTTGGATGGAAATCTTAGCCACCCTCGATGTTTGTGTAAACGAAGAAGTGGTAACTATGAACGAATGTATTGACGAGGAGGGTTATGACATTAGTCTGTATATGGTAGTCCTTCAGGAGGCAGAAGAAGGAGAAGTAATTGAGAAAGACTGGAAGGAGGACTACGAGAGCATTGAAATGGAACCAGAACCCCTGGATCTAGGGATTAGTACCACCAACATGGACATCACTGCCAACGAACAACGTAAGGATCTCACACGAAAGGAAGAATTAGAAGTTGAAAGGGAGTTGGAAGATGACGATAATAAGCTTCAAGACCAATTTGAGGTACCAGCTCACTTCAAAAAATATGAAATAGAAGAGAGGAAGATTGCTATTCAAATGCCTAAAAGAGAGGCACAACCGGGAATAGCATATGATAATAAAGAGCAGACCAAGAAAATAGTTGTAACCATGGAAGGAGGAGAGGAACGATGTACTTTCATAGGACAGGATGTCTCAGAGGAAGAATAACGAGAGTTAATTCAACTCATAAGAGAATATCGGGATGTCTTCGCTTGGACTTATAAGGATTTAAAAGGAGTAGATCCATCTATATGTGCGCATAGAATCCCCATGACATCCGAAGCCAAACCTTCCAAACAGAGACCTTATACTTATAATGAGGTGTATTCAGCCAAGATAAAAGAAGAAATAGATAAGTTGTTGGATGCTGGATTCATATACGAGATAGAACACACAGAATGGGTATCGCCATTAGTGGTAGTGCCCAAGAAAAACGGAAAATTGAGAGTGTGCATAAATCTGAAGAAGGTGAATGCAGCCACTATACGTGATAGCTACCCATTACCGATTACGGATCATCTATTGGAGAGGGTAGCAGGTAAAGAGGTCTATAGCTTCCTAGATGGTTTCTCAGGATACAATCAGGTAGCTATTGCGACCGAGGACCAACACAAGACAGCATTTGCCACTGAATGGGGTGTGTATGCATTCAGAGTGATGCCCTTTGGACTCACTAATGCGCCAGCTACCTTCCAACGATTAATGTGTCACGTGTTCAAGGAATTCTTAAAAAAAAGCATGGAAGTGTATGTAGATGATCTTTGCACGTATTCCAATCAAAGACCCGATCACATACCGGAATTAAGGAAGATATTCAACAAATGTAGGCAGTATAGAGTCTGCTTAAACCCAGAAAAATGTGTCTTCATGGTAAGACAAGGAAAAATACTAGGACATATAGTCTCTAGAAATGGGATATCTACGGATGAGGATAAGATTAAAGTCATATTGGACTTACCAAGACCCAAAAATGTGAAGGAAGTACAAGCCTTTATGGGACACTGTGGATATTACCGAAGGTTTATTCACATGTATGCCATAATAGCTAAGCCCTTATACGGTCTATTGACTCAGTTCACTTGGACAGACGAGTGTGAGAAGGCCTTCAACGAGCTTAAAAAGAGGTTGAGTACAGCCCCAATTCTAAAATCACCCAACTGGAGTAAGCCTTTTCATATTCATGTTGACGCTTCGAACTATGCAATTGGTTGTATCCTAGCTCAACCGGCTGATGAGGGAAAGCTTGATCATCCAATCGCTTATGCGAGTAGACAATTAAACCAAGCCGAAAGAAATTACACGACTACAGAAAGAGAGGGCTTAGGAATGGTTTACGCAGTCAAGAAATTTAGACATTACCTCTTAGCCAACAAATTCAAGTTCTTCATAGACCATCAAGCTTTGTTGTATTTAGTCAATAAACCTTGTAGCACAGGAAGGTTGGTGCGATGGTTCTTGTTACTAATGGAGTTTGACTTTGAGGTAATAGTCAAAAAAGGAAACACACATGTGAGAGCAGATCATCTTTCTAGGTTAAAACACGGAGAGCCACCTAGCGGAGTCCCTGATGATTTGCCAGACACCTATCTTTTTAACCTGGAAGTATGTCCTCAATGGGCCGAGAAATTGATCCCAATACTTACACATGGACCTAAAGATGGGATCACACCAAAACGAAAACAAGATCTGTGGAAGACTAAAAACCTTCACATTATTGCTGGAAATTTATACCACCAGGATTCAAGCGGAATACTGATGAGATGCATAGAAGAAGATGAACAAAACATGTGGCTTCAGAAAGCACACATAAATCAATGGAACACTCACTTGGACGCAACGGGAACATGGCAAACACTCAAGAGATTTGGCATATATTGGCCAACCATGCAACGAGATGCACATCATTATGTGTCAACCTGTCAAACCTGTCAAGAACAAATCCCAGATGCGAACTCTACGTTATGCTATTCTACAATAGCACCAAGGTGGAGCATGCCTTTAGTAAAGTTCTTGAAAACTCGAGAGTACCCTGACGGAGCTACCCTAGCGAGAAAACGTGCTCTCGAAGAACAGAGCAAAGATTACGTTATCCTAGGAAAACAACTTTTTAAACGCGGAAAGGATAACCAGCTAAGATTGTGCATTCATGAAAATGAATATCTCTCAGTATTAGAAATGGCACACGCAGGAGCTGCGGGAGGACATTTCTCAGCAAATAGAACGGTCAAGATGATTCTCTTTGCAGGCCTGTGGTGGCCAACTCTACATATGGACGCGGAAACATATGTGAGAAGCTGTGAAACATGCCAGAAAGCAAAATATCCTATTAGAAGAGATGACATGCCTTTAAGACCCATGGTTTGTGCGAGAGCATTTACCAAATGGGGAATTGACTTCATAGGACCTATCAATCCACCTGCGAAAGGATCACATGCGGAGTACATAATAGTAGCCACCGACTACTTGACCAAGTGGGTAGAAGCAAAAGCCACTAGAAAGAATGATGCTCAAACCACAGCAAAATTTCTCTTTGAGCACATATTCACACGCTTTGGACTACCGATCGAGATAGTGAGTGATCGAGGAACTCATTTCTTAAACGAAGTCATTGAATCGCTAATGAATGAATTCTTAGTGATTCATAAAAAGTCAGCCCCATACCACCCTCAAGCTAATGGGCAGGCTGAAAGTTCCAACAAAGTACTATGTACTGTTTTGACAAAGATTGTCAATAATGGAAGGTCAGATTGGGACAAGCAATTGCATCACGCAATTTGGGCCTTCCGAGTGGCATATAAAACGGCCATTGGAACTACACCTTTCAATTTAGTGTATGGGCAAAATGCAATTTTGCCAATTGACTTCTTAGTGCCTACATTAAAAGTAGCCCAGCAGTATGAGTGGAACGGTCACGAATTATCTCAGCAATTAGATCAAATTGAAAAGCTGCATGAGACTAGATTGCAAGCGGTAGCAGGCATCTATGCCGCTAAACGGAGACAAAAGGCATATTATGATGCACACATAAAAGACAAGGGACTGAAAGAAGGCGATTTAGTCCTAGTATACACACTCAAACAGCATGCAAAGAAACTACAGAAACGTGGATATGGACCTATGATCATAAATCGAATCTCCACCAGTGGTGCAGTCAATCTCGCCACACTAGACGGAGATATCCTTCCCAACTACATCAGTGGATGCCGAGTGAAAAGATTCATGGAGCCTCTAACGGATCAAATGCTAGCACGACTCTTAGGAGCTCAGAGTAGAAAAAAGGAAGAAGAACGCATACGAGAAGAAGCTAGACAGGAAGCCCTAGAACGTATAAGAAAACGGAAAGAGTGGATGAGAGAAAGAGACGAGAGATATCGAGTAGGAGAAGAACTCATCCCCATGGCTAATTTTAGAGCCACTGAGAACTCAGGACAACAAAGAAGACAGCCTTATTTGAATCTGGGAGCAGGACGAAAAGAGTACCACTTAGTGGATGCTCTTATAGACACAGGAGCAGCAATAAGCTGCATGAGATTCTCTTTGTCTCAGAGACTTAAAGAGGAGTTACGGCCATCGAAGGCGCTGCTAATTGGAATAGGAGGAAAAGTTACTCAATGCATAGGTGAGATCACTTTACCTTTACATATGGGGAACAACACAATGGAGCAGAGACTTTTAGTATGTCAGGACCAAGATCTGCTTGAAGATGTGGTGCTAGGCCAAGATTGGATATATGAATATGAGGTAACCATCCAATTGGCTTTAGGATACATCTCGGCCAGGATAGGACCTCGTGAAGTGTATAGTTTGCTAGACGAACGACCACCCAAAGCTGCTATTATAGAGCCAGAAATCCATCCTAACGAACAAAGTCATGAGAGTATGTTCACTAGCAACAGGGGAATCCCATCGTCAAGAACTTCATGTGAAAATAATGTGAGTCCTGTGTGCACTCCATCTTCGAGTCTAGAAAGTCACGAGAGTACACAAGAACATGAGATCAAGCCCACTGAACCACAAAGCACGAGAAAGACTATTCCCCTGCAAGACGTGAAGTCTACAACCGTGAAAGTGTACCCCATTCCACATTCTACACGAGCTTGGATAAGAAAGGACCAAAAGAAGGCCTATCTTCAGCAACAGAAAAGTCTTCGACAGCAGCATGAGCAATTGCATAAGAAGACAAAGAATTTCGAACACTTCAGGCAAACACGACTCAAGAACATATGGATCCCAAAGAAACTGATGACTGCACAACCTGATCGAACAAAGATTTGGATCCCAAAGTCATGTACCCAAAGGATGACCATTACAAACAAGGAACATCCTCCGAAGAGCTATCATACTCAACAGGGTCAACAGACATATCAGACGAAAAAACGAACATATTGGAGGAAGAAGGAATCTCCAAATGCAATACAAACCGACTTGAGATTCCCAAAACAGAATCAGAAGACATACAGCCGAAAACGAACAGCATTCGTCAAGAAGGTGGAGAATACAGTACGTCGCACCCAAGTGAAGCAAATATGGGTGCCGAAAGACAAGACAAACTGCATATATCAAGCAACTACTTCCAATTGCACACATGAGGAGTTGCCAAGATCCAAAGTATGCATGATAGGGCCACATTACAAGGCCAAGCATTTGGCACGTCCTTCTTCTATTTTCGGATAGTCACGCACATTTTCCCTTTGGAAATAGGAGAGCACTTGTACATACTTAAAATATTACTCCAAAAAATTTCACTAACCGCTTCGGCTATGAACTAACTTTTATATTTTCTTTTCAGCAAAAAATATAAAAATACATGAAAAATTCAGGTATTACCTTTCTCACACCCACGGGAAAGGGACGGCACCATGCACTCGGAGCAACATCGAATTAATAATCAACATATGGAGGAGGATTTATGAAAAAAAGATGGATACTAATTCATCCTCTATAATTGAGTGCAGATGACATCTTCTGACTCAGAAGCTACACAGCAGGAAGAGGAACTACTTCTTCCATTGGGGTCAATAACCAAGGTCAGAGGACATTGGTTTCGAGATGACCAACCTATCTCGGAACTCTTATTCATGGCAACTATCAAGATCATGGACAGAGACCACTGTTTCCCTATTATGTCACAAGATTTCAAGACCATAATACAAGGGTTACCACATATCGAAGAAGTATGGACTCAAGCTGGTATTGAAGCATTTTTGAAGATACCTATATGTGTACCAGACTTCCAAAGATGTACTCAAGTGATGAATACCATGCAGCCTGCTGCTACAAAGATTTCAGTTCCAGAAGCCACGGTTTTGGACAAGGTAGGCACATGGAAGACCATTCAATTCACTCATGAATTGATCAATAAGGCCTTTGGATGGAATCAGGAAGGAATTACTAATGTCAAGGACGAATGCCATGACCCCAAGAAAAGATCATTCCTGGAGATTAACAGAGTAGATATCGAAGATGCAGTACGTCTGGTACACCAACACTTTTGTTTTCCTGGCATGAACAGATACACTGCACCTCAGAAGATTGTAGTTCAGTTACTCTCCCATGCCATGAGACAGATAGGAAACAAAGTGAATCTCACAGGCTACATACAAGAGCGATTGTTTGAAGCTCAGAAGAAATGGGGGCAAAAGAAGTTCCTGAACGGTGGTTCAGCTTTGACCTTATTGATATATGAAGCCCTAGACATGAGACACTGCTTACGAGAGATGCCGACAGCAGAAGAGCTAGCAAGGTATGCAAAATCCGCTTCTGTCCCTAAGAAAAAGAAAGCAGCAGTTGTAGTGGAAGAGGCCGGAACCAGCACACAGAAGCCCATGAGGGGTACAAAACGCTTGCGAGAAGAAGAAGCCCAAGCAACACCTCAGTCCAAGAGAACGCATCTCTTGCCTAAGGTCACGACGACTCAAATGCCGATTTCAAAAAGAGACTTGTCTGCTGCCCTCGAGCAAACACACCAGTACATGCAAGGGCAGGTGAATCTAAATGTCCAAGGACATCAATATAGACAAGCGAGTCAAATTCAGCAAAAACCGAGTACAGAAACACCTCCAAAGCAACCTGGAAGATACCAAGAATTGGGCATTGATGACTCAAGTACGAATACGGAATCCAGTCCTGAGAAAGATACGCTAGATACTGATATCAGGACAGAAACTTATGAAGACGAAGGACCAGAGGTCAATCAAATGGAAGTAACACCAGACAGCCAGAAGGAAAAAGAAAAGAAGGTGGATGATGCTCAGGAACAGGAGCATGTCATTCAATTGAATGACACTACCAAAGTAAGTATCAAGGAAGACACAACTACTGGGGTTACACATGTCAAGATACCTATTAAAGAGGAAGAACAAACCCCAAAGAATATGGATGCGGGAGAGATCCCACAAAAAGAACAAACAATAATCGAGGTGCCTGATGACACACCTCAAGCACAGGATGAAAACATGAGGGCTGAGCCACGGATACAGCTTCAAATCAGGCAGCCCCATGATACCACTTTACACATTGCTCAAGGCAAAGACGTGACTACCGGAGCAGAACCCTCAATACCGAAAACATGGCTCAATGTGGATGTAACTCAACTGAAACCGGTGGTAAAACAAATGATCCAGACAGCCATGGATACTCAGCAGCAAATGATGGACATAGATGCAGATTATGACAAAGCCATGAAAGAAAAGAACCAGTTTCAAGTTATGAGTGAACAATTGTCTGCACAACTGATTCAGGTACAAAAAGAAATAGCCACCAAAAGCACGGAGTTGCTAGAAACACAAACGCAATATGAATCATTAAGCACTCAGCATCACCAACTGCAAAAACAGCTCGAAGACGTACAGAAATTATACGATGCTACGGTAGCAGAGAAAGACAGAATGAAAACCAGAAGCACTCTACTAGAAACACAACTAAAGTTATATCTGGACGAGAATGACACTTTACGGAACAGAAACAAAGAATTGATGAAATCATTGTTATATGACCAACCAATAAAGCAACAGGATTCAACTGAAAGTAAAGAAGATGAATTAAGAGATCAGCTCGCACAATATGAAGCCCTGCTAAAACAAGAGCGTGCGGTAAGGGAAGAAGCAGAACTTAAGCACAATCAGGAAATAAGTGAGCTAAAAAGGCAGCTGAATTCAGCACAGGCCAAACTGGTACAGAGCTACAGTGAAAACATGGATCATGTAGCCGACATAGGTAAGGAACTCCTAGCCACTAAAGAAAAACTCGGTGAAGCCATACAGCAGATAAAGGAAAAAGACGAATGCATTGAGGAGCTAAAGAATAAGAAGAAAGACACAGAACCGATCGGGACATCAGTAGTGCCTGAGACAGAACATCCTACTGACGAGGTAGAGGTAAGCCCTCTATCTCAACCGATCTATCATTCTCCAATACATGAGCAGATGGCGGATATGCATGATGATCATCCGATGCCATACACTGCAGAAATAAGTCAGAAGGAACGGGCACTAGTGGTGTCCCGATTGACGGAAAGTTTTGAGAATGAAGTCATCAAGGTGATGAAGGAAGCCAAAATCAAAGGTAAAGACTTGGAGAAGATCATCAAGCCTTTCAACATTCCATATGGACTGTTGAAAGAGAAAACAAGGCAATATATAAAGAAGGTTACACACAAAAGTCCAGATCAGCAGCTCAATTTCAAGAATGACACATTCACGTACACTCAAGCAGAGTTTGAAGCTGCACAGCCAGTGTGGAGGAGAAAGTTTTTGGAGAAACATCCCACACTACGGGTGCACTGGGAGGCCGCACCTTATTTATTACAGGTAAACCCTTCGTTTTGTCCAATACCACGGAGAAGGGATACAACAGAATTTTTGGCTTTACAACGCAGCGGCAATCTTAATAAACAGTGGCTAAACTATCCGATGTTACCTAGCCCGCCACATAATTATTTGCCAACCGAGGATTATATGATCAAAACCATAGAATTTTGGTTACAAAACTATGCGACAGTACCAGATTTAGCAGTTAAGATGACAAATAAAATACTTAGTATGCTACTTACAGTTTTGAAGGTCTTCAAGCATGCAGCGTATACATTTCTGAACTTCATCGGCATTAATCAAGGAACAGATATACTCATTTTTGATCTATCAGTAATGCCGAGCCGTCCCACAATAATGGCATATTATTCTAGACTCATGTTTTTGCCAAGTCCATACATGCAAATATTTGAAGAAGCATTTTTTACAGGATTTTTTGAAATAGATTCAGAGATATTTTTAAAGATGTCATCCAATCTGAATGCCAGACTGGTGGCATACGAATTAAGCTTCTTCGCCGATCACCGACAACCGCCAAACGATGGAGTCAAAGCAGAACAATGGAAACAGATCATGATACGTGAAGCCAATCTGCTAAACGATACAGAGCAACAAGTATACAGAACATATGCCCGGCGCTTATCAAAGCCTGTCGGGGACGACAGAGTTCAGGAGGGGGGCAGTGTTGAGGGCGAAACGAGTAAGAAAAGGAAAAAAAGAAAGCAACGAAAGAAACAGCTTCACTAAAAGGGCAAATTTGAAGATAGACAAATGTAAAGATACATCTCTGCAGGAAACCCCGCAGGGGCGCAACACCCATCTCTGCACAGAGCCCCGCAGGGGCACGCACCAGGCTACAAAGCTTAACCCCGGGGTCCAGAGGAGTGGATTTTTCAAACATCAGAGTAGGACCAAAAGTTAGAAAGGGGTAGAGGCTGAAAAGTTGAAGAGGGTGACTAAGAATAGCACATTCCTAGTCACTGGTGGCGTGCGTGGCAACCCAAGTCAACAGGCAAGACAACTACATCAGGCTCTCGAGTAGTAGAGCTTGAATCAAGAAGGCCATCGAATCTGCATGTCTGTTTAACTGCAGACAATACTGACCACAGGGCGCGTGCGCGAAGTAAAGTCTGTCAAAGGAAGCGAAGTCTGTCAAGGGACGATAGAGGCGAAGAGGGGGAGAGTGTTGCAGAGCCAAAGAGCGCACAAAGCAGAAAAAAAGACGGGCCCAAAATTTTTCCGATTTGGACCAGATATTTTTGTAACATATTCATTTTTTGTAATATATTTCCCTTGTAAAGGCACTAGAGGAGTCCTCTAGATGCATTCCCATAGAAGAATAGAAGCTTACCCATGTAAAATAGTAGGAAATTAGCTCTTAGGGAATAAAGTGCCGGTCACTTGTGTGAAAGGACCATTTTTAGGGCACTAGTATATAAGTCAAATGTGACTCTTTGTAAAAGACTTTTTTCCATTGTGAGAATAGAGAGCAGAGAAATTCGAATTTGTGTCTTCTTCCCTCTTCATCTTCTTCTTCGTGAGCTTGTATGCATGTGTATTGCTTGGAAAGAGTGCTTGTGAGTGTGATTTATCCTTGAGAGTGTTTCTTTGCTGTAGGAGAGGTGTGTGCGAGGTGTAGGAAGTGCTGGAGTGTAGGAAAGTATTCCCGCGACTCAGTATTTCTGTCATAACTTGAAGTAGGAGTGTCGGAATTGCGTGAAACCACTGCCATTGGATGCGTCTTCTTGAGAGCTTCGAAACGCATATGCTATTCGCTATGTTTGAAGCTCGGAGCTAGGAGAAAAGTCCAAAATACTGACGGCTACTGCACCAAGTATCGTTTCGTCTTGACCTACTGTTGAAGCTTGTTAGGATAAGTATTTTCCTCACTTTCACTCTTGAGTAATTCATTTGCATTGACCATTACACGTTTGCATGTCTTCATACACTCGGCTAGGTTAGCATACTCTTCGGATTGATAAATTAAAAGCGTGTATCCCCACTATATGCACTTGTGAGGGGATTGAGGTACAGTCTCTTTCTCCGCAAGTCCCTAAGTTGAAGCTTAGGTCAACAGGTACAAACAGGAGATGATACAAAACATCCTGTGGAGAAAATAGGCAATGTCAAAGCACCTGATGGAAACATCAACCTACTCAGTAAGGTACTCTATGTCCCTACCATTACAAAGAATTTGATAAGTGTTGGGCAGATAGTAGAGAAAGGGTTGCAAGTCAGGTTCACAAAAGCAGGAGCATTTGTTGAAGATCCAAGTCAGGGATTCAGAAGAATTGCAAAAGGTGAAAAGACAGGTAGATTGTTCACATTTGAATTACAGGACACTAGAAACATTGCTCTCTTTAATTATGGTAGTCAGACACTCACAGAATTGGAAGTATGGCACAAAAGGTTAGCACATATTGGTGAAAGGTCATTAAAGCAAATCTGCAGGGACCAAAGTGTACTTGGACTTCCTAATTTGTCAAAACAACATATGATTTATAAGTGTAGTGCATGTCAATTTGGAAAGTCTCACAGGTTACCATTCATGAAGAAAGGTTATATGCATGGAGATCTCTTGGAGTTGGTTCATACAGATGTATGGGGACCTAGCAAGGAAGCTTCAATATCTGGATCAAGGTATTATGTTTCCTTTATTGATGATTGCAGCAGATGGACTATCCTATTCTTTATGAAACACAAAGATGAAGTTTTTTCATGTTTCAAAAGATATTTGGCTCTTGTGGAGAATCAAACAGGTAAATCACTAAAAAGGCTAAGGTCAGATGGAGGGGGAGAATACTTCTCCCATGATTTTGATTCTTTTCTTCAAGAAAGAGGAATCAAAAGAGAGGTAACTACAAGGTACACTCCTGAGCAAAATGGAGTGGCAGAAAGGAGGAATAGGACAATTGTTGAAGCTGTAAGGTCTATGTTAAATGAAAAGCATTTACCTAATTACTTATGGGCCGAGGCTGTATCTACAGCCACTTACTTGATTAACAGGTTGCCTTCAAAATCCCTTGATGGGATGACTCCATATGAGGCTTGGAATGGAAGAAGACCAAGCTTAGATCATTGTAAAATTTTTGGATGTATTGCTTTTGCTCATGTTCCTTCACAGGTTAGAGGCAAGATGGATCCAAAGGCAGAAAGGTGTGTATTTATTGGATATGACAACAATCAAAAGGGCTACAGGTTATACAACCCTACCAACAAAGGATTCTTGGTAAGCAGAGATGTAGTTTTTGATGAGAACAATTCATGGTATGAAGATTCATGCAGGAAGATCAATTTACCATATGATCTTGAAGAAGATTTTCCAAAGCTTGGTAGAGAACAATCAAAGATTGAAGAACAAGACACCTCAGAGGATGATGAAGAATCTCACATGGAAAAGATCAAAGCATGGAAGTCTAAAGGTAAAGCAAAATTGCAGGAACTCGGACATGAGGCAGAATCATCACATCATGGCCTAAGAAGATCTATGAGGGAAAAGAAAAAACCAGAAAGGTATGGGTTTGACACCTCATTAGTAACTAAACATTCTATCTACATAGCACAGGACATAAACCAAGAGGAGCCATCATCATTTGAAGAGGCCAAAGCAAAAACAGAATGGAAGCATGCAATGAAGGAAGCGATTGAAGCACTTGAGGAAAACAACACTTGGGATTTGGTGCCCAAGACTTCATCCATGAAGGTAATAGGCTCAAGATGGGTCTATAAACTCAAGAAGAATTCTGATGGTTCAATTAACAGGTATAAGGCAAGGCTTGTGGCAAAAGGCTTTGCACAAACTCAGGGAATTGATTATGAGGAGACTTTCTCTCCTGTGGCAAAGATGCCTACTATTAGGGTTTTGCTTAGTATTGCCTCTTCCAAGAATTGGAAGATACTTCAACTAGATGTAAAGAATGCATTCTTGAATGGTTGGATAACAGAAGAGGTATATATGGCACAACCACCTGGTTTTGAGAATCAAGTTTATCCTGATTATGTGTGTAAACTTAACAAAGCATTGTATGGTCTCAAGCAAGCTCCAAGAGCTTGGAATTTCAGGCTTGTTTCATTCTTGCAGGACAAAGGCTTTCAACCAAGCAAGGCAGATCCTTCACTCTTTATTAAAAAGAGTAATTCCGAGGTCATCTTCCTATGTGTATATGTAGATGATATTATATTGACAGGAAATGATGCAGATGGTATGAAGAAGATCAAAGATCAGATGAGAGAAGAGTTCAAGATAAGTGATTTGGGTTCACTTACCTACTTCCTAGGTTTGGAAGTTGTCTACAAAGATCATGGTTTGTTTCTCACTCAAAGAAAGTACATTAAGGACATGTTGGCAAAATTCAAGATGCAAGATTGTAAGATTGCAGGTACTCCAATGGAGGTCAATCACAAATTGAGCTCACATGAAGGTGAACTCATAGAGGACATCACATCATATCAAAGTCTAGTGGGTAGTCTCAACTATGCCACATTGACAAGAGTAGATATATGTTACAGTGTGAGTGTGCTAAGTCAATTTATGCACACACCAAGGAAACCACATATGGATGCTGCCAAAAGGATTCTCAAGTATCTCAAAGGAACCATAAATGAAGGACTTTATTATCCTTATGTATCTGATTTAGGTTTGAAGCTATTTTCTGATGCAGATTGGGCTGGCTCCAAGGAAGATAGAAGGAGCACTTCAGGTTATCTTACCTTTGCAGGTTCAAAGCTTATTTCATGGTCATCCAAGAAGCAACCCACAGTTGCTCTCTCTTCTACTGAAGCTGAATATAGAGGTCTTGCTATAGCTACACAAGAAGCTATGTGGATGAAGACATTATTCAAAGATCTTGGATTGGAGTTTGGAACTCCAACTATTTTTGGTGACAATATGAGTTCTATTCATTTGGCTGCTAATCCTATTTTTCATGCAAGGACTAAACATATTGAAGTTCATTATCACTATGTACGAGAGAAGGTTCTAAGCAAAGAGATTCAAATATCATATGTGTCCACTCATCAACAATGTGCAGATATTCTAACCAAAGCATTGGATAGTACAAAGCTTTGCAAATTCAAGGCTATGATAGGTTTGCAGGTAATCTTGGAAGATTGAAGACCTCAAGCATACTTGGCTTGAGGGGGAGCTGTTGGAGCAAGTCTATGACAAGCCTAAGTATTGGCTTGAGTCTCACAAAGTCTTAGAAAAAGCCTTAAAATGAAGACTATGTAAAGTTCACTTGTGAACCACCTCTTATAACTTTTGAAGAGTTTACTTAATGTAAAAGTAAGAGAATCTTAAGTGGTTGAGTCCACATGATCAAGAATGGAAAGAGGAGCCACGAATTCGTGATTTGTGGTAGGTAGAGAATCAAATCAATCATTGATTGATTGGAGAGTGATTGAGGGAAGTTAGCCTCCCAAACTCAACTATAAATAGATGGCAGTTTTAGTCGTGGTTAGAGAGACCTATGTGAAGAACTCCAAGAGCTGAGCTTTATGCCATATCAAGGTGTGATTACAAGGCACACATATGTATCAGTAAGTCATTGTATTGTACAAGAAATATACTTTCATTTTCATGATTATTTGGTTTCATCTTTCCATGTTCTTGTGAAGTGTACTACTCACTTCCATTACTCTGAGTTTTGTCAGTCAGCTTGCAGAGATGTTTTCTCTGAGCTTGGTGCATCATTTTCAGTGATTTAACTTGGTAAAGTTAGCTCTATAAGTCTACTATATGCTCATAAATTTTCATGTCATTTGGATGTTGCAATCTTCAGTTATGTTCATTTGAAGTCAACAGGGTCTGTTCATCTTCACCTCTCTGTCAGGTACCCGACTTTTTCACTCATCTTGTTAGAGCCATTTATCAGTGGTTACGTATCCAAATTCAGTGATTTAAAGCTTGTTGGATTCAGCTTACTGTCTAGTATAAGCATACAAATTTTCATAATCATTGGATATCTACATTTTGAGTTATGGTGATTTTTCTGCTCACTGGTCTATTTCTGTAGCAGCCCGTGAAAATCGGGATGATGTCATCACTTGTTAAAACTCATTCTCAGTGTGTGCTTTGTTATTTTTGATGAGATTACTCTTGAAAGTTAGCTCTTTAAGCTACCTAGACTTCCCCAAGAGGAATTAAGCTAATTGCTGCTGTGCTCAGAGAATTATGTAAAACACTGGACAGGTGTATGAACCAAGAATAGCAAGTTTTCACCTCTGAGCTAACTCCAACTTATCTATTTTGATCTATCTTTTTGAGAGTGATCTTCCAAGGTACATAGGGTGTCTAATACATCCATTGGCAAGCTAAAAGGGCCCACCATATACTCCTGGAGTTCATTTGGCTGGTGTAGATCAAGGATTTTGCAACACCTCTTCATCTTCAAGCACATACCTATCCATCTCTTCACAACAAGTGATCTGGCGTTGGTGAAGAACATTGAAGAAGACCAGGTGGAAAGAAAAGTCAAAAAGTGCAAAAACTGGAAGTTTAGAGAAAAACATGATTCTCTTCATAGGATCGCGATTTTCAGTAAAATAAAGAATTTGATTTATTTTGCACTATTGGGTATTGAGGTAAGTGATTTTAAAAGGTTTCATAAGTTGTATGAGTAAAGAGAATCAAAATTTTAAAATTTCAGTAAGAATTGAGCATCAAGTGATTAAATTGGAGAATTGGGTACAGAATCGCGATTTTCATTAGTAGAATAAAGAGAGCAAATTTTGTTGGGAAAGATGAGATTTGTGAATTAAAACCACAAAATTGCTAGGGACAAGAATCATACAGTGAAAAGTTAAAATTCTATAAAAAACACACACAATCGCGATTGTCTGAAGACTATAAAAGCCTAAAATCACAGAAAAAAATTCATTTGTGTGAAAGAGTGAGTGTGAGGAGCTAACAGAATCACGCCTTTCTGCAATTACAAAGCTTTTGGACATTTTTTTTTATCAGGAAGGAAGGTAATTTGTTTACAACAATTTTTTGCAAGGTTTTAAGTTCAATCTTGTGATAAAGGCACAAAAAACACAGGAATTTGTAAAAAAACATGGAATCGCGACTCTCTGTTTTTTTGAATTTTTGGATAAAAAAATCATAGTTTTGACAAAAGTCTTTCATTGCATGCCATTATTTTGCTAAGCCGCTACTACTAGAGTAGAAAGATATCAAGAAATCAAAAACCAAAAAATTTACAAAAATTTTCTCAGAATCGCAATTCTGTAATCAAACACAAAATCGCGATTCCCTAATCAAACAAAAAATTGTGATTCCCAAAATACAATTTTCATAAGAAAATCGTGTTTTTAACGATTGTGAGCAATCACGATTGTCTGGGTACAAAATCGTGAAAAACACGATTCTATACAGAGGACACTGAAAATCACGACTCTCTTAACAGAATCGTGAAAATCACGACTCTCTTAACAGAATCGTGAAAATCACGACTCTCTTAACAGAATCGTGAAAATCACGACTCTCTTAACAGAATCGTGAAAATCATGATTCTCTTAACAGAATCGTGATAATCACGACTCTCTTAACAGAATCGTGAAAATCACGACTCTTTTAACAGAATCGTGAAAATCACGACTCTCTTCACAAAATTGTGAAAATCACGACTTCCTTCACAGGATCATGGAAATCACGATTGCCTTCACAAAATCGTGAAAATCACGACTTCCATCACAGGATCGTGGAAATCACGATTGACTTCACAAAATCGTGACAAACATGATTTCCTTCATAGGATCGTGGAAATCATGATTGTCTTCACAGAATCGTGAAAAACATGATTCTATCCACAGAATCATGGTCAAACACGATTCTCTTCACAGAATCATGAAAACACGATTCTCTTCACAGAATCGTGGTAAACACGATTCTATCCACAGAATCGTGAAAAACACGATTCCATTCACAGAATTGTGGAAAATTTAGAATATCCAAAGAATCATGAAAAAGACAATTCTTTTTCACAGAATCGTGAGAAAGTCTAGAATTTTCTCAAGATCGTAGAAAAGACGATTCTGTTCACAGAATCGTGGAAAACACGATTCTCTTCACAAAAATCGTGATTTAATTGGATGATTCTGAGATCTAGTAATAAATTGTTCACACTTGATAAACAAGAGTTAAAAAGGAAGGAGATAGAGCCAGTAATAGGAGATTTACAAGAAAAAGATTTAGGGTAGGAAAATAACATGGGAAACCTAAATGAAACCAATGAACCCTCTGAAACTAGTGATTATAGAAATATTCTCAAATATATGTATACAAATAGGTTTGGAACCTATGTGTATCAGGATGGGATGCATAAGTTTCTCATTAGGTTGAAAAAATTAGAAGTTCCTTTAAATATAACACTAGTGGCACAATTTAAGGATGGCATATATGAGGATAGACAGGGATGTGTATACATCTTCTCACAGGATCCAGAAAACTCTAATGATTTAGGGCAATGTACAGACAAGAGACCTTGGGAACAAAACCTAGGGCAACCAAACTTGCCAAGACAAAATGAAACTCACATTAATATTGAAAAACAACAAGGTAGGAGAGTACACACTTCCCCAAATCCTTTTGAAAGAGAAGTAGAAGGAATGAATGATTTTCCATTCAGAAGGAGACATCAGTGGCAAAATCAGGGAAGAATGCTTAGGCCCTATCAAGTAGCAAAATGCATGAAGAACCAATATGAGGGCTATTCTGATCCTCATGCCCATGCTGCAAAATTCAGACAATTGATTAGGGCAGAAGAAGTAGATGATTACAAAGTACAATTTGAAGCATTTGTGTTGAGAGCAGTATGGGCACCCAAGGACTGACTAGACAAAGAAGTCAGCGGAGAGAGTCAGAACAAAGTGAAGGAGTAAGTAGACAAAGTAGTCGACGCAAATCTGGCAGATAGGCCCTTCAATTTTTCTCAATTCTTGTAACAGTGATTCTTATCACTAACAATCATTGTAAATACCATCTCATATTTTTGTAGCTCCATTTTGTGCAAGCCAAGGAGCCCTTGAGCTTGAGGAGCCTTAGAAGTACCTACATATCAATTTTCGTATTTTTTAGACTCCGTTTAAGCCCTCAAATTGGCCCTGGAACCTAATTTTTAACTAGGCCGGACACTAGGTCTGGACAGGGCCAAAACCTAGTCAAAAACTATAAAAAGAGCTAGAGAGCTCATTTTTGAGGTTAGATTGTAATTGAAACGAACTTGTAAGAGCATTTTGAAAGTAATCTAAAAGCTCCATTGATTCTCTCTCTTTGTCTTGCCGTGTGTGCGCGCGTGTGTGTATGTGTGTGCATGCTTGTGTGCTTCTCACTCACGCACTTGTGCCGCCACTTGCTCGAGGTCTTCATACCATCCTCACGTCTTCCTGGATTGACATTAAAGGAGGTGCTACTCATCACTGAACTACACCAAATTTTGGCGCCGTTGCCGGGGATCGAGCTTTGAGGACGAGCGTGTGATGGTAAGACGTAGAGTTGACGCGTTGGAGTTGTAGGTATTTTCTTCACTCTCATCGATTTTCTTTTACTTTCTTCACCATCATCATCATCATCATCATCCTCACCATCTTTCACCTACATCTCCATCATCGCGAAAATTTTAGTTTTTTGACTATATCCCCATCTTCACCTCATTTCCCTCATTTCACTTGTGAGAGAGAGCGAGAGAGCGAAATTGCATGTGCTGTTTTTGCATGTTTCTTGAGCTATCTTGCAGGTACAGGTCACATCACCATCTCCAGCTTCTCGCGCAGGTACGGAACTCGACGAAACTGTCTCGCAGTCGCCGCCTTCTGTCCATCGCGATTGACAGAAATTTTCACTTGTTGGTAAATCTGAGTGCACCACAGTGGACTAGAGACCCTGCACACCACATTTCCACTAAAATTTTTGAAAATCTTGCAAAATTTCAGTCCATCGCGATTGACAGCCCTGTCCATCGTGATTGACAGCTCTGTCCATCGCGATTGACTGCCTGTCCATCGCGATTGACTCAACCCCCTGTCCATCGCGATTGACTGAAGTCTCTGTCCATCGCGATTGACTGCCTGTCCATCGCGATTGACTCAACCCCCTGTCCATCGCGATTGACTGAAGTCTCTGTCCATCGCGATTGACTGCCTGTCCATCGCGATTGACTCAACCCCCTGTCCATCGCGATTGACTGAAGTCTCTGTCCATCGCGATTGACTGCCTGTCCATCGCGATTGACTGATGTCTCTGTCCATCGCGATTGATTGCCTGTCCATCGCGATTGACTGAAGTCTCTGTCCATCGCGATTGATTGCCTGTCCATCGCGATTGATTGAGTGTCCATCGCGATTGACAACCCTATCCATCGCGATTGACAGCCAATTTTAGCCAAATTTTTTAGGGTTTGTTAATTGAAAAGTTGGGCTAATTTTGGGAACAAATATTATGCTCTTGAGCACATGGGGAAGCCTTAGGAAAACAACTTGGGAAAAACCTGTTGCACAGTGATCCTGTTTGAACCCTGTTGTAACCCTAGAACCCTGAACGGTCACAACTTTTTCATACGAGATCCATTTTTTGAGCTCTAGGGCTTGTTGGAAAGCTCGTAGCATATACTACACGCCCTCAACTGTTTTTTATAAAGATAATGCATTGATTTTTAGATAGGGTATTTTGAAGTTGACCATACCCAGGGGGATCAAAGTCAGGGGTCCTTAGGATTGTTTTCTTGAAAATCACTAAGCAAGTTTGTGTTTGTGCTACATGAATGAAAATAATTGGTTCTGTCTTTGGAATGTAAATTTCAAAGCTAACTTTGAAACTCTTACAGAGCATCGAGAGGCGTTCTAAGCAAGTGTAAGTGTGAGCTTGGGAACACATTTCCTGGGCACTCAAGGGCAACCGAGCAGGAAACAAAAGGTTGGACACTTTTAACCCCCTCTGTCAATTCATAGCTTAGGCTAAGAACGACGAGAGGTAGGAGTAAGTCAGAGCGACGATAGGCAGTTATCAAGTTGAAGACTACCTAAAAACTCAAGTTCAAGCTAAAAATTTAATCTCTGTACTGTCGATAACATAAAGGAAAAGAACCTAACGTGGAACGATCAATTGCAAGTGCGAAACAACATTCAAACATTCCTGACGACGTGATATCAGACAAGAACTCAAACGCGATAAAATAACTAAAAAGAATCAAGTGACTGATACCAATTGAGCGGCAACGAGGTTGTACTCTGGGCAAAGAATTGGGCTACTTAGATAGGCATATGAACCTTAGATCAGGACGACATTTAGCAAGGGAAAGACAAAGCCTTAGATCTTCAGAGGCTAGTGTCAACCACACTGCTAGGTCTTGGGCCCAGCAGTTGAGCCACCACTCGTACTACCCTAGCTCTGAGACCAGTGAGTCAGAGATGTTTCAAGGCATGGACAGACCTACGGGAAGTTCAGGAGTGCCTTACTTGTACAGGGTAGAAGGCCCTTACAAAACACAGTTGGAGTACCTTAGGACCAACCGATTAGGTGCTAGCATCTATGAGGACGGCTTAGGAAGATCTATGGTCCAGATTAAAAACCCTGATCAATCCATTGGACTAGAACACCCAGCTGTCAAGTTTGAAAATGGTGCATACCTGGACAAAGAAGGAACTATATATGTAGTCGCTAGTCACCCTGATAGGACAGATGACTTTGGGAATGTAATCTCAGAAGCGGACTTAGGTGACCTGGAACAAGGGAACATGGGTGCGGAACCTAGAACCCCTCGAGGTAAATCAGTTCTCACTAGGATTATCACGCCTGAATGGGTCCCCCAAGACAACAAGAGCATAGAGTTGCTCCTCAATCGAGAAACTGATGAAGCCTTTTGGAGGTATAAGTCTAATCAGCCAACAGACATAGGAAATATCATGATCTATGAGTTTAAGGATCCGGATAGCCCAGGCAGAGTGACCTACTTAGATCATGCTTCAGAACGGATCTTTGTGGTGACAGAAAATGATAGGCATGCTTACACTTGGAAGGGTGAATTTATTTTCCCTCAACCAAGATCAAATGTATCCTATGGTCACCCTGGGGCTGGAACTTCCCAAGCTCATGGTACGCAAAGAGACAGAAGTAGAGATAGACCAGAAGTAAGTTTTGCCAACCCAGTGGGCAGAGAAAGAACGAGAACGGAGACGAATAGGGTAGAACCTGAGATGCATAGAGCCCACAGGAACCAAAGAAATGTAGATGGATTCCCTCTGCCGAGGCCTAGAGAGCACACAAGAACTTTGAGACCCACCCAGCTAGTTAAGTCCATGAAGAATTACTTTGACGGCACAGGAGATCCCTATGATCATGTGGCGGAGTTCAAGCAAGTCTTGAGAGCTGAACAAGTGGAAGATCTGTTCACGCAGTACAATGCCTTCGGTCTAACCCTTAGGAACACAGCACTTACATGGTTTCAGCCATTAGATGAGCGTCAGTTCAGGAGCATAGACCAACTCCTAGAGGCATTCATTGTAGAGTTCTCTAAGAGCGGCATAAGACACAATACCTCCTCATTGATTCACAGCTTCAAACAGACCCCCCAAGAGACTGTCAGATTGGCCGGAAGAAGATTTAGACAATATCTTGAAAGGTGCCCTATTTCGGAACTACCCACATCTGCTAAACAAGTAGCCTTATTCCTTGATGGATTGCTGAGTACGAAATTGAGATCCTATGTGTATCTGAAGGACCCTAGGACTATAGAAGAGTGTGTACGCATGTGCATTGACATTGAAGATAACCTAGGGGAAGAACTAGAGCTTTCCAAAATCTACAAAGATTCAGATAGTGCATCTAGTCACTCTTCCACGCAGTCCACATCAATTGAGGAACTTGCCGAAAAAGTAGCTCAGAAATTAGGTGTAACTAGCAAACAAATCCCAAGGTTTGCCCCTGTGAAAAGATGCTATACATGCGGTGGTGACCATATGGCGAATGTCTGCCCTATTATGGCTCAACCCCAAGTAAACCCTAGTAGCCAGTACTGCACCATAGAACGGAGATACACCAATCACACCGCACAAGATTGCCCATACAACAAGCAGGCAGTTAGGCAACCCTATCCGCAGCCCTACCAACAAGGCCGATACCAGAACCAAAATCCACCACCACAATATGCTAGACCCCAACAAACCTATCAGCAACCATATCAGGCCCAACAGAGACCCCAACCGGTGCTAGCTCAACAGCCTCCAAACCCCGCTAACGTGATTCCAGTAAAGTATGTTGTGGCAGAAGAAAACCTGAATAGGGCCATAGTACCAGTAACCCCATTGATCTCAGAAAGTGACCCGAGTGACCATAGCTTTGATTCTACACATGTCGATAGTCCCCAGGCTTACTACATGCAGTCTCCAGAACATGGTGAGTCCTACTTTAGTGAAGAACCAAGTGAACCTAGTTGGGAGTCGGATTACGCGAACGTCATGTATGCAAACCCCAACCCTAGGCCTCAACCTAGGCAGGTACGACCACCCTTTCCTAGAGGACCATGCTACCGATGTCAGGGGGATCACTTCATTCGTGATTGTCCCTTACCTCCACCTACACAAAATCAGTCCGTGACGATCTAAGGCTTTTGCCAAGATTGTGGAAAAGAGCATCTCTTACGAGATTGCCCAAAGAACCCCAATAATATGCCAAAAATCACTCCTATCAATGTGATTGGGTTGGTTGTGGATGCCTCAGGAAGTGTCACTTCCACTGCACCAGTGCAGGTGGTTACTAGAGCTCAGGCATTGCAGCAAAACCAAGAGGCAAGCCAGGAAAAGGGCCCAGAGGCTAGTGAAACCGAGAGCGTGACAAAGAAAAGGACTAGAGCGTGGAAAGATAGTCGAGAAAGAATGAAAAGACAATGGGCTAAAAAGATGAGTGAGCTTGAGGAAAGCATAAGAGAAACCAAAGCGAGGATAACTGAACTCACAGCTCCAACTCCCTCTCACATTACCCCGCCTCCACCACTCCCATCTCCATCCAACTCACCACCTTCCCCACCGCCTCATCAAATCCCACCACCCCCTATAGTAGGATCAGTCCTAGCTGACCCCACTCCTGAAGACCTAAATATGATGCTGAAAGCATATCAGGCCAGAATCCAAGAAGGGCCAACCATAACCGATCATGAAAAATGCTACCCTAGAGCCGAGCTAGAGCTTGAACGAACTAAGATTTATGCCAAAATGGTGGAATTGGCTCAGACCATGTTTGAGGCCAGCCGCCTATTTAACATTTCTAGTTCAGCTAAGACGCAGTTACACTTTGATGGACTGCTGGAAAGAATAGAGAAGCTGATTGCACAATCAGAGAAGGAAACTACCCCTCAAAGAAAGGATAGGGCAAGAGAACGGATAAGCCAGCCTCTTCAGGAAGCCCACGCACCTCCTCAAGAAGCCTATCTTCCTCCCCAAAAGGCAGATGGGCCTCCCCCGAAAGCTTATGTACCTCCACAGGTGACCCACATTCCTTCTCAGAGAGCGTATGAGCCTGTTCGGAAAAGTAATAGAATAAGTAATCCTCCCCAAGAAGCTTGTGCTCCAGCCATCTATGGGAACGAGGAGAGGGCCAACGATAGAATAAGCCCTCCTTCCCAGGTTGCTTACGTGCCTAATTCTACGGAGCCAGACACTTCTTCTTCTATGAATCGATTTGCACCAGACTTCCTACGAGAGATTCAAGAAGACAAATGGGATAACGAAAGTGAAGTCGCCCCTCCTTTTGAACTTGTGGATGATGCACACGATCAATTCCCACAAGACATCCCATCTATTTACGGGGAACATGAGAGTGCTCAGTCTCACGAGAGATTGGACTTTGAGTCTCATTCCATACAAGAGCTACCCCACTTCACAGGCCCATGGGAAGCAAAGTCCACATGTATGAGAGCACCCACAGTCATGGTAAGGAACGACGACTCAGTCATACCTAGGAACACAGAGGTAGTAAAGAACACCGAGGTGCATTGCGATCTCACTTTGGAAGAACTGCCTAAGAATAGACCAAACGCGCGGAAATATGCAGCCAGTCGAGTAACTGAAGTTGCAAAACCACGTTCCCGGGTAGGGTCCCATAGGACAGTGCCAGAAATTCCCTTGGACAAGATCGGAGATATGTGTGAAGGTGAAGAAGGGAACACTTATCTTCCCATTACCTACCAGGACTACACCACTAAGGCAATTTTGGACTCAGGTGCAGGAGTTGCAATTGCCACCACTTCCCTATGGAAGCGTTGGGGCAAGCCAGCACTCAGGCCAACGAGAATGAAATTGCAAATGGCCGATGGTCACATAGAGAGACCCCTAGGATTGCTAGAAGGAATAACTCTCACCACTTGTGGTGTTGAGTTTGAGCATAGCTTTGCTATATGTGACTTTAGCAAAAATCATGCCTATGAGATGATTTTAGGAAGACCATTTATGTGACAGTTGCAAGTGGTACAGGATTGGGGAACCAACTCCTTGTATTTGCAACACTTGGGCGTTACAACCAAAGTCAATCTCAAGGACTATTCTCATAGAGATGTCCCTCCTATCCAGTGGAATCCCATCCATAGAGCCAAAGATGATACGGAATCTGTGCATTCCATAGAATCTGGATCCTCATGGATGCATGAAGACACTCACTTATGGATGTGCAAGGTAGCAGTAGAAGAAGAGAAGAGAGAAAAGGCCAGAGAAATAGGTGCAAAAGAGACACATAGAGCAATTCAAGACCCAGCCTATGCACTTGTAGTTTTTCCTGATGAGGAATTTGAACCCCATGGCTGGGCAGAAATTTTAGCAACAATGGACGTAGCCATCAATGAAGAACAATGGACACCTCACTGTGATGAGGATGGCTATGACATTTCAGTCTTCTCCATAGAGCCAATCATGGGAGAGGCAGTTCTAGAAGAATGCGAACCTAGCCCTGATGCATTTGAGGACGCAAGTGACTCCGATCTAGAGTCAATCATTATGGACCCACCATTTGCATCAGATGAAGAATACTTCCATGAAGTAGAATTTCAACCCCAGAGGCATGGAGAGCTGACAAATGATGTAAGATTAGCAACACATGTGAGCCCAACGGAAGAAGGAAAGAAACGAAAGAAGAGAGAAGTCTCACCAGAAGAGGAAGAGTCTTTGTTTGAGGTCCCGGAAAATTTTAAGAAGTATGAGATAGATGACAGGAGAGTCATGATAAGAATGCCTAAACGAGAGGCACAATCAGGAGAGGCCTATGATAACAAAGAAACTACCAAGAAAATTGTAGTGGCCCTAGAAGAAGGAGAGGAGAGATGTACGTACATAGGCCATGACCTCACAAAAGAAGAAGAGCATGAATTGGTTGCCTTGCTAAGAGAATACAGAGATGTATTCGCTTGGAGTTACAAGGATTTGAAAGGTGTTGACCCTGACATATGCTCACACACTATCCCCATGACCTCAGATGCCAAACCCTCTAAGCAAAAGCCTTATACATATAACGATAATTACGCTACTAAGATCAAGGAGGAGATAGATAGACTGGTCGAAGCTGGATTTATCTATGAAATTGAGCACACTGAATGGGTATCCCCCATCGTGGTGGTGCCCAAGAAGAATGGCAAGCTACGTGTGTGCATTAACTTGAAAAAGGTTAATGCCGCCACGATTCGAGATAACTATCCGCTTCCCATCACAGAACATCTCTTAGAAAGAGTGGCAGGCAAGGAAGTGTACAGCTTCCTTGATGGATTTTCGGGCTACAATCAAGTAGCCATAGCTCCAGAGGATCAGCATAAGACAGCCTTTGCCACAGAATGGGGCATTTTTGCTTTTAGAGTAATGCCATTTGGGCTTACCAATGCACCAGCTACCTTCCAGAGGCTGATGTGCCATGTGTTTAAGGAGTTCCTGAGGAAGAGTTTAGAAGTCTATGTTGATGATCTTTGTGCTCATTCCAATGTTAGACAAACCCATATTCCTGAACTCAGACAAATCTTTGACAAATGTAGAGAATACCAAGTCTGCCTGAACCCAGAAAAGTGTGTTTTTATGGTCAGGCAAGGCAAGATTCTAGGACACATAGTGTCAAAGAATGGCATATCTACCGACGAAGAAAAAGTGAGAGCCATAGCAGAGCTACCTAGGCCAAAGAATGTCAAGGAAGTACAAGCTTTCATGGGGCATTGTGGTTATTATCGACGATTTATACACATGTATGCTGTCATTGCAAAGCCCATGTACGGACTTCTGACAAACTTTGAGTGGACGGATGAATGTGAGAATTCCTTCCAGGAGCTTAAACGAAGATTGTGTTCAGCACCAATCTTGACCACACCAGATTGGAATAAGCCATTCCATGTTCATGTGGATGCATCCAATTATGCCATTGGATGTGTGCTTGCACAACCTACTGGTGAAGGTAATATGGATCTTCCAATTGCCTATGCCAGTAGACAATTGAATGCGGCTGAACGGAATTACACCACTGCAGAGCGAGAAGGATTAGGCATGGTATATGCAGTTAAGAAATTTAGACACTATTTGCTTGCAAATAAGTTTAAATTTTTTACTGATCATCAGGCATTGTTATATCTTGTAAACAAGCCATGCAATACAGGAAGATTAGTAAGATGGTTTCTCTTGCTCATGGAATATGACTTTGAGGTTGTGGTAAGAAAAGGGAGGACTCATTTGAGAGCAGATCACCTCTCTAGGCTCACATCGGGAGAAGCCCCACAAGGAGTGTCAGATGACCTTCCTGATGCTTACTTGTTTAATTTGGAAGTTGTACCGCAGTGGGCTAAGCCATTGGTACCAGTATTGACATACGGGCCTAACCATCCAGTGGTAAACACACGGAATAGAGAGATTGTAAAAGCCCAAAAGTACCACATCATGGCAGGAAGCATGTACAAGCACACAGATCAAGGGATCTTGGCTTGTTGCGTAGAAGAGGATGAGTACGCTAAATGGTTGCAATTAGCACATGTAGGTGCGTTAAAGCAACACCATTCAAAGCAACGAACTTTACAAATTCTAAAGAGATTCGGAGTGCATTGGCCAACTATGGAAGCGGATGTCCAAAAGTTGTGCAAGGAATGCCCAATCTGTTGCACTAAACCACCTGTGGAACACGCTACTCTTTATCAAGTATCCATAGTGCCAGATTGGAGCGAACCTCTAGTATCCTTCCTGAGGACAAACACATGTATTCACGAGATACGGGCTACCTATAGAGCTTGTAAGTGATAGAGGCACTCATTTCTTGAACGAAGTGATTGAAAATCTACTCCAAGAATTCTTGGTAATACACAAGAAGTCTGCCCCTTATCACCCTCAAGCTAATGGGCAAGCTGAGAGCACTAATAAAATCTTATGCAATGTACTGACAAAATTAGTGAACACTAAACGCTCTGATTGGGACAAACAGCTACACCATGCTGTTTGGGCATACCGAGTTGCCTACAAAACGGTACTCCAAGCCACCCCCTTTCAGATGGTATTCGGCCAAAACGCTGTGCTACCCTTGGACTTCTTGATCCCTACATTGAGAGTAGCACAAGAGCACGAATGGACAGGTCATGAGCTCTCCTCTAGGATCTTTGACCTTGAACGATTAGGAGAAACAAGACTGAGAGCCGCCGCAGGAATATATGCAGCCAAGAAGAGACAGAAAGCATATTTCGATGCCCATGTGAAGGATAAAGGCTTGAAAGCACGAGATCTAGTCCTAGTCTATACACTGAAACAACACGCGAGGAAGCTAAAAAAGAGAGGCTACGGACCTATGGTTATCAATAGGATCTCCACGAGTGGAGCAGTACAATTGGCCACATTAGAGGGTGTTGTTCTCCCTAACTATATTAGCGGATGCAGAGTCAAGTTGTATCAGGAACCCCTCACGGAAGAAATGCTCAGCCGACTCAACACTGCTAAGAAACGCAAAGAGGAAGAGAAGCGAATTAGAGAAGAAGCTCAAGCAGAAGCTTTAGAACGCATCAGACGGATGAAATTACGAAGGCAAGGTAGAGAGCAGCCTAGGACAAATGACTATGCAGATCAAGGATATCATATGGCAATGTGTGAAGTCGCAGGTACCAGCTCACCTAGGATAACTGATCGACGTCCTTTCGTAACCCTAGATATAGGACAAGGAAAAAGTGCAAGGACTGTAAGAGCCTTGATTGACTCAGGTGCAGCCACTAGTGCTGTTAGAATGTCTTACTGTCAAGAGTTACAGTTAACTGTCAATCCTGTGGAGGCATATCTCATAGGACTGGGAGGCGTGGAAACCCCTTGTATGGGCGAGGTGGAACTTCCCCTCTACATTCATGATGAGGCAATGACAGTTAAAGTACTAGTGTGTCAAGATGAGGATCTCACTGAACCTCTTGTCTTGGGTCAAGACTGGATCTATGACCAAGCAGTCAACTTAAACCTAAGAGGTGGACTTCTTCAGGTATGGGTCAATCATAGTCGAATTACGGTAGAGTTGGATAATGGAGCACTCAAGGAACTAGAAAGGGCACAGACTCCTGGTCCCTCCAGGGGTGCACATGAAGTTGACCATGCTGTTCTTGTCCAAAACTATGTGTTGCAGAGGAATGCTATTCGCAAAAAAGGAGTCAGGGATGCAAAGGAACTTCCAAAGGCCAGAAGGAGGCAACAACCAAAGGTGGATCAAAGACAGAAGAGGCAGAGTACTACCTATGCCGGACATCAAAAGAACCTGCACAGCAGAATGTCTCAACAAGGGAACCAAGTGTGGGTGCAAAAAGGCGAACACCCAGTTGCACCCACGCCAACCGCACTGGCAAAGCCTCTTATTAGTAACCAACAACCCGTCACTAATAAGAGGTCTTTCGGAAATTCTTCTGCTAACGGGAAATCTATTTGGGTGCCCAAAAAGTCGATGAAGGCTAGCCCACAATCAAGACAAATTTGGGTGCCTAAGGCTTGTTTGCGGGCTCAAATAGCTACACCAATAACACACCCTACACAGCATGATCCATTCACTCGCACAGCCTACATCTACTCATTTTCAACACCAAGGCACATGCGCACGAACAGAGTCAGCTGTAAATGGGCCCCTCAAAGGCCTCATGTTCAACCAAGAGCAAAACCCATCCACTACATTTGGCAGCCCAAGACTTGTAACAAACCCCCTGACCCCGATTGTAAATTTATGACCACCTGCTAACCGCGTCACTCTCACATCACATCATTTTGCTTAGCTCTTAGGTCTACCTAACTTCTAACTACACACACTAGCACCGAGCACTTTTTAACCCCTAACCACTCCCGAACTTTAAGTTAATGTTGTAACAAGGGACACCATGTCATTTTTGTGTCCATTGCAATGTTAACATTTATTCATATATTCTCACAGAATCCGCTGCGACATTTTCAACATGGCGGAGGCAGCAGGAACTAGCTCTCACACAGAAACAAACCCGCAAGTGGTGGACTTGGACAGTTTACCCGTTTTGCCTGAGACAATTGAAAGACCAGAAGAATTGCAGGCCGTCAAAATCATACCTATTGCGGACCCTCCGCGTGGCCACACCATGCCCGTGGGAAAGACTTCACATTGGTTTACCGAGGTGGCAGGACCCTTGGGGGAAGGAACGTACCTATGGGAATCAGAGTTGGACTACAATGGAAAGCAAGGCAGATACCATTTCTTTACAAGAGAATTTGAGAAGTTACAAAATGCGGAAGGTCTACGTCCGATATGGGAAAAAGCCGGATTGAGTGCATATTTCAGTGCCCGACTCCCAAAACCTGACTTCATGCGATGCTACTATCTCATCAACACCTTGACTCCAAATCCGAACCCAAAAGGTGCAAGCTCATTTGTGATTCCATCTCTGACAAAGGGGAATGAGCTCAAGAGGTTTAGGCTATCAAACAATTTGGTGAGAGAAGCTCTAGATATGCGCGGCATGCATATTCCTACAGAGAAGGAAACCCTAGTACCGGACTACATGAAGAATCGAAGTCTCACCAAACTCAAGGACATGGTATCCATGACGCCTAATATTGCAATACATCTTCGCATGTGCATGCAACACTTTGCTTTTCCGGCGCAGGATAGATTCACCATGCCGCACAAAAAGATTTGGTTTAGCCTGTATCTAGCAGAGACGCAGAACCTCACCATCAACCTACCCCACTGGATAATTGATCAGATACACTTAGCTCACAAACGCTGGCCGCGGAAACAGGTTTTATATGGTTGTTGTGCTCTGACAAGAATCATTTATAGGTGTTTGGCTTATGACATTCCGATCCAACGGGCCCTAATGTGGAATCGGGTTGAGCAGTTTAGAGGCAGGACATCCACGGGACCCCCTTCTAAGAAGATGAGAGGCACGGTCCAAGTCCCATGTGCTCAACCACGTGGAGCCACCCTAACACCAGACGTCACCCCGCCACCCCGAAGAGTCCGACCATTCACACTCCGACTTCCAAGACGCAGCACCGATGGTTCCACCTTGATATTCCCTCCCATCCCAACGGATCTCGAATTTCCTAGTGGTGCACCTTTGGAAGAACTCACTAATGAAGACTTCGAACAACTACTACAGGATGTAGAGCTGGAGACAGAAGAGGCACAACAAGCGGAGAATGTACAAACGCAGGCCACAACCTCCCAAGCACCTGTCACACCTGTTGAAGTGGATGCAGAAGATGACGAAGATGAAGAACAGGAGGATGATGAGGAGGAGTATGATCAAGAGCACCAAGAGGAGCAACAAGAAGTGCCAGAACTTGTAGGTGCACCTGCATATACAGCTCAACTACGAAGGCTATACGACACTATCAAAGCAGTACAAGAAAGGCATCAACTCTCTCTGGTATCAGGTCAAGCTTTGATGCAAGAAATGCTATCAGATGAAGGGGTGGACCAACACTTCATTGACACCCTCAAATTAGTGTCAGACTCTTTAGGAGTTCCAGAGGCTGTCCACACCGCAGTCCGCGAGTCCGTAAGGTATGACAAACGCAGAGTGGATACGTTACCACGAGCAGGTAAGACTATCAGGATACCCGTCACAGAACCAGAAGTACCCATTGAGACCACAGCCACCCCCATAACCACCACTGACCTCTCCGCTGAAACCTTCGTTCAGACATCACCCATCTCACCCTAGCATCCTCCATCACCACCTTCTCCGCCCCCACCACCACCTCCCACCTTGGAAGAAACGACAGTCATCACCTCTACCTTCACTTATAATCCATCCTCATTCACATCATTCTCATTTCGAGAACCCACCTCACAAGACACCCTCTTCTCCTTCGTCACCAATCCCTTGTACACTTCGACCCGTCTATCCTCTGAACCCATGACTGGCCATCCCATAATTACAAGTGTAGTTGGAAACCCAGCACCCACAGAAGGCACCCTGTGTTTCCCGACCTATCCCCCAATACGGGTACCTCCATTCCATGACCCTCACTTCCCATCTGGCCCCTACACCTCTTTCAACCTGACTGCGCCACCCCAATACCCGTCCCTTGTGGAGCAGATCATCCGCTCTCCAATGTTTCCGAGGCACATCTTTCCGATGTTCGCAACGACATCAATTTACACGAACACCACACTCACTTCACCTACCATACCCACTTACATGGTAGCCCCTGCACACACCACCTTGTCTGACCCAATGGACATTTCACCAACCACAGCACCTCTCCCCACGATTTCCCCACCTTCCCCTCCCTTGCCCCCCACATCACCACTCACATCATTGGCACACACAGCATTCACTAACCCCCTACCCAATCCCACCTCCCCTGCATTTCAAACTTTTCCCCTTGCATCTCATAATGTAAATAGCACGTTCAGCACATTACTTCAGTGTGCACATCAGCTACAACAAGACTACCATCAATTGGAAGAACGCACTGCTGCCCTCCAAGCAGAATCTCAACGTCTCCAAGCTAGAGTCACCACTCTTGAAGCTGACTACCTGACGCTCCTAGACGAGCATACCACACTACAGCAGGCTCACTCCGAATTGGAATCAAAGACATCAACTGTAGATGACCAAGCAGTCAAGGAATTAGAAACAGTGCTTCAAGCGCAAATGATATCTAACGCTACACTCAGACGCAACATTGGGCTATTAAGGAAGCATATGGCCGCAGCACTAGAAGAGAACAAACGACTTCAACAACAAAACCAAGACAACTTTGAAGCGGCTATGGAAGGAACCGTAGGAGCAACCATTAGCCCTACCAGATATAGAGCAGTTCCATCAGAAGACATCCGCATCTTACTTGAGGAGCATGCAAATTTCTTGGAGTCATATGAAAAACTAGAGACTGAATGTGCTGATCTAAAGAAACAGATAGCCAGTGTAACCACTGCTCAACAGGAGCCGGTAATCTCACAACAATCTACAGAAGAAATGGAGACCCTCCGAAAACAGGTGGCAGAACTCCAAGCACGCCTCTTACCATATGAACGGCCACCCTCGCCCATTGAAGAACCAGAACCTGAAACAGTAGTGGAAATCCCCGTCGATGACAGCTATGAAGAGCCATACAAGCCTATGCCGACGCCTGGTGGTCGAACTACAGAAGAAGGACAAGACACGTTAGAAATTCAAGTTCCAGACTGGGTCAAAAGGGTCGAGAAAGTGGGTAAGACACATGATGATTGTGTGGCTGTGCAAATGCAATCTCTCACAAATCTGGAAGAAACTGTCCTTCGGTCTTCCTACTTTCAAAATTTATCCCATCAACGGTTAATCACAACATCAGAATCGCAATATATGCCTTATTTTGTCTTACTACATGATTATAATGCAGAAGTCAAAAGACATACAGGGAAGGAGCCCACGTTTGCCACTCAATTTGAGATAGGGGATTTACCGACAGATGCACGTGCTGGCTCGATTTTCCAACCTAATTGGCGTGCACGTTTACTCACCGATTACCCAGAGATGATGAGTACCTGGGCAACCATGCCACTATACATCAAGTATAATCCATGCTATTGTCCAGTGGTACGTCGCAGATCCTGGCAAGCATTTGCAATTAAGGTACGCAACAATAAAGAGTGCTCGGCTTGGGTTAACTATCCGTATTTTGCTCCACCTCGAGGACCTCCAACCGTAGCCTACATGATATCAACAATTCGACACTGGTCTACACGTTTGAATAACGTACCCGACATCGCGGCGAAAATGTGTATGAAGATATTCGAGCTCATGACCAATGTCTTCAAAACCTTTCGGAATGTCCAAGCTCCATACATCTCTGCCCCTGGATTCTCTCAGGGCAACAAGGATTTAGTCTACGACATGAGCCAAACCCCCTCGGTCGCTATCATCTTTGCTTGGCATGCACGAATAAAGTACTTGCCCGCATGCTTCAAGCAGACATTTGAGGAAATGTTCTCTACGGGATTCTGGGAATACAATTCCGAAATTTTCATTCCCAGACCCACACATTTGCTACATCTATTCGCAGTAGAACAAGCGATCCATGCAGATCAGTTACGTCTGCCACATCCGGACATTCCAGGACCAATCAATTGGGATCGTATGATGACAGATTTGGCCAGAGGACTACGCTTACAAGAACATCAGCTTGCCACTCAGGTTGTGGAATATTACATCCAACACTCCCAGCAACAAGAGTCTGTCAGGGACGACAGACGCGAGAGAGGGGGGGGTGTTGAGAGCAGTATGGGCACCCAAGGACTGACTAGACAAAGAAGTCAGCGGAGAGAGTCAGAACAAAGTGAAGGAGTAAGTAGACAAAGTAGTCGACGCAAATCTGGCAGATAGGCCCTTCAATTTTTCTCAATTCTTGTAACAGTGATTCTTATCACTAACAATCATTGTAAATACCATCTCATATTTTTGTAGCTCCATTTTGTGCAAGCCAAGGAGCCCTTGAGCTTGAGGAGCCTTAGAAGTACCTACATATCAATTTTCGTATTTTTTAGACTCCGTTTAAGCCCTCAAATTGGCCCTGGAACCTAATTTTTAACTAGGCCGGACACTAGGTCTGGACAGGGCCAAAACCTAGTCAAAAACTATAAAAAGAGCTAGAGAGCTCATTTTTGAGGTTAGATTGTAATTGAAACGAACTTGTAAGAGCATTTTGAAAGTAATCTAAAAGCTCCATTGATTCTCTCTCTTTGTCTTGCCGTGTGTGCGCGCGTGTGTGTATGTGTGTGCATGCTTGTGTGCTTCTCACTCACGCACTTGTGCCGCCACTTGCTCGAGGTCTTCATACCATCCTCACGTCTTCCCGGATTGACATTAAAGGAGGTGCTACTCATCACTGAACTACAATTTGGTCTAACCCTAACTAGACGTGCACTATCTTGGTTCATTCCCTTGAGAAAGGAAATGTATCCAGATATCGAATCTTTCCTTGAAGCCTTCATAGGGGAATTCTCAAAAACTGGAATAAAACATAGTACAACTACCTTGATACATATCTTTAAACAGCAAAAAGATGAAAATGTCAGAGAGACAGCTAGGGGATTCAAGCAATACATTGATAGATGTCCCAGAGAGGAGGTACCATCCATGGCAAGACAAGTATCTCTATTCATAGAAGGACTTAGAAGTGCACAATTAAGAACCTTGGTGTATTATAAGAGATGTCCTAACCTAGGAGCAAGTGTGAAAGAAGCAATAGATTTGGAGGATAACAGAGGACAATATCTATTAGCATTTGATCAACCTAGAACAAATGAAGATAAAATCCCACCAGTAGAAGAATTAGCACAAGCCATTGCTAAAGCCCTAGAAGTTGGCACCAAGACAAATTTGATAAACACCAGGATAGCAACAAATAAAAAATGCTATAACTGTGGAGAAAATCATTTGGTTCAACAATGTCCTTATCAAAAACCACAACATTTGCAAGATAGAAAAACACTCAAATAAAGGACATTAGAAAGAAAATGGACAAATCCCACCAGAGAAGAATGCTTCTACAATAAACAACCCATTAAAGAAAGAGAATATGTGAACCAACACAACTTACAAAGAGAATCTGGATTTGTTGAGCAACCAAGACCTGTACTTGGACAACAACCACCTTTACCAACAAATGTAGTACTAGTGAAATACACACCAATAGAAGAAGAAAGCTCAAGACTTAGATCATTTTATAGAGAGGATTATCATTGGAATGAAGGATATCAAGAAGATTGGGAAGGATATGAACAAAGAGAACCAGAACTGTAAGCCTTGGACTTCGGAAATGGGAGAATTGAAATGGACACAGCCACATTCATGTATATAACTAATAATTACATGTCCAATTCAAAACCTCAATTCAAAGGGAGTCAAAAGATAACTTGTTATAGATGTGGGGGAGAACATTTCATTAGAGACTGCCCACAACCTCCTACACTAAGAATAGAAGGAGCCTATTGCAAGGATTGTGGTAGAGAACACTTAATAAAGGATTGTCCAAGAAACCCTCAAAAACAACAAAACACATCTAGTAACATACCATTAAAAACAGTTAACATAATGGAGCAAGAAGAATTGAGTGACCATGACCAAGTGACTGTAAATGCTATAACAAGAGCACAAGCTAAACAACAAGAAACAACAAAGGAGACACATACACAAGAACATAAGAAAATTCCATTTCCAAAAGTAAAGAAAAACAGACAAGAAGGAAGATGGGAAAGAAAAATAAGAATGGGTAAAAATTTGGAAGAAGAGACAATGGAACAGACAAACAATAGCCAACCACAAAACACACAGACTCAGGAAGAGACAAAAAATTCACAAAGTCTAGAAACTTTGATAAGAGCATACAAAGGAAGAATTCAAGATGGACCAAATCCTACAGATCATGTGATGGCATATCCTATGCCAGATTTAGAAGATGAAAGGATGCAAAGATGTAAAAAAATCATACAAGAAGCACAACTCAAGATAGGGGAACCAGACAATTATCAAACAATAGTTGAAGGAGCAAGTGCAACAGAAACCAGAAAACATCTTGATCAAGAAGAAAAATCACAAATAACCTTCCAAATCAATATAGACAAGCATTGTACAATTTTATACCACACCACAATGGAGGAGATAGTAAAACAAAATCCTCATTTACAACACAACATGAAAAAGTGGGAAACCAAGTCAAAGAACCTAGATCCACAACAACAAGGGTTGGAAGAGTTGTTGTACATACCTATTGACAAAATAAGAGGATATTGTGAAGGGGAAGAAGGAAACTCAACTCTGAGAATACAATTTGGTGAAAATCATGCCAAGGCTATATTAGATAGCGGATCAGGAGTGGCTATCATGACTAAACAAACTTGGGAGAAATGGGGAAAAAATGAGTTAATACCCACTTAAATGAGATTACAAGTTGCAGATGGACACATAGAAAAACCCCTAGGAATATGGAAAAAGGTGATTGTGGAGATATGTGGAATAGAGATAGAGCATACTTTTGCCATAATTGAATTCCCACAATCCACTTCATATGAAATTATCCTAGGAAGACCATTTATGAGACAAATGCAAATTGTGCAAGATTGGGGTAATGATTGCCTATATCTTCAGAGCAAAGCAAGGATAACTAGGGTGAATTTAAGAAATGGTCAATATTGTGATATATCCCCTCAAGAATGGTTTAAAGTACATCAAAATCAGAAATTAAGTGAAGAATCAAGGAGTGAAGATCAGAATGAGACAGAATCATCAATTTGGAAATGTAATATGATAAGGAAACACACAGACAAAAAAAGGATGTTAAGAAAAGAAGATTGTCTAGGAGAGAGGAAATCACAAGATGAAAGCTACATACCACAAGAATTTAAAGATGAAGAATTTGAGCCTTATGGTTGGAATCAGATTTTGACCACCATGGATTTAGCTAATGATGAGTATGTGGGGGTAAAATTCCAAAATGAAGAAGGATATGATATCTTCCACATAGGAATACAAATGATAAAGGTGTCAAAAATAGAGGAAGACTAGGAGGAAGGAATAATATTAAAAAATGGGAAAACACAATATCTAGAAGAAGTAGAAGTTATAGATGTTATAAAAGACAATCCTAGGAAAATATAGAAAAAACAAACACAAGGAAATAGAAAAAGATGAAGAAGCTGAAAAAAATAAAAAGATAACAAATAAAGATCAACAGTTTGATGTACCTTCAAATTTCAAGACATATGAAGTAGAAGACAGACTACTTCTAAAAATGAAACCAAAAAGAGAAAAGAAAAAGGGGGAGGCATATGACAAGGAACAAACTAAGAAGGTGATGATCACTCAAGAAGAAGGGGAAGAGAGACATATTGTAATAGATGATGACATGACAAATCAAGAGGAGGATGCATTGAGGAATTTGGCCAGAAACTATAGGGATGTGTTTGATTACAGCTACAAGGATTTGAAAGGAATTGACCCTAAAATCTGTGAGCATAAGATTCCTATTACACCTAATGCAAAACCTAGCAAGCAAAGACACTATACATTTAATGACAAATACTCTGCTAAAATAAAGGAAGAAATTGACAAGCTGCTGGCAACCAGTTTCATCTATGGGAAACTCAGGATATGCATTAACTTGAAAAAGGTGAATGCTGCAACTATAAGGGATAGTTATCCATTACCCATAACATACCATCTTTTGGAAAGAGTTGCAGGTAAGGAGGTCTATAGTTTTCTGGATGGTTTTTCAGGATATAATCAGGTAACCATAGCTTTGGAAGACCAACATAAAACTGCCTTTTCCACAGAATGGGGAATCTATGCTTTTACGGTTATGCCTTTTGGTCTAACTAATGCCCCAGCAACTTTTCAAAGATTAATGTGTCACATATTCAAAGAATTCCTTAGAAATATAATGGAAATTTATGTGGATGATCTTTTCACTTTTTCATTAAAAAGACAAGCTCATTTGAAGGATCAGAAAATATATTCAAAAGATGTAGAACATACAGAGTATGTCTAAATCCAGAGAAATGTGTGTTCTTTGTGAGGCAAGGGAGAATGTTGGGTCACATAGTTTCTAGAAATGGAATTTCAATGGATGAAAGAAAAATTAAGGCCATAGTGGAACTTCCAAGACCAACAAATGTAAAAGAACTTCAAACTTTCATGGGACATTGTGGGTATTATAGAAAATTTGTACACAAGTTTGCAGACATTGCAAAACCCTTGTATGCTTTGATCACAAAATTTGAGTGGACCAAAGAGTGTGACCAAGCTTTTGAGATTTTAAAAACTTGTTTGATAACAACACCAATTCTGAAAACCCCACAGTGGGATAAAATTTTTCATGTCCTTGTGGATGCTTCAAATTATGCTTTGGAATGTGTGTTAGCACAACCAATAGAAGGGAGAAAATTAGATTTTCCAATTGCTTATGCTAGTAGGCAATTGAATTCAGCAGAAAAAAAGTATACAACCACTGAGAGGGAAGGGTTGGGAATGATATTTGCTGTGAAAAAATATAGACATTATCTTTTGGCCAACAAGTTTAAATTCTTTGTGGATCACCAAGCTTTACTCTACTTAGTAAACAAACCATGTCACACAGGTAGGATAGTCAGATGGTTTCTTCTACTGATGGAATTTGAGTTTGAGGTAGTGGTCAGACAAGGAAAAACTCATCTGAGAGCAGACCATTTGTCTAGGATCCAAACCAAAGAGCCAAGTTCACCTTTAGAAGATGACTTGCTAGATGCATATCTGTTCAAAATAGAAAGTATTCCTGAATGGGCCATGACTTTAGTCCCTTTGCTAACCATGGGACCTTTCAGAACATCTGGAAACAACACACATCTGGTATTACAAAGTAGGAATTTTGTACTACTAGCTGGACATTTGTATCATCTCAATCAGATGGGTATATTGGAATATTGTACTCCAGAAGATGAGCAGCAGGAGTATTTAAGAAGAGCTAATTGTTGGAATCCCTATATTCATGCTTCCATGATAGTCACCCTAAATAATCTCAATAGGATGGGAGTACATTGGCCTAATAAGATTCAAGATGTAAAAAAGTATATTTCCAACTGCTGGGAATGCCAATCCTTGCAAAATTCAGAAATTATAACCTTATACTGGTTTCATAAAAATCTAGTTTGGAGTGCAAACATAACTGAGGAGTTGAAAAGAAACAAGAAAGGAAAGCTAGTAAGAGCTAGTGCAGACTCAAAGAATCTACAAATGATTTCTGAAGAGTATCAACTGATAGGAGATCAATTGTACAAGAAAGGAATGGATGGATATTTAAGAATCTCTGTTCCTGAAAATAAATATATGGAAATGTTAGAGATGGCACATTTTGGAGTGGTAGGAGGACATTTTTCAAGTGAAAGAACTGCTAAACTCAAAGCAGGTATCAAATAATCTTAAGGTAGATTCTAATAAGAAAGAACACTAGGGGAGAAAAGTCCCCACCCATAACAGAAGGAAATCGGTAAATATTGGCCTGAAACATGAAGTTCTAGTAAAAAAAATTAGTAACCCTTTTCAAGTGCTAGAAGAGCACAATGAATCTACAGGTAATGGCTGCAATCAAACAGATACTGATAGGTGTGCTGGTAATACTGATGACTGTCAAGGGGTCGAGACTGGTTGGACTGTGGTGGGTAAGAAGGGTAACCTTCAATCTTGCTCCCCAAGCAATGGTAACTCCTGTGATTCTGGATCTTCAGATGATGATGAAGCTAACATTATGTTGACTACAGATGAAACATTCAGTGAACAACTAAACAAAAATGATGAAGAAAATTTTCCGCAGGTAGGAACAGGTTTCCTTGATACTGATGTGTCAATGTCTATTGATAGATTAGTAACCCCTGTACCTAAAGATAAGGTTATGCCTAAAATAATGGAGGCTATCAGAACCTCCAGCTCGGTGGTCAAGCCTCTGAAGAGTCATAAGAAATGAGATCGGCTGGGAAGTATTTCTCTTTTACATCTTAATGGATAAAATCTCTATATTGTCTTTGAATGCTAAAGGGATCACTGATCCTACTAGATGCAAGGTTATCAATAATTGGCTAAGAGACTCCTCCTTTTTGCCTAACTTAATCTGCTTGCAGGAATTATAGGTGGGTGGGTTCCAATTAAATTCTAATCTGCAGATTGTCTCCAATAATTCTTCCTGGTATCACACTAATCACTGTGGTAAGGGTGGATCTGCCATTGGTATTAATTCTAACCTTAAGCACCTTGTGGTTGAAGTGTTGTATAGTGACTCTAATCAGTGGGTTGCTTTGAAGTGTAAGGAACCTCTTTCCTTTACAATTGTTAGTGTTTATGCTGCCAACAATTCTATGGACAGAACAAGATTTTGGGAGGAAATTGGTAAGCTAAATGGTGACATTATTCTGACAGGAGACTTTAATATGGTTACTAACTCCTCTGATAGAACTGGTAATAGCAATAATATTATTGCGGGTAATGAAAAAAATTGTTGGTTTGATATGGTTAACCTTCACAACTTGTTTGATGTCTCTATCAATACTGGGCATACTTGATGTAATAGGAGTAACAACAATAGGTTGTCTGCTAGACTTGATAGGTTTTACATGAACACTAATAGGTTTCAGGGTCTGTGGAATAGTTCCTGTTCTATTGATCCTACCTTGCAGCTGTCTGACCATGCTCCGCTTATTATCAAGCTTTTTGGCAACAACCCTAATTACAGGGCTGGTTGGCCTCACATTGATATGTCCCTTATTAGATTACCTATTGTGAAAGAAGAAATTACTAAAACTTTTCAGAAGCATTTTGTCGTGGGTTGTTCCCCTTTTAAAGCCTGAGAAGAAGCTATCAAAGATATTCTGAGGATTCTTACCCATTACAAGAAGAAGGCTAAGGAATTCAGGTATAAAAGAAGGATGATGATTATTAAGAAGATAGACAAGATTGAGAACTCTAACAAGCCTGCCTCTGATAAGAATCAGAGAATCCTTGAACTTCAGGATAAGGTGAGGTATGAAGATTATCTTCTTGCTTGTGGTACCCTTGCCACATCTAGAGAGTTTTGGGCTAGAAAAGTGGACAAACCTAACAAAAACATGTTTGAGATTTTGAGAAAAAAAAAAGCTAGAGATTTCATTCCTATGATTAAGAAAAGTACTGGTGATGTTGCTTCCTGTATGAAAGAGAACTTGGAGGAGGCTGTTTGCTTCTTTACCAATGTTTTCTCTGTGCCTCCCAAGAGAGGGGAGCACATCTGGAGTGCAAGAGCTGCCATTGCCTAGTGCAGGAAGAAAATGGTTCCTCCTGGCTTGGTCTCCCTCCGGGATCTCCCCCTCTCTGCTAGTGAGATTAGAGAAACCATTAGTAAATTGAGGCCCTGCAAGTCTCCTGGTCATGATGGCATACCTAATGAATTTTTTCAGGTCTTTAAAGATGAGTTGGTGCCCATTATTCTCTGGATCTGGCAAGAAGCCATAAGAAGAGGACCCCTTTCTACCTACATCAACACTAGAGCGATCAAGTTGATTCATAAAAAAGGAAATAAGGATGATCTCAACAATTGGAGACCTATCTCCTGTCTGACTTCTTTATATAAAATTTATGCTACCTCTTTGGCTAGAAGATTGAGTCCCCTGATGGATAGTATCATTCTCCCTAAACAAAAAGGCTTTATCTCTGGTAGGTACATCCTTGATGCCATTATCACTCTTTGGGAAGGTGTGGACTTTGCTAGGGAAATGAATACTGATGTTTTCTTTTTCAAAGTTGATTTTGATAAAGCTTATGATAGGGTTGAATGGGACTTTATCTTACAGTCTCTGCATGATATTGTTTTGGGAAGAAATTTCATCAAGTACACTAGCATTTTGTTTGGTAATGCCTGTTCTAAAGTTGCAATGAATGGTCAATTGTCTTCCCCTTTTAAACTGTGTAGATCTATAAGACAGGGTTGTCCCTTGGCCCCTCTTTTGTTTGCTATCACTAGTGATGCTCTTGGTTGGCTTGTCAAGGATTGTATCAATAAAGACAACATTAAAGGTTTGGAAATTCCCTAGGCTCATTCTCAACTTTGTCTGCAGATGTTTGCTGATGATACCAACCTCTTGATGAGGGTTGATGAGCTGTCTGCTGCTAACTTTTTGAATTGTCTTAATACCTTCTGTCTTGCTAGTGGCTCTGTTGTTAACCATAATAAAACTGGTTCTTATGCTACTAACTGTTTGGTTCCTAATTGTGTCCAAGATTTAGGGTGTGAAATTATCAAAAAAGGTGTTGTATTCAGACTACTTGGTATACCCATTGGCTTTGATATCACTTATGAGCGGAGATGGAATTGGGTGCTTGAGAAGTTTAGGACTAAAATATTTAAGTGGATTAACATGCAGTCCAACCTTTCTCAAAGGACTTTTGTTCTGAAACATTTTATTCTTCCTTATCTCACCTATTTCTGGCTTGTTGGCAACCGACTAAAAAGCAACTGTCTCAGGCTGTGTCTTTGGCCAGGAGGTTCCTGTGGGGAGGAAGCAAAGTCCCCAAAGTGGCTTGGAAGGTGTGTTGTATGAAAAAGTCTGAAGGTGGTCTTGGATTGACTTGTCCTACCAGAATGGCTACTCAAATGGCTGCCAAGTGGATTCTCAGAGTTATCTCTTCAAATGATTATTGGGCTTGTTTGATTAAAAGGAACATAGATAAATTTTACCTTAAAAATAATAAAAGTTGGTGTAACCTCAAGCTTTGGGATATTTTAATTTCTCCTACTCTGTTTGTTCCTAAAGGAAGCCCTTTGATCTGCAGTTTCTGGAATTCTTGGATGAAGGTTAAAGAAAGCTATAAGCTGCCTGTGTGGTTCTCCTTTAATCACTCTTTCCTCTTACAAGACTCCCTGTGGATTGGCTGGTTTGATCCTCCTAACATTGCCCAGCTTCCAATTCGTTGGAATAAGTGCAAGAGGATGGGTTTCCTTAAGTGGCAAGATATTTATAGAGATGGAAACATAATTGATGATCACATTATAATGAACCTTGATACTCTTTCATTTGCTTGTAAACAGATTATCAAAGACAAAAGGAATAAGCTGCTGACAATCTTGGAGAGTAACCTTTGGTCGAAGTGGATCTCGATGATTGATGTGGCTCAAGACATCTTCTTGTGCTACAAATGGACTTGGGACAGCATCAGGCTTATCACTGATAGTCTTAATAAGAAGTGAAAGTTGGCTTGGTTTGCTCATCAGTGGAGATATAGATTCCGGTGCAATTGGTCCCTCCCTATAGATAACAAGCACTCCTGCTTGATGTGGTTGATATTACATAAAGGTATTTGGACATGCAGCAAAGCTAAAGAATATAAAATTGATGCAGGACTGTGTCATCATTGTGGGTATGAAGAAGACCTTGAGCATCTTTTTTTCAAATGCAAGGTTTCTTCAAGATTTTGGAAGGTCATCTACCTGTACTGCAACACTTTTGGGCTGAGATCTCCTGGTACAAGAGAATTTCTTATTGGTAAAGCCAACAAGATGGACATTGTCCTCTGGCAGCTGATTAGAGCACATATTCTCTGGTTTATTTGGAAGAATAGAAATAGCAAGATCTATTACAAAAAAAGCAAGGACTTCCTCTTCTCTTGTTTTATGGGGTTAAAAAGACTTCTGTCCCAATGTATGAAGTCTGTTCCCAATGGTCCTATTGATGAGTCTAGCCCTTTTCTAATTCTTAAGAATTAACCTTGTAATGTTTGGAGAGAAAAGCTATTACAGATCCCTTCCTTGACTAGAGTCAACATGTCTCACTTTATTAATTTGTATATTGCAAGCTTGAAGTAGCTTGGTGAGGGTTCCCCCTTGAGTGCTGCCTTTCCTATGGAAGGCCATTTGTAAATCTTTCTTTCTGCATCAATTTTATATTCTCTACTTTGCCAAAAAAAAAAAGGAAGTGGAGGACAAAGTCAAACTCTCTCTGACTCTCTCTCCTTATACATGCGCAGTTTTGCTAGGAGAAGAAAGGAGGAGAGAAAAGTTATTTTTTTCATTCACCCTTCTCTTTCTATAGTCTGCGTGCAACCAACCAAGAAGAAAAATAAAACTATCACTTTCTACAACCTCTCTCACTATAGCACTCAGAAAGAGGAGAAGGAAGAAAATACCTGTAAAGAAAACATTAGGAGAAATAGAACATCACACACATATATATACACACATAGAGTCCTATGTCTACCATTCCTTTTAGATTTTACTTTATCCTACATCCACACTTTTGCCTACACTTAATCACCACTCTTTACCCACATACTTTCTTCACTTTAGATGCATAATTTATCTATACCACTCTTTTAACTTGCACACATAACTACCACACTTTGTAACTACTAACTTTAATCACTTTAGTTACACACTTAATTCACACCACACTTTAAATACTACTCACATACACCACTAATTATTTATCCACTTGTTTTATCATTTTAATTTAATTATCCTAAATTTCTTAATTAAATAATTCATTTAAATTAAACTTAGTTTAAGGTTTTAACTAATTAAAACCTTAATATTTAAATTCACACACACTATTAAGGTAACTAATTAAATCATATTTTAATTTTTAATTAATCAATGTTCAATTTATAGATTAATTTCATTAAATATTATTATTTTAACCCTTAAAACTAATGCTAATAGTCATTGCCACTCATCTTAAACACTCAAAACCCTTGGAAACCCCTTTAAAACTCATTAAAAACCTAGTTTGACGCTAGCATAAACCCAAGTAAACCCTAGCTTTAACTGGAGAATTAATGTTCAAACTTAATACACATAAATTAATGTAAACCTAGGGTTTAATATCCATGTGTCTTGCTTGGATGAATATAAAAACTCATTAAATGAGTAATTAGGGTAAACCCTAATATAAACATATGTTCTTCTTCATCATTTGTACCTGTAAACACTTCTAAATTAGTTAATTTCAACCAAAACAGCTGATCAACAGTGATATAAAAGGTTAGAGTTCACCAATAAAATTGTTTTCATTTTCTCTGGTCGTCAACTGGAAGATGCAAATCTTTCTGACATCCACCGCCACCAAACTTGCACATCGTCCCAATGGGCCAACTTGCAGATTAAGGGAAGCAGCATTTTCAATGATTATCCTGAAATTAAATCATAGAACAACATCAATTCTTTTATAAATATATTTTAACTTATCAAATTTTCAATCTTTTCTGCAACATGCACATGAAGTTTATTTAAATTCAATCTAGTAATGAAAACATATTAAATTATAAAGTTAAACTATTAACCTGTTTAGTCAACAAAACATTAATCTACATTTCATCCATTTATAAACTTTGCAAAGATTAGTATGAAGCAGAATTCATCTTCATTCATTTAAACGCAGGTTTCGTCATATACATGCATTCACATATGAACAATCAAACATGCCAATGAAATCTACTAAATCTACTCGTACAGACATCCGCCTTGTTTGCCCAATTTTAATCACTAGATGTGTTTTCCACAACTAGTTTTCTTCATACAAATATGATGTAAATCTTCATGTCGATAATAAGTATAAATACCTTTTTGGGGTGAAAAAAGGTATAACTTCCATATCAATATTCTTTTTTTTTCTCATTCGCAACTTTTTTGTTTTGAAGGGGAAAGGCTTAACCCCTTAATCTGAGGTAAGGATCTAGATGCATGTACAAGAAAGACCTAGGTTTTCACAGACAAGAATCATGCAACAATATGCTCCTACACATATACAACTACTTTCATTATCTGAAATGAACTACAAATCCTCCTATCCATCACAAATCTCACTCAATTTATAAATTTAGAAATATAAACCATGCCTGTTTTCCTAGTATGATTAAATAGATTCCTTTATAAAATAATATACTTCATCCTAGATTTTATAATTTAATTTTATATGAATGCAAATAAAATACATAAATCAAAATTTTAAGACATAGGAAAATACGACCTAAAATCAACTTCATCTTCAATCTACTTCATCTTCATTTTAAATTCATCTTTAAACCTATAATTTGATCTTCAAAGACCTGTTAAACCAAACTCTCTCTGACGCTCTCTCCTTATACATGCGTAGTTTTGCTAGGAGAAGAAAGGAGGAGAGAAAAGTTTATTTTTTCATTCTCCCTTCTCTTTCTATAGTCTGCGTGCAGCTAATCAAGAAGAAAAATAAAACTATCACTTTCTACAACCTCTCTCACTACAGTACTCAGAAAGAGAAGAAGGAAGAAAATACCTGTAAAGAAAACATTAGGAGAAATAGAACATCACACACATATATATACACACATAGAGTCCTATGTCTACCATTCCTTTTAGATTTTACTTTATCCTACCTCCACACTTTTGCCTACACTTAATCACCACTCTTTACCCACATACTTTCTTCACTTTAGATGCATAATTTATCTATACCACTCTTTTAACTTGCACACATAACTCCCACACTTTGTAACTACTCACTTTAATCACTTTAGTTACACACTTAATTCACACCACACTTTAAATACTACTCACATACACCACTAATTATTTATCCACTTGTTTTATCATTTTAATTTAATTATCCTAAATTTCTTAATTAAATAATTCATTTAAATTAAACTTAGTTTAAGCTTTTAATTAATTAATACCTTAGTATTTAAATTCACACACACTATTAAGGTAACTAATTAAATCATATTTTAATTTTTAATTAATCAATGTTCAATCTATAGATTAATTTCATTAAATATTAATTGTTTTAACCCTTAAAACTAATGCTAATAGTCATTGGCATTCATCTTAAACACTCAAAACCCTCGAAAACCCCTTTAAAACTCATCACAAACCTAGTTTGACCCTAGCATAAACCCAAGTAAACCCTAGCTTTAACTCGAGAATTAATGTTCAAACTTAAATACACATAAATTAATGTAAACCTAGGGTTTAATATCCATGTGTCTTGCTTGGATGAATATAAAAAACTCATTAAATGAGTAATTAGGGTAAACCCTAATATAAACATATGTTCTTCTTCATCATTTGTACCTGTAAACACTTCTAAAGTAGTTAATTTCAACCAAAGCAGCTGATCAACAGTGATATAAAAGGTTAGAGTTCACCAATAAAATTGTTTTCATTTTCTCTGGTCGTCAACTGGAAGATGCAAATCTTTCCGACATCCACCGCCACCAAACCTACACATCATCCCGATGGGCCAACTTGCAGATTAAGGGAAGTAGCATTTTCAATGATTATCCTAAAATTAAATCATAGAACAACATCAATTCTTTTATAAATATATTTTAACTTATCAAATTTTCAATCTTTTCTGCAACATGCACATGAAGTTTATTTAAATTCAATCTGGTAATGAAAACATATTAAATTATAAAGTTAAACTATTAACCTGTTCAGTCAACAAAACATTAATCTATATTTCATCCATTTATAAACTTTGCAAAGATTAGTATGAAGCAGAATTCATCTTCATTCATTTAAATGCAGGTTTCGTCATATACATGCATTCACATATAAGCAATCAAACATGCCAAAGAAATCTATTAAATCTACTCGTGCAGACATCCGCCTTGTTTGCCCAATTTTAATCACTAGATGTGTTTTCCACAACTAGTTTTCTTCATACAAATATATGTAAATCTTCATGTCGATAATAAGTGTAAATACCTTTTTGGGGTGAAAGAAGGTATAACTTCCATATCAATATTCTTTTTTTTTTCTCATTCACAACTTTTTTGTTTTGAAGGGGAAAGGCTTAACCCCTTAATCCGAGCTAAGGATCTAGATGCATGTACAAGAAAGACCTAGGTTTTCACAGACAAGAATCATGCAACAATATGCTCCTACACATATACAACTACTTTCATTATCTGAAATGAACTACAAATCCTCCTATCCATCACAAATCTCACTCAATATATAAATTTAGAAATATAAACCATGCCTATTTTCCGAGTATGGTTAAATAGATTCCTTTATAAAATAATATACTTCATCCCAGATTTTATAATTTAATTTTATATGAATGCAAATAAAATACATAAATCAAAATTTTAAGACATAGAAAAATACGACCTAAAATCAACTTCATCTTCAATCTGCTTCATCTTCATTTTAAATTCATCATTAAAACTATAATTTGATCTTCAAAAACCTATTAAACCAAAACATCAACAGCTATATATACAAAATACTTAGTTTCAGAATCAAATATTCTTCTTCTTTCCTGCAAAAGAAACCCACATTAAAGAAATTCATTCATACATAAATTAATCATGCTCTTCATCATACATTACTTCATAAGTTTCATCATCTCTTTGTTTAAATAATTTAATTCTTTTACCGGCAATTAAGTTCTTAAGAGGAGTACCATCTAATTCGTGTAAGGCATACGTTCCATTATCATAAACTTTGACCACCACATAAGGTCCAAACCAACGCCTTTTTAATTTCCTACGAGCATCATATTGTGAATCAAATGTACTATCATAAATTAAAACCCAATCGTTAATTTATATCAGCTTTGGCCTTAAACTATGTGATTTATCAAAATATTTCTTGTTCTTAAGTCGAGAATCTTTTAATTTAACTAAAGCTTCTTCTAATCTTTCATTCTCTTGCTCAGTTGCTGAATTCCTAGAGCTAATAAATCTTCAGTAGACAGATTATCTTCCCATGGAAGAGTAGTCCAAGTAAGAATTTGAGTGTGCACAGGAAAAATTGGTTTCTGGCAGTACATCAACTCTGCCGGCATATACCCCATCGTTCTAGTGCAGGTCATTCTATCAGCCCATAATGCAAATGGCAGGAATTTCGGCCAATTCTTAAGTTCTCCATTGCAAGCTTTAGAAATCACTTTAATAATACGAGTATGCCCTCTTTCTATCTTTTCCGTTAGCCTCAGGGTTATAAGCAGTAGTAAGAACTAAACGAATTCCATGCCTAGCAAAGAATTCTCTAGCCTCTTGCACATCTAACTCTCCCCTATCAACCACTACCTTTTCTACATAACCAAATCTTGAAATGACATCTTCAAGAAGAAATTTACATACATTAAAAGTTGTCTTAGATCTTAGGGCTCGGCCTTCAACATGGTTAGTAAGATCTTCTCGTGCAAGAACTATATATCTCATCTTATCTATACCTTTGGGCATGGTCACTAAGTCAACTACCCACTTATAATCGATACATGGTGGATAGGTAGGATGCAATGGATCCATATGCTTAACTGATGAATGAATTTGACATACATCACAAGAATTCACATAATTTTTTACACTAACATAAATGCCTAGCCACCAGTATCCCTCTCTAATCTTCTCATAAGTAGCTACGAATCCTTTATATCCAGCCCATAAAGTATCATGCATACTCTTCATAACTGGCATCTGAAGATTCTTAATACCTAGTACTCTTTGTGGCAATCTAATTTTCCCCCTTGCATGTCTCCAAATTAGACCATCTTTTAGGAAAAAGTTGAAAGCTCTTTTCCTAATATTCCTAAATCTATTTGAAGATCATGTAGGTGATCTAACCAAAGTACTAAGATACTTCCCAATATCCTACCACTCTCCTTCGTATTCTTCAATATTAAACTATTCATATACGTATGCTTTAGAATCATAATTAATTGCATTTATATCTAATTCTGTTTCTTTCTCATCATCAAACCTAGCTCGAGAAAGCATATCAGCAACAGAATTAGATTTTCCTACAATATGTATCAAAACAAGATTTATAAACTTGATGTATGAAATCCATCTAAGCATGGCAATGTCGGGTGATGAACAATTTGTAATCATTCCAATCAGAGGTAGGCAATCTGTCTCAACAATTACATTTGCACCTATAAAATATTCTTTATCGGATTTTAATGCCATGACTAAACCCTAGAGTTCTCGTTTAATTTGCGAATAGTTTCTTTGCGTATCATGTAAAGTCTTAGCTCCAAATCTCACAGCATACCTTTTCCCCTCTTCGTCGTCTTGACCAATAACCCACCCTATACCTATGGGACTTGTATCAACAGTTAAAATAATAGGCTTTTGATCAGAATAATCTACACGCTTTAAAACAGGAGCTTCAAGAAGTAATTTCTTTAACTTTTTCATAGCTTTTGAGTGTTCTTAAGTCCAAAGAAACTTTGGATTCACAGTTAGCAACATGTGCATAGTGTGGAATCCAAATGGAATAAAACACACAAGCACCAAGAAATCGTCTTACCTCACTAATATTGCTACATGTCTCAGAAATCTTGTTTATGGCATCAACCTTAGGTGGATATGGCCTCCGGCCGTAATGTCCACATAAATGGCCAACTATAAGTACCTCATTAACACCAAAAACAGATTTCTCAATGGAGAATGTGAGAGCAACCTCTTCAAATCTCTGGAAAATCTTTTCACAGTCAGAGATATGGTCTACAACAAATTTCCTACAGCTAGAAGAATCTAAAGTTTCATCATTCACATTCTCAATACATCCTTTAATAGGAATATCATCTATAAACGGCATGGCTATATTAGGAATGAAGTCATGTAATACAGAATTCATGGCGTTCATCATATGTGCTACTGAATTAGTAGCTCCTTGCAACAAAGTGCACATATGGACTAAGCCTAACGGAGTTTTCATGGTCGTAATGTCTCTACTTTCAATAGCAAGATGAAACTGATCATAGCCAGAATATAAGTCTCCCATTCAGTAAATGGCATGACTAGCAAAGGCTTTAGCGAATTCTCCTACAATGGGGCCAGTACCTACATTCCTAATAGTAACCTTATTTACGGGTTCTAAATCTTGTATGAATCATAACTTGCCATTTTTCTTTGAAACAGTAAACCACCTATTTGAGTAGGGTGCAGACGATGGCTCAAGAATTCACATGTGAATCTTTTTCTTAAGAAGCCTCATTAACTCAGGTAAATGGGATTTCGGAATATGTATGGGACGAAGATTCCATGGAATGTGAGGCACTGTAAAGATAATCATTGGTGGAACAATTTGTGGGTTTGCACAGCCTATCTCATGGGGATGTAAAGAAAACACCTTTCCATGCTTTCTAATCACTCTTTGAAATAAATCTCGTTCAGCGGTTAATAAAAAATTATCATCATTTCCTATCTTGATTAGTTTTAAATTTTCGTCTGTGAAGGTATGACCTATATTTGTGCGCTCTCTTAAATAAGGATCTTTTGAAACTTCTCTAAACTTCTCTAAACTTCTCTTCACTCTCTTTCGGTAAAGGTTGGGCAATCAATTTAATTTTTTTATCAATAGTTTTATATTTTGTATTCACTTTCGCTTCCTTACTTTCATTACTCATAGCAAATTTAATAATAATATCATATTCTTCAATAGAATCTAAAAGTTTCTTTTTCATGCAAAATATTTTGAAGTTCTTCAAATAATGAGTTTGAAGATAAAGTTTCAATTACGTTTTCAATGTGTTCATCAGAAGAAATGAGTCCTTTATCTTTATAAAATTTTTCATAATGTTTTATAATTTTTTAGGAATTTGTTTATAATGATTGAATTGCAAATACGATGAAGGAAAATATAAAGCAAAACTATCTAAAGTATCTACAGATGGGTGCGAGACATCAAACCAAGAACCACCGTTGTCTCGCTCAACAATGGCATCTAGGCAAAATTTTGATCATAATAAGTTCCGAACTCACAAAGAGGCATATGATCTTCACGTATCTTTTCATGAGAATGGATGGGCGTCTTTCTAATTTGCTCCCTATTTCATACATGGTTAGGGATGACTATCATACTTGGAGTGATTGTAGATCATCTTTAGATCTAATTCTTGCATATGCTGAACCATCATCCATTACTTTAGTCTCCATTCTAGCTTTGCATATAAATGGTTGACCTAAGATAATTTCATAAGAGGAGTTGTCCTGAATGAAAAAGTGGAATGTCTCAAAGATTCCACCTATCATTAGAGGTATGTTGGCACATGCTCCCAGAAGTGATCCACAACCATTATCCGCAGTTCGCATTATCCAGCCCTGATTCTTATCAATAGCCCATTTAAACTTATCATATAATTCTTTCGAAATCACATTGATTTCTGACCCAGAATCAATTAGGGCTAAAGCAGAATATGATCTCTTCTGATCACCTAAGTTAATTTTAATTTCAGGTGTGCCCCTCGCCCAAAAACTTTTCCTAAAATCACTCTCTGAGTTTTTGGTTTTGTCATCTAGTACAATCGGCCCTAAGAAATTTTTGTTAACATTACAGGTATTGTTTTCTCCATCCTCTGAGTCAGAGGAAAGAGATTCATGAATTAACTGAGTTACATCGGTAACATCCTGCATCTCTACCTCTTGTGACAGAGGGAATCTCTTCCTTTTAATTAGTTTAATAAAATTTTCCTTAAATTCAATTTTTGTTATTGCAAAGATTTGTTCTAATGTCATTGTTACTGCACTTTTTAATAAAATGTCATACAATATTTCCTTTGAATCAACTTTTTGTTCTAGTTCTGAAATAAGAATAGTTTGTTTTTCAGTTCTAGGAATTTGCTCTACTTTATCTGATGTTTGAATTGGCTCATTAATCACAAGTTGTTTACCCTCCCTAATTTCTTTTCTTCGTTGTTCATTTGTTTTAGAACTTTCACCTTGTTCAAACTGAACTTTCTTAGGCTTCGGTTCATCTCTCATCTTACTTCTAGTCATTCGTCTGCCTGATACATTTGTTTCTTGCTCATCATCCCTCTTTCTCTTCTCTTCAACATTCGCAATATGCAAATATATCGAGAATTGATCGACAGGAGAGTTCCATGCAGTTTTCTACATAATGTCATCTCTTGCCTTTATTAAAGCTTCAATTGAGTAGTTCCTCGTTTCTCTTGTTTGCTCAGAATCAGAGTCACTATCTACGTATTCTAGTTTAACAGCAGAAGATGTTTTCTTAGACTCAGAAAGGTTTTCATACAGCTTCTGCATCCCTCCTTTTCCCCAATTTGCAGCTAAGGGTAAATGTGCTCTATAGTCCACAATCGTTTGTCAATATCAATTACAAGTCTTTGTTCTTTTGCTGCTTTAAAGCTTCACATGTGTAGGTTAGATGATCGGTGGCATCACACCAGATAAATCTCCTAGCATTGGAATTTCTTCGATCATTGAAATTCCCTTGGTTAAATGCTTGAGGAATTGGTTGGGGTACAATTGGAGGATTAGGAGGTACTAAAGGTGGATTAGGAGGTACTAATGGAGGATTAGGAGGTACTAATGGATGATTAGGAGCACTTACTGGTTGAGGATATATAGTCGGATGAGCTTGCATTGCAAGTTTTTCTTGTAAGTTTAAAGCATACACCACATTCTGCAAAGCTAATACCTCTTTAGACATATTTTCGTGCATATGCATCATATTGTCCAACGTTTTAAATAAAATCTCAAATTGTAACTCGGTTGGTACTCTAGATGTGGATGTTGTAGGCTCAACTTTTGAATCTATATGTGTATCCCTAGTTGCATGAATAGGAGGAAAACTAGAAGATAGTTGAGACATTGAATCATAAAGGAGTGTTTTGCGTTGCTTCATGTGAGCAACTTCCTCAACCACTATTTTCACTACACCCCAGTCATCTGTAAGCCCATATTTCTTTCACGGTTCTTCAAGTCTACGCTCAACCTCTACGCTTATATCTGGAGTCAAGATTTTAAGAAAATATAAAACGATATCTGGGGTAAGGGCAATCCTATCCTGTTCAGGTAATTGAGAGAATCTTTTCATAAATTTGCTATGGAGTTGATTTAAAGAAATGTGAGTGAGAACTAATCCATTTCATAAATCCCTCTCTACTGTGTTGACTATAGTCCTCTAAGTAAAATTCCTTATGTAGCTCTTTTCTAAACTCATCGCATTCCTTATTGTCATGTAGTTCCATAATAGCCTTAACCGTGCCTATAGCAAGTCGACCAAGATAGGATTTCCATTTTGTATCAGGCAAGCCATGTAGCTTGGCTAATTCCTCAAATGTGTCTAAATAATTTGTAACATTCATACCAGTGAATTTCCCTTTATCTTTTAATAACATTTCAACTACTTTCTGACCCTGTGTCTCATGCATCATATTTTGAAATAGTTCATCCATTTTTGTAGTTTGATTTGATCTAGCTTGAACAATCCTAACAATATCCTGAACTTCTTTCGTTACTCTTTCCTTATGCTCAGCTACTAATTCTGAAATTCCGTTAGAGTCCAGTTTGATAAGTTTAAAATATGCCAATATGTTGCAATTAAACCTATGATTTAAACAAACAGTTGCCTTTAACCTATACCAATAATTTACCCTTAAACAAAATTTTGCACGCAAGAATTTGAGAGTAAAAGAAATTATACTAACTGCTCAAAGAAGAGGCTCAAAATAGTGCTTTGTGAAATTTAATACATTTATTGTCTTTAATCAAAGCCTAAATACATCTTTTGCTAGAATCAGTGCAAACGTTTGTTCTTCAATTGTTGATGAGAGGGGCGGCGAGAGGAGGTTCACCTACTTGCCAATCTTCGTGGAGGCGCTCAGATCAACAGACCAGCCCTCAACACCGAGAAGATTGCAAGTTTTATGAGATAGCCACAACTCTCAAGGACGAAGATGCTACTGCAACAATATGGAATCGAACATATGCATATGTAATGCAACTGGAAATCTTTGACTGAGTCGCACGCCGATTTTCACGTCAAGTTCACCAATGTTAGGTCGTGGAGATGCTCGGATGGTGGATCAAGTCATCTGCCAAAATCGATCGGCACACGCAGGGTGTCTGTAGCAGACTCAGCCTAAGGACCATAAGGACGCGCTGCTCTAAATCTGGCAATAGCTTCTTGATAGGATGGTAAAGTCAATGATTCTTCAGTTATTTGATTTTTAATTACCTTCTCTACTTCGGTTTCAATTGGCTTCGGATGAGTATGTCTAACTAAAGGTGGCGAAAATAAGTTTTCACTACTATGTGGTTCAGGAGATGCCATGGAAGATAAAGTTAAGAACGTAGTTAAACAATGGTCATAAGATATGGAAACTAAAGATTCTGAAGTAATATGTTCTTTAATGAGTTCTTATGTTACTAATTCTATAGATTCAATTCTAGTTTCAATGTTTTCAATACTACTATGCTCAGACTCATGGAATAACTTAGAAGACATCAAAGAAATCAATGGAATATAATATTAATGATAAATTTTCTTGAACAAATGAGTTGATAAAGCTAATGGATTAAATCAATTCCTCTAATACAAATATAAGGTCTGAATGATAGGATAAATGTCTAAACAAATGGGTAAATGGTTAAATGAAAATATAAGGTAAATGGAATGGCTTCAATCTGTCACTTCATGGATCTCTTCACTTCAACTGCTCTTTAATTCTTCAATGTTTGTCTGTAAATAAAACATTCGATTATAAGTCATGTTACAAGAATCATAAATAAAATTAAAATACATAAGTCACATAACATTTGCATACACATGCATATGTTTATGTATACATTAAAATATTTATATGCAATCTAATACATAATTTTGCTAATACATACTTTTGCTAATACATTCTCATGGTAACTTGCTAACTCATACTAACTTTTCTTTTCCATAATTATTCTTATGTACGTCCATAACATATCCTCACTTGTACATGCATCTTAATATATCCTGAATATGCACACATCCATACTTATGCTAATCCATTCACTCAGATGACTATGCATATAACTTGCTCACATGCATTTACAATTATACATGCATACGAACATCACATTCACTTTTAAATATATAATCATGCACATATATTAACACTAATTGATATGCATTACCAATAATATGCATTTAACATTATGATGTACATGCATACATATTATGCATTCACACATCTAATATATGCAAAAATGAGTTATTACACATCTTCCTAAGCATGCTAACCTCACTCGTATACTATCATTTACATATATACTAATACCGTACATGCATATGCATTAAGAGATACTTATACATGCATTTACATATGTATTCATGCATAAATACATACCTACATCATATGCTTATTTGTTTTATAAATGTTATACTATATAATAAGTAATCATTGTATACTAACAATTAATTTAAGTAAATTTACTTTAATAACCACAAATGAAATGAAGAAATAAATAAAGAAATAAATTTAAAAAAATCATAAATGTATAAATAAATAACTAATATTTTAATAAAAAAATCTCTCACTACTATCATTGCCTCCCTCTCCCTCTCTCTCTCTATCTCTCTCTTTCTTTCTCTTTCTCTGTCACTCTCTTTCCTCTCTCTCTCTCTCTCTCTCTCTCTCTCTCTCTCTCTCTCTCTCTCTCTCTCTCTCTCTCTCTCTCTCTCTCTCTCTCTCTCTCTCTCTCTCTCTCTCTCTCTCTCTCTCTCTCTCTCTCTCTCTCTCTCTCTCTCTCTCTCTTTCTCTTTCTCTGTCACTCTCTTTCCTCTCTCTCTCTCTCTCTCTCTCTCTCTCTCTCTCTCTCTCTCTCTCTCTCTCTCTCTCTCTCTCTCTCTCTCTCTCTCTCTCTCTCTCTATCTCTCTTTCTCTTTCTCTGTCACTCTCTTTCCTCTCTCTCTCTCTCTCTCTCTCTCTCTCTCTCTCTCTCTCTCTCTCTCTCTCTCTCTCTCTCTCTCTCTCTCTCTCTCTCTCTCTCTCTCTCTCTCTCTCTCTCTTTCTTTCTCTTTCTCTGTCACTCTCTTTCCTCTCTCTCTCTCTCTTTCTCTCTCTCTCTCTCTCTCTCTCTCTCTCTCTCTCTCTCTCTCTCTCTCTCTCTCTCTCTCTCTCTCTCTCTCTCTCTCTCTCTCTCTCTCTCTCTCTCTCTCTCTCTCTCTCCCCCCTCTCCTGTGCGCTGCACGTCTGCCAGCCGTGGGGGGGGAAAAGTTCTCTCTAATTCTCTCTCTCTCTCTCTCTCTCTCTCTCTCTCTCTCTCTCTCTCTCTCTCTCTCTCTCTCTCTCTCTCTCCTTCAATAGGGCCTCCAATCTCTGCCAACCATCACCAACCGTCGTCAGAACAACCTCTCTCTACTTTTTGCCGCTCTGTACATCTAGAGCTAATAGCAAGCTTAGAGCCGTTGGGGAAAGGATTAATCCTCTTTCTACAGTGGTGCATCAAAACAGCTGGGGAAATACTCTCTCTCTAAATGCATAGTTGTGTCGTCGCACATCAATCTCTGGTGACCTTTCAACATCTGATGCAGATCAATTACATCAGCATCTCTCTCCAGCGTTATCTCCACCTATTAGACATTGGTCAGAAGAGTCATCGGAGATGGAAGCGAAACAAAACACTTCCCAGAGCTACCACCATCGCCACATCTCCCTCTCTCTCTCTCACTTGCATAGCGTGTATGCTTCCAAGCTACCAGAAGCTACAACAGCCGTCGTCAGTCCCGAATATGGCATCCTTGACAAAGCATGGTGCAACCATCAGAATGGGGAAAAATAAATGATCTTCTTCCTTACACTCTGGTCATCAGAACCACCACAAGAAGTGGAGGACAAAGTCAAACTCTCTGATGCTCTCTCCTTATACATGCGCAGTTTTGCTAAGAGAAGAAAGGAGGAGAGAAAAGTTATTTTTTTTCATTCTCCCTTCTCTTTCTATAGTATGTGTGCAGCCAATCAAGAAGAAAAATAAAACTATCACTTTCTACAACCTCTCTCACTACAGTACTCAGAAAGAGGAGAAGGAAGAGAATACTTGTAAAGAAAACATTAGGAGAAATAGAACATCACACACATATATATACACACATAGAGTCCTATGTCTAGCATTCCTTTTAGATTTTACTTTATCCTACATCCACACATTTGCCTACACCTAATCACCACTCTTTACCCACATACTTTGTTCACTTTAGATGCATAATTGATCTATACCACTCTTTTAACTTGCACACATAACTACCACACTTTGTAACTACTCACTTTAATCACTTTAGTTACACACTTAATTCACACCACACTTTAAATACTACTCACATACACCACTAATTATTTATCCACTTGTTTTATCATTTTAATTTAATTATCCTAAATTTCTTAATTAAATAATTCATTTAAATTAAACTTAGTTTAAGGTTTTAATTAATTAAAACCTTAGTATTTAAATTCACACACACTATTAAAGTAACTAATTAAATCATATTTTAAATTTTAATTAATCAATGTTCAATTTATAGATTAATTTCATTAAATATTAATTGTTTTAACCCTTAAAACTAATGCTAATAGTCATTGGCACTCATCTTAAACACTCAAAACCCTTGGAAACCCCTTTAAAACTCATCAAAAACCTAGTTTGACCCAAGCATAAAGCCAAGTAAACCCTAGCTTTAACTCGAGAATTAATGTTCAAACTTAAATACACATAAATTAATGTAAACCTAGGGTTTAACATCCATGTGTCTTGCTTGGATGAATATAAAAAAGTCATTAAATGAGTAATTAGGGTAAACCCTAATATAAACATATGTTCTTCTTCATCATTTGTACGTGTAAACACTTCTAAAGTAGTTAATTTCAACCAAAACAACTGATCAACAGTGATATTAAAGGTTACAGTTCACCGATAAAATTGTTTTCGTTTTCTCTGGTCATCAACTGGAAGATGCAAATCTTTCCGACAGCGCAGAGAAGTGAAGTGCAAGGTGTGCATGAAGAGTGACCAAGGAAGTGTGCAGAGAAGTGCTAAGCTAGTCCCCCAAGGATCCCAAGGTCTTATTGAAGTGTGCGCGTGCCGACAGAAGGTACCCATCCCTCCCCCTTAGTGGAAGCTTGGTGCAAGGTGTGCACAAGTGCGGGCTTGGAGAAGGTGGAGGTTTGGTGCAGAGGAGGCCGGCAGCAACAAATCCCTTGGGTATTTGGTATTTTGTAATTGAACACTCTGTGGGATTTTGCATAGAAGCATTGGATTGTATTGTGCTTCAACATTGTATTTATCTTATTATAATCAATCGACAGAGGCTTCCAGTGTGTATCTGTCTTCTTGTCTTTCCCTTTTCTCCTACAAACACTCAAATCCTTTCTTGTCCAAGAATCCCCCAACAGCTGGTCAATCATCCTTTTGCCCACCTTCTCCTAATGCATGCAGCACACAAGTGCCAATCTCCAAACCATCGAAAATACCCATATGCTTCGCCTTCGATCAACTTAAGCCTAACATCTTCCGACCCATCAAAATGTTCAACAATATGGTTGGCTCAACAACATCATCTCAACCACGTTGCCATTCATTGGCATACTCCACTTTGGGATCACCTCCACTCATCTTCAATGCTTCACAAATTTGACGCCTTCACTTTTGCATCTTCTTACACTTGGATCACTCGTTACCTTCATTCACCGTCCCTCTCTTTGTCTTATCGAGTTTGTAGCACACACTTGTGAAGAAAGCACACATGACCTCCTCCACCATGAAAACACACATGAGAGCAACGATGTGAAGGTAATTTCCAAACGATGGTGCCTGCATAGGACCACAAACATCATTATAATCAAGCTACAATTTTCTTTCAGCCCTTACTTTACCATTTTTATGAAAAGGAAGAATGTTACATCATACCCAAAACCCTCTTCTCACACACATGTTTGGATGGTGCCTCAAGTTTGGATAAAGAGGACACCATATTAGACCTTTCTAGGCATAGATAAGTAGCAAAATCTAGATTGACAAAAAATTCGTGATTGATAGCCCCATTCAGTGAGAAACTTATCCATTGTGACTCATAGGCCACGATTGACAAAATTCACGCAAAAAACCTAAAGAATTTTGTCCATCGCGATTGACACAATCAATCGTGACCGACACCATCAATTGTGATAGACACCCCTCTCCATCACGATCGACACCCTCAATCGCGATTGACACCTCTCCATCGCGATTGACACCTCTCCATCGCGACTGATAGTCCATGAAAGAGAGCTCTGTCCATTGTGATTGACAGCCTTGTCGAGTGTGATTGAAAGTTACTTTAGATTGGCTGGGAGTACTCGTGGTATATTTGATATAGTCAAAGTTCAAATTGCAAGAGGCTCAAAATAGGGATCACACAAGGATGCATCAGCCACACTTTGGACATTTGTGGCTATGAAAAGATGTATTTCAACACCCTACATGATATTTGTGTGAGGTGATGGAAGAGAATGAAGTTGAGAGGGTCTTAGCAAAATTGTGATCTAGACCAACCTATTTTTTGTGTGGACATTGTAATAGACTTTCTAAGCTTGCAAGTGACACATCAATATGATCATGGTGCTTTGGGGCATTTGATGCTAATTTTTTGAGTCAAGACAAGCCACTTCCAAATTTTGAGCATGAAAAGAAAACCTTCTATTTATGGAAGTAAGCACTCACAAAAATTTTGAGTGCTCCTGAGTTGTTATGGATTGGGTGAAATCCTTTTGCACAACTTCAGATGGGAAGATAATTGAGCTAATCTAAGTTATTTCACGAATTTAAAGTTACTAGGGAGTGGTCAATATACTTAAGAACTGATAGGTGTGATCCCTACATTTCAAGAAACAAAAAGTTCACATACATAGTCATAGAGATTGATGCATATCTCTATAGAAATGAACTGAATGCATAAGACATGTAACCTCCCTCGATTAGAATGGAGTGTGCCCATCTTACATGTTGATAGGCTCTAAACCCATAGCTAGGAATGATTTGAAGGACATGGACATTCCAGACTTTGACTTTAGGGCGTAAACCCATGGATGCCTACAAATATCAATAATGAGAGTAACGATGTGAAGGTTATTTCCAAAAGATGGTGCATGTATAGGACCACAAACATCATTATAATCAAGCTAAAATTTTTTTTCAGCCCTTATTTTACCATTTTTAGGAAAGGAAGAATGTTACATCATACCCAAAATCCTCTTCTCACACACATGTTTGAATGGTGCCTCAAGTTTGGATAAAGGGGTGTTGGTAGCAGCTAGGGCAGTTAGAGCCTTATGAGATAGGAAAGCCATCGAAGGGAGTCAGAACAAAGGGAGAGCCAAGCAGGATTAAGCAAGCAAAGCAATCAACACAGATCCAACAAGTAGGCCACATAAATTCCCATGGAGAAATATTTCCCAAACAGTGATTCTAGTCACTTCACACCATTGTAGAGAGATCATTTTTTTAGGTTAGCTTGTTAGAGTTTTGAGACTTTTTGAGTAATACAAAGAACTCCATTGTTCCTCTCTTTGCACTTGCCTTGTGTGTGTGTGTGTGAATGTGTGGATGCTTGTGTGCTTGTCACTCATGCACTTTGCCATCACTTGCGCATAGTCATCATACTAGTCCTCATGTCTCCATGGATTGACTGTTATGAGGTGGATCTCCTCATGTTGTTACTTGCCATTGTGCTAGAGTAGCACCAAATTTGACACCATTGCCGACAAGAGAGTTTCGAGGACGAGCATGTGATTGTAAAATGTAGAGTTGTGATGTTGGAGTCGTAGGTAATTTCCTTACTTTCCCTTATTTTCTCTTTCTTACTTCACCATCATCCTCACCATCTCCCACCTCCATCTCCACCTTCACAAAATTTCCAGTTTCTTGGTCATATCACCTTCCCCACCTCATTTGCCTCATTTCACTTATGAGAGAGAGCAAAAAAGAGCTTGTGTGCAATCTATTTTTGTGTGTTTTGAGCGTTTTTTGTAGGTTTTGGCCGTACCATCATCTGCAACAGCTTGCGTAGGCATGAAAAATGTCTACGCAAGTCTCGAGACATTGACCTCTATCAATCGTGATTGATAGAAAAATCAACATTTTGGTAAAACTAAGTGCACAAACATAATCTAGGGACCATGCACATCATAAATCCACAAGATTTAAAAAAAAATTGCTTTCGCTCTTTCCATCGCAATGGAGAGCATCAATCGCGATTGATAATGTCCATCACGATGGACACCCTGTCCATCGCGATCGACAGACCAAGATGGACAGGCTATCAATCGTGATTGATAGCGTCCATTATGACGGACACCTCAATCCATGCGATTGACTGAAAAATCACAATTCGCACTTGCATTTGGCAAAAATCGAGTCCATCGCGAGGCATAAAGGCCTGATTGACACAAGTTAACTTGAAATTTTGGAAAAATCAATCAATTGTGATTGATAGCCCATGACAGACTGCCTCTCCATCGCGATTGAAGTAGGAGTCCATCACAACTGACAGGTGTCCATCGTCACGGACACCCTTGTTCATTGCGATCAACAAAAAAATCATGATTGATAGCCCCATTCAGTGAGAAACTTATCCATTTCCACTCATATGCCACAATTGACACAAATTCACACAAAAAACTCAAAGAATTATATCCATCAGGGTTGACGCCATCAATCGCGATCGACACCCCTATCCATCATGATCGACACCCATCAATCATGATTGACAGTTGTCCATCGTGATTGATAGGCCATGATGGACAGCTCTGTCCATCGTGATTGATAGCCCTGTCGATTGCGATTGACAGGTTAATTCGGCTAAATTTTAGGATTTTTAATTTTCAAATTTTGGCCCATTTTGAGCATAAAATTCAAGCAATTAGAGCATTCTGAGGTCCTACACAAATAATTTGAGAGATCCAGTTTGCCTGTTACCTATTTTAACCCCCTTTTGACACCGAAAAACCTAAACTGTCATAACTTTTTCATACGAAATCTGTTTCTGGTGATCTAGCTCATTGGTATTTTGAAGTTGACCTTCCACAGGGGTGAGAAAATTGAGGGATCTCTAAGGGAAATTTTCATAAAGACAAAACAAAATTGGGTCTTTGAATCACATGACCGAAGATGGCTTGTTGTGTCAATTAGATTAAAATCTTGAGCTAACTTTGGGACTTTTACAGGACCATTGAGAGCATTGAAGGGTGCCCAAAGCATGAGCATATTCCAAGCTTGAGAACGATTGTCTTGAGCACTCTAGCATGAGCAAGGTATAAGCAACTTGAGGTTGGATCATTCTCAACCCCCTCTATCAATTCCCAGCTTAGGCTAAGTACGCATAGAGGTTTTGATTAATTAGGGCAATGTTAAGCACGACCAAGTACAAGAACCCTAATTTCTCAAGTGCAAGCATAAATAATTGAGTCATGCGACAAACTCTAAGGTGAAAGTATATAAATTGAGCGATCGACTTCAAGTGCAATAACATTCAAATATTCCTCACTATGAAAAATTATTGGAGAAGAAGTGACATCCTAAGGGAACTAAAAATAACAAGTGATGATTACAAAAAAGCTCTGCAACGAGGCTGTACTAGAAACATTGGGGTAAGCACCAAGGCTTATGAACCTTATGTCTGGAAGATGTCTAGGTCGGGATAGACAAAGGCTCAGATCCTGTGAAGCTAGTGTCAATCATACTGCTAGGTCTTGGGCCGAGTAATTGAGTGATCACCCATACACTCTACATTCCGAAACACGTGATTCTGAGATGTCATATAGCATGGAGAGACCCATATGTAGCTCAGGAGTGGCATACCTAGAAAAACCAGAAGGACCCTACAAGACTCAATTGGAATACATCAAGACCAACCGATTAGGTGCTGGCATCTATGAGGATGGTCTGAGAAGATCTCTTGTCCATATTAAAAACCCTTCAACTTTAGGATGTAGACCCATGCATGCCTAGAAATATCAATAATGAGCGTAACGATGTGAAGGTGATTTCCAAAAGATGGTGCCTACATAGGACCACAAACATCATTATAATCAAGCTAAAATTTTCTTTCAGCCCTTACTTTACCATTTTTAGGAAAGGGAGAATGTTACATCATACCTAAAATGCTCTTCTCACACACTTTTTTGGATGGTGCCCAAGTTTGGATAAAGTGGACACCATATTAGACCTTTGTAGGCATAGATAACTAGCAAAATCTAGATCACCAAAACATACATGCCAAAGGTTAGCGTTTGAGATGTCCCACAATACCTATACTCCACATGCATAATCATCCACATTTATTCCAAATTTCTTGAATTTATATGCTCCATGATAGACCATCCCGAATCCAATAGTCTTATCGCCATTAAAGAGATTGTGAATTGTGGACATGTCATCAACAAACTTTATTACTAAACCATCTAATGTTGACACTAACTATAGATTTGTTGCCACAAATAGGACATTAGTGAGGAAAATTCATCCAAATCCCATGACAAGATATGAGGAGATGTTGGTATATGTGACCATATTTCCGTCGGAGATGTTAAACGCTGTGTTCTAACTGTCAAAAGTGCGTTTAAACATTGTTGGGTTCTTGGGAGTGGAAGGGGTCTGTCAGACAGAGGCCCTATACTTGGTTCCCAAACTAACCATTTTTCATACAGCAACATACGGATGCGTAGAACTCTGTTAGGACTCTGTTACGCTTAGGATCTTTACAGTGCTTGATCCTAACCCGTCCAAAGTGTACCGAATACACTAAATTGCTATACTGTTCTGCACATAAATTTATGGGAATGCCAGAGACAATAGCAGTGATTCAACCCTTACCAACTAGGTACAAACAATCAGACAACGCCGAAGAGACAGAGGGCCCAATAGCTTCAGACACACAGTACTGAAGACTCAGTACGCAACTTAGGAAGACCCTTACTGTAGCTTAATCTTTGTCGTACGAAGATAGACCTCGACACTGAAGTCAACACAATACGAACCCGAATACCAGAAAAGCTACCATAGCTACATAGACTTCACCAAACATTGGCAGACCATTTCAAGAAAGAATAACAACACGATATGCGAACTAACACAACAATCCCAATAGAGACTCGCAAACGACTTACTCAGACAACAGTACAATGATCTACCGTCTGTAAATGAAACTCACAATCGCAACAGAGATCGATAGACAACAACACGGATATGCACAGTATACTCAGAGTACTCAGAAATTAGACAAACAACGCTACAACAACGTTCAGACAATCACCCAGACGGACAGTCTGGTGATTCCACGAATCATCACTGAGCATCTCTTTTCCTTGCTTTATATAAAAGATTACAATTGTCAGTGTAACAACTTTTCACGCGTGCGAACAAAAGATTCAATTTTACAACTTCCAATCCGGCGGCCGATAACATCTCCGTCGCATAGATAGCAGGCGTGGTATCATCAACTCCATCCAGAAGTTCACCGAAATCCAACCGAGATAGAAAATATGCGAGTGCGTGTGCGGACTCTGGTCAATGTACTATCGAATAATCAAACTCTTGGAGCAACAAGACCCATCTTGCTAGTGTTCCTCCCAAATGCTGTTGGCAAACAAGGTACACCAAGGCTTCATGATCGACATGAAAGGTGAAACGGCATCCCAGTAAATAATATCGGAATTTCTTCACTGAATACACTAATCTGAGACATTCACGTTCAGTAACTTAATAATTGCGCTCTGTCGAAGCTAATCTGCGGCTCGCATAATATACGGGTCGGAACCATTTATCTGTTTCTTGCATCAGCGTGCTGCCAATTGCAATATCGGATGCATCCACAAAGACATGAAATGGCAATTCCTAATTTGGCGCTTGTAAAATGGGAGCCTGCGTTAACAATGATTTCAGTCGGTCGAAAGAGAGTTGACATGCTTCGATCCATTTAAACTGATGAGGGCTACTGGTTATCAATCGATTAAGTGGTGTGGCCAGATGAGCAAGCCACTGCAGATGTTGTCCGTGCCATCGGATTTGGCCCAAAAACCGCATCACTTCTTTGGGTGTCTTAGGAGCAGGTGCTTCCAGTACGGCCTTCACCTTATCTGGACCAACTTGAATTCCCTGTTTTGAAATAATGTGTCCTAGCAACTTGCCATAGGATACAGAGAATATAGATTTATTTGGGTTCAAACACAAACGGTATTCTCGACACTTTGAAAAATAGCATCGTAAATGGAACAGATGCGACAAAGTATCACCGGATAAGGAGAAGTTATCCAAGTAAACTCTCATGAATGTAGTTAGATAGGGAGAAAAAATTTCTTGCATACAGCACTGGAACGTACTTGGAGCATTTTGCAAACCAAACCACATCACTTAACACGCATAGATGCCCCAATTGGTTATAAATGTTGCCTTTGGAATCTCTTGTTCCTCCATTCAGACTTGGTTATATCCACTATATCCATCTAAAAAGGAGTACATCTCTCGCCCTGCCACATCATCTAGCATTGTGTCCAAAAATGGCAGAGGGAATGGATCAGGTACGGTAGCGACATTCAATTTCTGGTAATCACACATATCCGTAATTGCTTATTCTTCTTGGGAACTATGACAATAGGGGAAATCCACTCCGCATGCTCGATAGGGACAATAAACCCAACCTTCAGCAATCCGTCCAATTTTTCTTTGACCTAGGCCGCATAGTTAGGATTCATTCTATAGCTTGGCTATTTAATAGGCTGAGCATCGGGTTTCAGCATAACCCTATGTTGATAGATCCGCGGGTCCAACCCCTTCATATCCCGGTAATCCCAGGCAAACACATCAGAGAATTCACATAGCAACTGCAACAAGTTATCCTAGAAGGTCTCGGATAGTCCCACCTTGATCTTCACTAGCGTCGGATTGGCTTCATCAGCTAAATTGAAAGTAACCAATTGGTCTTCCGGTACATAGAACTACCAAGGCATGGCAAAATCATCAGCTGGTGGAAGCAATTGTTGAAGAGTTGTATCATCCAAATTCTATGATGCACTTTGTTCGGAAGCTCCGGTCAGTGGTACGACCGTGCATGCCGTCGGACTCCAGTTGTCTGTAACCGTTTGTAAGTCCACCGTTTCGAGCGCCACCAAATCCTTGTTAGCTTTAAAAAAAACTTCCTCTTCGTCATCAGAGAGCCCATCCAACATGTGTACAGGCTCCGCTACATATGGTCGTGCATGTAAGTCACAAGGTTTCATGTCGTCTAGTGGAACAACATATTTCCGGTGGTTATTTTTAAAGACTAATTCATGCGCTGACCAATCCTGCACTGCCTTAGATTGTTTTAGCCAGGAACGTCCAAAGACCAGATTACAGTCCAGGCTAGATTCTGGTAAGTCCAGCACAAGGAAGGTCATTTTGAAGACAACTCCTTGTAGAGTAATCGGAATGTCTCGCACCAAGCCCACCGGATGAACTCGAGATTGATCAGCCATGCATACAAAGAATTGAACAGCTTCAATTTGCATCCACCCCATCCATTTGCAAAGTGCTACTGTTGCAATATTTACACCAGATCCACCATCAATTAAGACTTGTGTGATCTTATGATTTTTGTACCATACCATAATCAGGGGTACCATATGGTCCATCATTGGGTCCAGTTCAGGTTGGATTGTGGCTGTCGAGGGAGCACTTGAGAGTCCTAGACTGACCTGTTGCTGGAACTGTTGACGCACACCAGGGACCAGAGCCAATAACTATCCCAAGGGTAGTGTAATAGACGCCTTGGATAAAACATCCCAAACCGGATCAAATTTTTTTGTTTCCGGTGTAGTATCCGATGGGGACTCTGGTACGCTTTGATTCAGGGTGTGGTCTGCTGTGTGACAAATGGTGCAATATAATTGATTCAAAGTGCATGTTGAGCTGTTGTGCCCTATATTTTTGCATTTGGTACAGTAAATCTGTTTCAAAGGATCCTCATTGGATTGCCTAGATGCTTTCAGACACTCTAGATCTTCAGTGAATCCACCCACTTTATTTTCTAACAGTAAAGCCATTGCAAATACGGCATCCACGGTCATTCCTCCCACACAATGAATAATCATGATATGTTTCAATTGCGGATTTAATCCGTTTATAAACCACTGAGTAATAACATCGTCCAGTAAATTAGCATGCGCTGGTGGTAACTGCCGTAGATGGGTCCGAAAGAGCGTGGCATAATCCTATACATTCTAGTGCGGCTTCTATCTATTATTCTGTAGGTAATCAAAAAATTTTGCTGGGTTTTTCTTTAACCAAAACCGTTGCAGAAAGGCATCCTTCACATCATCATACTGCTAGAAATGGTTCAAATCATATTTCGTTAACCAGCGAGCAGCTTTATTAACCAAAGTTGACTGGAACACGATGGCTTTATAAGCAGGGTCTGTTGGATAATTCAAAACTACATAATTAATTTCAAATGTCCGCACATGCGCGTCGGGATCATCTCTCGAGAAACCTCCAAATTTTGTGTACGTGACTCCGGCTGGCACCGGACGCGATGGAACAAACTGTTGTTGCTATTGTTGTTGTTGTTGTTGTTGTTGCTGCTGCTATTATTGTTGCTGTTGTTGTTGTTGCTATTGTTGTTGCTGAGAATTACTCATGTTGCTTGAACTTTGGGGGCAGACTTCTTGATGTCCCTGGACCGTATGGTCACTTTGCCAACTTTCTGATCCAAAAATGTCTCTGAACTGATTATTTAACTCGAAATCTAGCACCCTTTCTCAACCTTAGTATTGAAATTGGCTAGACTTGCACCTAACAATGGTGAATGCAGTAAATTCCTGCCAAACAGAACCGTAGTATCATTGAAAAGCATAGAATTGTCAGCAGAGAGCACCGAATTGTCATCGGAGAGCACCGAATTGTCATCGGACAATACCGAACTGTCATCGAAAATCACCAAATTGCCTCGCGACAATGTTGAATTGTTACCGAAGAGAATCCGAATTCCACTAGGAAATATCATACTATCTTCAGAATGTACCGGACTATCACTAGAACACACAAGATTATCACCGCATTCTACCGAACTGCTTCTGCACAGCACCGAACTGCCACCGAAATTGCCACTTACTTGTTGAATTGAACCTTCTACGACTGAATGTGATTGTTCTTCACTTCTACCACCAGAGGGTGTTCCTAACAAATTTGGAACTGCCCAAGGATGTGGATCATTTTGATATTTGGGATAACATTCACCAGAACTTGTTACTGGCATATATCAAAAGATTCGTCTTTGAGCCTTAAGCTTCTTCTTCACTAACTACTCCATTTCCCACAGACGGCGTTAGTGTTAAACCTTAACTGTTTAAAGTTAGTTCAATTCTGGGTTCTTGGGATGGTTAGGGGTCTGTAAAATAGAGGCCCTGTTTGTATTTTCCCAAATCTACAGATTCATCATATTCTACTTCACAGACTTTCACGCATTAACTGTTTTTTAATATTTGTATCAAAATACTTCAAGTTTGCACAGTTACTGTGTACGCCTTTACTTATCGCGTTAACCCGTTAATCTTTAATACTTCATTAAGGCTTAATTAATTATTAAGCTTAATCAACAGAATTGACAAGTACTCAGATTACACAGGATTTCGGCAATATGAGCTTCACTTCAGGTTCTCGCCTAGACGAACAGTCCGGTGACACACCCTTCTACTTTGCGCGACTCTTCTTTCATTAATTCGTAAAGAGTTACAACTTTTGCGCTACACCTTTTCAGTATGCATGCAACTTTTTAGGGTATAATACAAAATTTAGGAGTTCCTTTCCGGCGGCTCACAGAGGTCAACGCCTCAAAACTTGCGCAGATAGTTTCCTCACCTGCTTGAGCTTCTATAGCTACAATGGAAGCTGGTACCTGCAAGAACGCTCAGAATCTTTTGGTGATTATTTTGCTACAGTAACCCACATCTGTTTTCTTGAAAGTTTGTAAGAAAGTTTGATTTTTGAAGTTTGGACATATTTGTTTGATTTTTTGAAGATCTTGGGGGGTCTCATCACTTCTAGTTGTGTACTTTGATGTTTACATGTCTATAAACATAATACAATTACCCTTTGATTATACCGATTAAAACTTTGATTAATCATCAAGATCAAAAGTATTTCTAAAATTGATGTTCAAAAATGGCGACTTTGACATAGGTAATTTCAACCTCTGATTTCTCTCAACCTATGACCCATTTTACAAAATGCTTTTGTAAATATCTTCCTTATCCCTAAACTTAGATTTGTAGTGCTTAAACACAGAAAATGTTACACACATCAATGAGAATTGAGCAAATCATTAATCGATGAGATGTGCCATTTCTAAGTTTTGACTTTAGAAAATTGACATATGAATGTTCCTATGAACATACATACTCTATGAAAGGAATTAGGACATGAAACTTTAACCATAGCTTGGTTTACTATTGAATTAGATACGTGTACAAGGATTTTTTATCAGATCATCTTGACAGAAATGTGACTTAGATTGAGCTCTAATCCTACAGAATTAACTCGACACTTCTATCTCATCTATGATAATGAATTCCCTTCATTTCTAAAGTCATAATTGACTTATGTGACCATGAATTCATAAGTAGAACATGACCAATACATTTTCATTCACTTGCTTTATTAATTACCTAAATATAATATGCTAATTAGGATCCTTTGAAGTGAATATATACATAGTCATGTTTCAAACTTTCTATCCATAACTCTCTTCATTATTCTTGGTCTTTATCTGGAACAAAATTCTCTTTATCTTTGTCCATACTCTTTTTTTACTTCATTAATCTTCATAAATACAAATTTGTGATTGGTTTGCACCATCAATGATGGATATCTGTTATATAGGGGTAAGGTGTGTGTCCTTAGAGACTTTGACATGAGATGGCACATTTTGTATGAGTGTCATGACACACCTAGTGCAGGACACCCAGAAGTTAACAAGACTTATGATCTTGTTGAGAGGCAGTTTTGTTGGCCTAGATTTCATAAGGACGTCCTAGACTATGTGCTTAAGTGCACTAAATTCCAAGGCAATAAAGCTAAAAGGTTGAGGATTGGAGGACTACTCCACCCATTGGACATTCCAAATGGAAAGTGGGAGAGTATCTCCAGGGATTTCATAGTTGGATTACCTAAGACACTGAGAGGACATGACTCTCTGTGGGTAATAATGGATAGGTTATCCAAAATGGCTAGGTTTATTCCTACAAGTACTACAGTGAAGACACTTGAGTTGGTTAGACTATTTGTAGAGAACCTTTACCAGTTATATGGTCTTCCTTTAGACATAGTTTTTGATCGGGGTAGGAAGGTCACTAGCCGACCTGCTCTGATACCAATTGTTGGAGTTAGATGTCTGCTAAAACATGCGAACAACACAAGGAAGAGGAGAAGCTTGGAGCACAACACACAATACTGAATGTATTACCATTAGAATGTACAAAGATAAGTAACATGTTAGGGCTATAGGCATATATACAAGCCGGGGGAAAAAACCTCTTAAAGAGGGAAAAAAATGCCCCGGTAGTTCTAGTGTTTTCACACACATCACTACCTAAATATGAACAAATGTGCTAAAAGGGCATGAAAATTGTGTGTGGGTTGAAAAAGGCATTATATGGTTTGAAGCAAGCTCCATGTGCTTGGTATGAAAAGATACATGCTTACCTAATTGCACATGGTTTTGAGAATAGTCCAACTGAGAGCACCTTATACATTAAGTGTGTGAATGATGTGCTTTCAATCATTGTTGTCTATCTCGATGACATGCTATTCACTGGTCCTATTGAGAATCATGTTGCTGATTTTAATGCCTCATTTGAGATGTCAAATTTGGGGCACTTGCATCATTATTTGGGCATTCAATTTATGGAAGTTGATGGCAGAATAGCTTTGTATCAAACAAAATATATTGACACATTATTGTAGCATTTTGGTCTTGAAGACTGTAAACCTATTGCCATTCCTATGGAGACAAGTTTATGGTTTAGTCTTCATGATGATGGAGATGCATTTGATGTTGTTTCTCTATCAACAAGTTGTTGGATGCTTGATTTTCTTATGCATTGCTCGACTAGATATTCAGTTTGTTGTCTCACATATGAGCAGGTTTATGCATTTCCTAGGTGTCAAACATTGGTAGGCGGTTAAGTGCATCTTTTGCTACTTGAGTGGTACTCACCTACTTGGATTGTTTTATCCCAAGGGGGATCACAATTGTCAGATTTACATGCTTTTTCTGACTATGATTGGGCTAGTTTGTATGAAACTCATGTGTCCACTAGTGGCTTTGGGTTCATGCTTGGTAGCTCATGTATATCTTGGTTGAGCAAGAAGTAGCCTACTGTGGCCACTTCGAGTTGTGAGCTGAATACAGGGTAGCTTTCACAACGGCGATTGAGTGTGTGTGGCTCAGATGCCTTATGGATGATTTGGGTGCTGGTGAGTCTTCTGCCACCACCATCTTCACTGACAGCCAAAGTGCATTGGAAGTTGCGAGAAACCTTGTGTTCCATGCTTGCATTAAGCACATTGAGGTGCACTATCATTATGTCAGAGAGAGGTTCTCTATTGGAGAGATTAGTTTGGCATATGTGTCCACACAAGAGAACATTGCAAACCTTTTCACAAAGGCTTTGCCTAGGGAGAAGTTTGAAGCTTTCTGTGAAGATTTGGGCTTACTTCCTTTTGTGGATTGATTCCACATAGTTTGGAACTTCCTTATACATGAGTGCCAACTCCTTGCTCACCACATCACTCCAAGGAGGGATTTGTTGATATATTTAGGTAGTGATGTGTGTGAACACACTAGGACTACGGAGACACTTTTTTCCCTCTTTAGGAGGTTTTTCCCTCGGCTTGTATATACACCTATTACCCTAATGGGCTACTTATCTTTGTAAATTCTCTTTGTAATAAATTTAGTACTGTGTGTTGTGCTCCAAGATTCTTCTTCTTTTGTGTGATGTTCGCATGCTTTCATAGACCTCAAACTTCAACACACAATACCTAGGAGATAGTTTTGGATAGGGTCCCATCGTCATGGGAACTCTAAGATAGACTTGCTCTCCTACCTCAGAGTTGATGTCTCTCCTTTGAGGGTCAGCATAGGCTTTAGCCCTGTCCTGAGCTCTCCTAATGTTGTCCTTAGCAAGCCTAAGCATATCGTTCATCTCTTCCAAGAAGTCCTTTGTAGCTTGAACTTTCTCATTTTGCATCCTACTACATAAGGAGCTCTTGGATAAAACCCCTACATAAGCATAAATAGACTATGCCTAGTGGAAGAGTGCTTGGAACTATTATATGCAAAATCTAGTATAGGTAAATACTCTTTCCAATTCATTTGCCTTTCATTTACATATGCTTGAAGCATATCCTCTAGGATTTGGTCAACCCTCTCTATTTGCCCATATGACTGTGGATGCTCACTCGTACTCATGCTAAATTTTGTATCCAACCTTTTGAAGACCAATCTCTGTCTACACCTCTCTGGTTGCAGTCTCAAAATCGCACAAAATTTGGTGAGCATACTCAGGGTGTTTCAGAGATCAAAACTGCTTCGCTTTGTCATGCCAAAATCACAATCTGAGCTCATTTTTGCCTATGAACACACTATCGGAGTGCTTGTGTAGGCAATTTTGCCTTTTGTGCCAAAGATATATACAAGTTTCAATTTGCTAGTATAAGCGTCTCAAAGTCTGCTACAGGTATAGCAGAACTTGTTTGGCTAGTTCTGTTCAACTTTTTAAGATACAATCATTTTTCTGCATCAAGGTATTTTATTCAATGGCCATGGCTGAAAGTACTGATGTATTTCGTATGTTGGTAGTTGAGGATAATTTGGATGGTACAAATTACCCATTGTGGGCTTATATTATGCATCATGTATTGGTCGCAAAAGGACTATGGAATATTGTGCAGGGTGTTGAAAGATGTCCTATTACACCTGCAAATACAGGTACTGAAGCTGATGCAGATGGCATTGAAGATGGTGATATCTTGCAAATTCTTGTTCGTGTTACGGTTTCTGCCACACCTACTACAGAGCAAATTTGTTGGGATGGCAGAGATGCTCAAGCACATGCATTGATAGCCTTGTATGTCAAACGTGCCATTATCCCTCACACTTGCTCTTGCAAAATAGCTAAGGATGCTTGGGATACACTTACCACATTGTACCATGCTCGGAATGAGGCTCGCATTGCTTACCTCCAAAAATAGTTGGAGAATGAGCACATGAATGAAGGTGATTCTATGGACAGTTTTTTGATGAAGATCAAGGATTTGAGGGAACAATTGATTTCTGCTGATGAAGTCCTTCCTAACAGTTCACTTGTGCAGATTGTTCTGAATGGTCTTCCCGACTCATATCAGAATTTGGCTTCTACTCTTCGTTTGATTATGAAAGGCAATCCAAATGCCTTAACATTTGAAGAGTTTGTTTCTGTTCTTTTGCAGAAAGATCAGTCCAAGAAAAACAGGTCTATTATACGTGTTACAGATCAAGCTTTCTTGTCTAGTCAGAAGGGCAAAGGAAAATGGAGCTCTTCTACTAGTAAGCACAAATCTGCTAATTCTACACATTCGAAGAAGGAAGACAAAGATGAGAAGAAATCAGAAAAATAGAAATTGTTTTGCAAATAATGTAAAGCAAATGATCATCTCATTAAGAGTTGTCCAAAACTAGCTGCTAAAGAGGCAAAGAAGAAAGAGGCCAAAATGGTTGTTGTAGAGGCCTCTACACTGAAAACAAAGTCTTCTAATCCTGTGTAGGATGAAGAATGAGTGTTTCCTAATGTACTCTGCTTCTATGGATGACAAAGAAACTGTATGTTGCTTCTTAGAACACCAAGAGATTAGCTTATCTCCCACATAACACAAGTATCCATATGTTGATCTCCTATCATCAGGATTACCTGCCCAATCTGTATCAATATATATCTTAATGTTTGTATCTGATGTAAAACCATAATACAAACCTTCCTTGAGTGTACCCTTAATGTATCTCAACACTCTTTGTCCTGCAACCCAATGTTCTTTCCTAGTTCAATGCATGAATTGAGACAACACTCCAATTGCATATGACAAATCAGGCCTAGTTAATGTAGCATAGATTAGACTACCAACCAGACTTTGATATAGCTTCATGTCCTTGAATTCTTCTCCTCCATATCTACTCAATTTGTGATTCACCTACATTGGAGTAGGTGCTACCCTACAATCTTCCATTTTAAATTAGATCAACAAGTTCTTCAAATACCTTTCTTGAGTCACATACACTCCATGTTGAGTATATGAGATCTCCATGCCTAAGAAATATGACAAGTCTCCCAAGTCACTAATCTAGAACTCTTTCTCCATTTGCTTCATTAGGCTTTGTATGCCCTTCTCATATATACCTGTAAGAATTATATAATCAACATATATGCACATGTAAATGAACCCATCATCACTTGCTTTAACAAGCAAGCTACTATCAGCTTTAGATACTTGGAAATCAAGTTCCTTCAAGAACTTCACAAGTCTATAATTCCATGCCCTTGGGGCCTGCTACAAATCTCTCTTGATCTTACATACATATTTTGAATACCTTTTATCTCAGAATCCTTCTGGTTGCTCCATGAAAACATCATCTGAAATATAACCATTAAGAAAAGCATTCTTCACATCTAATTGACATAACCTCCAACCTTTACATGCAGCAATGGCTATGAGTGTCCTGATGGTTGTCATCTTTTCCATAGGAGTATAAGTCTCATCATAATCTATACCATATGTCTGAGCATACCATTTCACAACAATTCTAGCTTTATACCTAGACACACTTCCATCTGCATACCTCTTTGTCTTGTAGACCCATTTGCATCCAATGATCTTTTGACTATTTGGTTTAGGAACCAAATCCCATGTCTCATTCTCCATCAATGCATCATACTCTTCCTCCATAGCTTTTTCCCAATTTTCCTTACCTTTTGCCTCTTCATATGTAGAAGGGTCTTCATCTGCTTTCACCATGTAAGCATAATCTTTAGTAGTCAAAAAAGAAGTGTCATAGTTATACCTTATAGGTTGCCATTTGTGTCTTGATGACCTTCTAAGTTCTCCACTTCTTGAAGTTTCTGGTTCATCACATTTTGGATCAAACCTTGGCACTTCTTCAACTTCAACTTGTACTTCATTGTTCTCTTCTTCATCAAATATCTGAACCTTTGATTTACCTTTCTTCTAATTCAAAACTTCTTCATTGTCTGCATGATTATTGATTGTTCCTGCATACCAAGTACTTTGCTCATCAAATGTAACATCCTTTGATACAGGGAATTTCTTTGTGGATGGACTCCACAACCTATAACCCATCTGCTTATCATCATATCCAATGAACACATACTTTTCAGCTTTAGATTCCAATTTATGCCTCAACTGAGATGGCACATATGCATAAGCCAAACATCAAAATACTTTGCAATGATCTAAGGTAGGTCTGTTACCCCACGAAACTTCACATGGTGTCATACCCTGCAAAGCTTTACATGGTAACCTATTAACCAAGTATGTAGCTATATTTACAGCCTCAGCCCACAAATAATTTGGAGAATTTTTCTCCTTCATCATTGATCTTGCAAACTCAACAAGAGTTCTATTTCTCCTTTCTGCTACACCATTTTGTTGAGGAGAGTACATGCAAGTGACTTCCCTTTTTATATCTGCATTCCATAAATAATCATTGAACTCATTAGAGAAATACTCTCCCCCTCCATCTGACCTTAGTCTCTTCAACTTTTGACCTGTGATTCTTTCTGCATACACATGATAATGTTTAAATGTATTGAATACCTCTGATTTATCTTTGATCACATATATAGTGATCCACCTGGTAGCATCATCAACATAAATCACATAATATCTTGAACCATTTATACTGAAATCCTTTGATGGTCCCCATACATCTGTGTGTACCAACTCAAGCTTCTCTGAATACATGAAACCATGATTAGAATATGATTACTTATGAGCCTTACCTAATTGACATGCCTCACATCTGTATGTCATGTGTTGACCTGCAACATTAGGCAATCCAAGCACTGAACCATTGTTAACCATATCCTTAATACCTCTTTCATTGAAATGTCCAAGCCTTTTATGCCAAAGATCTAACTCAGAGATCTTATATCCTCTGTAAGTAAACAAGGCATGACCAACATTACCTTGAATCTTCAATGTGAAGAGTTGTCCTTCTTTCTTCCCTGAAACAATTTGTTTATACACATTGCTAGGGTCTTCCACAAAAACTCCATCATTAGTGAACCTTACTTCATAACCTTTTTCAACAATTTGCCCTACACTTATCAGATTCTTTGGAATTGTAGGAACAAACAAGACCTTACTCAGAAGAGTACCTCCATCCTTGGACTTCACTGATCCAATTGAGTTCACATTGTGCTTTGTATTATCACCTGTTTGAACTACATGATTAGTTACCTTATTCTCCAAATCAGTCATCAAGGCTATATTACCACTCAGGTGATTGCTACACCCTTAGTCAATGTAGAAGACTCTTTGGTCTTCACTTTGTCTTTCACAAGTTGCATTCATAATCAAAGTTGAATCCTCCTTTTGATCTGAAGCATAATTGTAGTAGGTATTGTTGTAGGATTGACTTTGGAATCCTCTACCTACATTTCTTCCAAAGTAACCTCTACTACCTCTTCCTATGAAATTACCTCTTTGGTTTCTACCACCTCTTCCTCTTGGATTAAAATTTTGACCATATCCTCCATTATTCTGATTATTATGCCAACAATCATGAGCTAAATGATTTGCCTTACCACAAATCTAGCAAGCTTTGGCTCCATCTTTATTGCTTCTGCCTCTTCCTCTACCTTTGCCACCTCCTCTTCCTCTTAGGAAGTTGGCTTGGCTAGTTGTACCTTCTTCTTCATTTAATTGTTGCTTACCTTTGCTATTCTTCTTCTTGTTCTTTGAATACATTGCTTGACATGTACTCTTATCAACATCACCTTTGACATCCTACTCAAAAGTTAGCATATGTCCTAGCAACTGATTTAAATCAGGAGTGAAGTGATCTAGTGACAATTTAGTAGACAAAATGAATGGCTTCCATTTCTCATCTCCTCTCAAACATGTGAGGATTTGCCTTACCAATTTATCCTCCTCAATATCTTCATCAACTGCTCCTAATGCATCTGCAATGTCCTTCATCCTTGTTACATAATCAGAAATGGATTGAGAAGCTTTCTTTTTAAATGTAGTGAACGCTGCCCATAAGGATGCTTTCCTTGACTTTGTGGTATTTTGGAAATGCTCTTCCAAAGCATTCCATATGTCACTTGCACTTTCAAGTCCTCTAATATGAGTTAGCAAGTAGTCATTGACTCCCATGTAGATATATGCTCCTTGCTTGAGCATCCTTCTTCATCCATACAAATCTAAGAGTTCATCCCTAGTTGGAACACTAGGATCTCTAAATTCTGGTTTTTCTTCTTCACCTGTGATATAACCTATCAGATCTTTGCTCACAAGATGAGCTTCCATCCTCATTGACCAAGCTGGACAATTTTCTCTATCCAATTTCTCTATCTGAAGAGAATCTCCCATCCTTTCTTCACCTCTGTATTAAATTCTTCAAGCTTTATGAGGAATAAGTGTACCTTTACTTCGAATGAAGTTCCTTCTAATCTTCTTGATAGCTTCAGGCCTCCTTCTCAAACTTTCCCTTTAAGCTTTCACCTTTTGAACCTTCAAATGTTGATTTCTGTATGACTGTAGCAGTCGGGGTCCTCCTTCTTTCTATTTTGATGATTCCTACTCTGATACCACTGATGGAGAGTGTGAATCTCCAAAAGAACAAGCTATCCTTAATGTTAGAGCATCCCTATATCAAGAATAACTTACAACTCTACCAATTTTGAAAGACCAATATCAAAACATCAAGATTTGCACTAACTGTGAAGAGAGTCACTTCTTAGAAACAGTATGTTTCACTTAACTCATTAATTGACTGATCAAATGAGTAAAGTTTTTTATGAAACTTTGTATATGGTGTCGCCTAAGGATTGCACACCTTCTCCAAGTTAAAAAATCTCAAAAGACTCAATAGATCTTGAGAAATGATCCAAAAAATCTACCTATGTCTGAAACTCTCCTCCTGTATAGTCAACTCTGACACCTGCAACTTCTAATGCATGGCTCTCCCAAAGTACAATCCATTTATTCAAATGCTTTTATCCATACATGTCTTACCTTCCAACTTAGATTTTGACTCCTCATTTGTGTAAAACTTTACACTATGCACTGAGATCTGATCAATTCTTTGACCATTGAGATTGTGCCTGTTTCAGAAGACACTCATCACTTCTTCATATACAAATGTTCCTACACATAATTCTCTCAGCCTGTTTAAAATTAGGCTCACAAATCTTAACCATAGAAGCATTAACTATGGAATTAGATATCTACAAAGGGATTTCTAAAATGATCAAATAGAGAAGGAGAACATAGCAAAATATTGGGTGCAACTTTTTCTTCTACTCAGAAAATTTACATCTAAATGATGAGAGAGATCTTCTTCACTTCTAAAGTGTCTAGTGACTCTTACAACATCTAATTCTTCTGATATCATACTCTCTCATTCTTGCCCCGACTTTCTACTTGTATATATAGGCATATATGTACAAGCTCATAACCATAATAAAAGTATAAGTGAGCTAGTTACTAGTTTAATATACATATGTATACAAGTCTTCATTTCCTGAATATGCACTATCTTCAAGCTTCATTTGTTAGTCTTTTCTTCATCTTTTGACTTCTACCCTTTGTCCAAGACATCAATTGATGGTTGACTTGCACCAACACGTGAAGTGAAGGAACTGTGTTGCAAGGTGATATGTTTGGTTGCCCCACTATCAAAGTACCAAACATTCGAGTCTACTATAGACATACACTATTCATGTGAAGATGGTTCATAAGTGCAAACAGTAGTAAATGCCCATTCTTCATTTTGCAAAAGATTAGTAGACTCTGATTTGGGTGTAGAGGCCTCTGCAATGACCATTCCAGACTCTTTCTTCTTTGCCTCTTTTATGACATGATCATTTATTTTATAGTATTTTTAAAACAATGTCTGCTTTTGTGTTTTCTTCTTGTCTCTATGATCCTTGTTTGATTGTGCAAAATTATTAGATTTTTGCTTACTAGTAGAAGAGCTCCATTTACCTTTGCCCTTCTGACTAGCTAGGAAAGTGTTGGAGTTTGAGGTCTACAGGAAGCATGCGAACAACACAAGGAAGAAGAAGAAGAAGCTTGGAGCACAACACACAATACTAAATGTATTACCACTAGAATGTACAAAGATAAATCACCCATTAGGGCAATATGCATATATATAAGCCGGGGGGAAAAAAACCTCCTAAAGTGGGAAAAAAGTGCCCCCGTGGTCCTAGTGTGTTTCACACATCGTTACCTAAATATATCAAGAAATCCTCCCTAGGAGTGATGTGGTGAACAAGGAGCGGGCACTCATGTATAAGGAAGTGTCAAGCTATGTGGAATCAATCCACAAAAGGAAGTAAACCCAAAGCTTTGCGAAAAGCTTCAAAATTCTCCCTAGGCAGAACCTTCGTGAAAAGGTCTGCAATGTTCTCCTACATGGGCACATATGCCAAGCTGATCTCTCCAGTAGAGAACCTCTCCCTGACATAATTATAATGCACCTCAATGTTCTTAGTGTGAGCATGGAACATAGGGTTCCTCGCAACTTCCAATGTGCTCTCATTGTCAGTGAAGATGGTGGTCATAGAAGACTGACCAATGCCCAAATCAGCCATATGGCATCTCAGCCACACACACTCAACAATCACTGTGAAACCTGCCCTACACTTAGCCTCACAACTAGAAGTTACCACAATAGGTTGCCTCTTGCTCAACCAAGATATACATGAGCTACCAAGCATGAAGCAAAAGCCACTAGTGGACATACGAGTGTCATAGCAACCAACCTAGTCATAGTCAAAAAAATCATGTAGATATGGCATGTAGATATGGCGGTAGTGATCCCCCCTTGGGATAAAACAATCGAAGTAGCCGAGTACCACTCAAGTGGTGAAAAATGCACTTAACCACTTGTCAATGTTTGACTCTTGTACAATGCATAAACCTGCTCATCTGTGAGACAACAAATTGAATATGTGGTCACATAATGCATAAGTAAATCAAGCATCCAATAGCCTGCTGATAGAGAACAACAAAAAATGCATCTCTAGCATCATGAGGACTCAATCATAAACCTAACTCCATAGGAGTGGCAATAGGTTTGCAGTATTCAAGGCCAAAATGCAGCAATAATGTGTCAATATATTTTGTTTGACACAAAGTTATTCTACCATCAACTTGCAGAAATTGAATGCCCAAATAACGATGCAAATGCCCCAAATTAGACATCTCAAATGAGGCATGCAAATCAGCCTTGAAATCAGCAATATGCTTCTCATGAGGACCAATGAGCAACATGTCATCAATATACACAACAATGATCAGAAGCACATCATTAGCACGCTTAACATAGAAGGTGCTTTTAATTGGATTGTTCTCAAAACTATGTGCAATCAGATAGGCATGTATCTTTTCATCTAAGCACATGGTGCTTGCTTTAAACCATATAATGCCTTCTTTAACCTGCACACATGGTTTTCATGTCCTTTCTACACAAAGCCACAAGGCTAAAAAAGATACATTTCTTCATGCAAATCACCATTCAAAAATGTAGTTTTAATGTCCAACAAATGTACATTCCAACCACGATGAACTGCAAGTGCACAGATGCTACGAAGAGTAGTTATTTGGCAAGTAGGTGCAAAGGTCTCATCAAAATCAATTCCTCTTTCCTGTGCATAACCCTTTGCAAGAAGTCTAGCCTTATACCTGTCAACTGTTCCATCAAGCTTACACTTTAGCTTGTATACCCACTTAGTGGCAATACCTTCTTGCCAGGAGGCAAGTCACATAAAGACTAGGTACCATTTTTCATGATAGCATCACATTCAGATTGCATAGCAGCCATCCAATTTTCAGAATTTTGTGCTTCATCAAATGAAATAGGCTCATTCTCATCACAGAGACTAGAGGTAGCCATAACATAGCAATCTGATGCAAAAGAGGCACTATGAGAGCTTGAACAAGTATGGTATGATAGAGGTTCATCTAATTTGCTCTCACACAAAGTCTGCACAAGCCATTTTGGCATAGTTTTTGTCTCCTCAATATCAGCACTCTCATCAATAAGAGTATCATGTAAATCTGCACCAGAAATGGAATGATTTGCATCATCACATGAAACCTATAAAGGCTGAGAAGATGCCTCATTAGGAGTAGCACTAGAGTGTCCAACTGTAAAAAGAGGAAGCAAAGTATCATACATGTCTTTGGAGCTAACATACATCTCCTTAGTACATGAAAGTAATGGTTGAATAGTGTCTTCCATAGAAACAACATCAGGGCTAACCAAAATGTGTTTATTATGTGGATGATACAGACAATCACCTTTGCTTTCACAACTGTACCCAACAAAAATACATTTCACTACTTTATCATCCAATTTTCTGTGATGTTGTTCAGGCGCTAATGCATATCCCAGACAACCAAAAACATGCAGATGAGCAACAAATGGCTTGCCACCATGCCAAACCTCATATGGAGTGATGGGCTGCAATGCTTTAGTGGGACACTTATTAAGTGCATATGTTGCATACATAACAACCTCAAGCCAGAAACTATGTGGTAAAGCCTAACTCTTGACCATATACCTCACCATCTCCATGAGTACATGTTCTTTCGTTCAGCAACTCCATTTTGTTGAGGTGTATATGGCACTATACATGGATGTTTTATCCCACATTCAGCTAGAAATGCATTAAAGTTAGAAGACATATATTCCCCTCCTTGATCAAAATAGAGGGTGCCCATTTTACATGTTGAGAGATTTTCAGCCAAAACCAAAAACTATTTGAAGCACATAAACACTTCTAACTTTACTCTCAATGGACATACCCATGCATGCCAAGAAAAAACATCGATGAAAGTCACAAAGAAAAGATAATTTCCAAAAGAAAGTGTCTGCATAGGACCACAGACATCATTATGAACAAGCTGCAATTTCTAAGTAGCTCGAACTAAGCCATCTTTTGGAAATGTGGAATGTTGCATTTTGCCCAAAATACAGTCTTCACATACATGTTTATCGGGTGCCTCAAGTCTAGCCTCTTTTTGCTTTGCCTCTTTTGCAGCCAGTTTTGGACAATTCTTTATGACATTATCATTTGCTTTATAGTACTTGCAAAACAATTTCTACTTTTCCATTTTGTTTGTCATCTCTGTCATCCTTCTTTGACTATGCAGAATTAGCATATTTCTGCTTACTAGTAGAAGAGCTCCATTTACCTTTGCCCTTCTGACTAGCCAAGAAAGCTTGATCTGCAACATGCATAATGGAACTGTTCTACCTAGATTGATCTTCTTGCAACATAACAGAGACTAACTCCTCGATTGTTAAGGCATTTGGATTGCCTTTCATCATCAAACAAAGAGTAGAAGCATCGAGAAGACCATTTAGACTAGTTTGCACAAGCGAACTGTTAGGCAAGACTTCATCAACAAAAATTAATTGTTTCTTCAAATATTTGATCTTTGTTAGAAAAATGTCCATAGAATCACCTTCATTCATATGCTCACTCTCCAACTATTTTTGGAGGTAAGCAACACGAGCCTCATTCCTAGCCTAGTACAATGTGGTAAGTCTATCCCAAGCATCCTTAACTGTTCTACAAGAGCGAATGTGAGGAATAATGGCACGTTTGACACACAAGGCTATCAATGCATGTGCCTAAGCATCTCTACCATCCCAAAAAATTTGCTCTATAGTAGGTGCAATAGGAACTGCAACACATGTTGGAGTTAGACATATGTGGAAGCACGCAAACAACACAAGGAAGAAGAAGAATCTTGGAGCACAACACACAATACTGAATGTATTACCACTAGAATGTACAAAGATAAGTAGCCCGTTAGGGCAATAGGTGTGTATAAAAGCTGGGGGAAAAAACCTCCTAAAGAGGGAAAAAAGTGCCCCGACTATCCTAGAGTGTTCACACACATCTATCTAAATATATCAACAAATCCCCCTTGGGAGTGATGCACTGAACAAGGAGCTAGCACTCATGTATAAGGATATGCCAAGCTATGTGGAATCAATCCACAAAAGGAAGTAAGCCCAAAGCTTCGCGGAAAGCTTCAAACGTCTCCCTAGGCAGAGCCTTTGTAAAAAGGTCTGCAATGTTCTCCTATGTGGGCACATATGCCAAGCTGATCTCCCCAGCAGAGAACCTCTCCCTGACATAATGATAATGCACCTCAATGTGCTTAGTGCGAGAGGGGAACACACGGTTCCTCGCAAATGCGCTCTGACTATCAATGAAGATGGTGGTTGCAAAAGACTGACCAACACCCAAATCAACCATAAGGTGTCTGAGCCACACACACTTGACAGTTGTTGTGAAATTTGCCCTATACTCAGCCTCACAACTAGAAGTGGCCGTAGCAGGCTGCTTCTTACTCAGCCAAGATATGCATGAGCTACCAAGCATGAAGCAAAAACCATTGGTGGACACACGAGTGTCATAGCAATCAACCCAATCAGAGTCAAAAAAAGCATGCAAATATAGCGGTAGTGATCCCCCCTTGGGATAAAACAATCCAAGTAGCAGGGTACCACTCAAATAGCAAAAAATGTGCTTAACTTCCTGCCAATGCTTGACAGTTGGGCAATGCATAGACCTGCTCATCTATGAGACAGCAAACTGAATACCTGGCCGAGTAATGCATAAGTAAATCAAGCATTCGATAGCCTGCTGATAGAGAACAACATCAAATGCCTCTCTAGCATCATGAAGACTCAATTGTAAACATGTGTCCATAGAAGTGGAAATAGGTTTAGAGTCTTCAAGGCCAAAACACTACAATAATGTGTCAATATATTTCATTTGACACAAATCCATTCCACCATCAACGTGCATAAACTGAATGCCCAAATAATGATGCAAATGCCCCAAATCAGACATCTCAAATGGGGCATGTAAATCAACCTTGAAATCAGCAAAATTTTTCTCATGAGGGCCAATGAGTAGCATGTCATCAACATACACCATAATGATGAGAAGCACATCATTAGCACGCTCAACATATAAGGTGCTTTCAGTTGGACTGTTCTCAAAACCATGTGCGATCAGATAGGCATGTATCTTTTCATATCAAGCATGTGGTGCTTGTTTCAAACCATATAAAGCATTTCTTAACTTGCACACCTGGTTTTCATGCCCTTTCTTCACAAAGCCACGGGGCTGAAAAACATACATTTCTTCATGCAAGTCACCATTCAAAAATGCAGTTTTAATGCCCAACTCATGTACATTCCAACCATGATGGGCAACAAGTGCACAGATGCTATAAACAATAGTCATACGACATGTAGGTGCAAAGGTCTCATCAAAATCAATGCCTCTTTCCTATGCATAACCCTTTGCAACAAGCCTAGCCTCATACCTGTCAATTGTTCCATTAGGCTTACGCTTCAACTTATAAACCCACTTAGTGCCAATGGCCTTCTTGCTAGGAGGCAAGTCACATAAAGACCAGGTACCATTCTTCATCATAGCATCATATTCAGATTGCATAGCAGCCATCCAATTTTTTGAATTTTGTGCTTCATCAAACGAAATATGCTCATTCTCATCACAAAGACTAGACACAGCCATATCATAACAATCTGATGCAAAAGAGCCACTATGAGAGCCTGAACAAGTACGGTATGATAGATGTGCAGTTAATTTGCTATCATGAAAAGTCTATGTTGATGTATGAAACACCACAAGAAATGAATTAAGGTGACACTAGAACACCTCTATGGTCACCATTAACTCATTGCCACTCCAAACTTTGAGAAATGATAGCCTAAAGTGAGAACTTTGCTTCTATAGAAATTTCTAGTCACTAAAATGACATACCTTCAGTATTTTGCTAATTTCTCCTAGCTCAAGTATTATTTCTCCATGAAACTTTATAGGCTGAAACTAGAAGAGTAGAGCTTTCCAACAAGCTATCATATGCATCAAACAGATCTCTAGAACTCAAGTTATGGCTCTCACAAGATGACCCTGTATGACCTTCCAAAACTAGAAATTTTACCTGTTTTAATAAGAGCGCCTGTTTAAAATTAGAATTCGATGCTTAGCATCGACTTGCAACGAGAATTCGATGCCGGGCATCGACTTGGGATGTTTTTGGCCACTTTTCAGCAGGGATTCGATGTCGGGCATCGACTTCCCGCATAAAGTCTTGATCTTTTGGACACCAAAACTATAGGTGATTTCATGCACACTTACAATATGACTTATCAACTGGAATTCGATGCCAGGCATCGAGTTGCTCCAACAACATCATCTTTTCAAGAAGATTTGGCAGTAGATAAAAATCAGATATGAAGATAAGGACTTATCAAGTGAGATTCGATGCCACGCATCGACTTGCTTGGAAAACTTCAACCTTTCAAATCATTACACAGAAGACAAACACTGGAGATGGAGGAAGAAGACTTATACACAAAACTTTAACTAGTTCTTGTCATAACTATGAAAACTCAGAAGCTTACAAGTGCTTTCTCGCTCAGAGAAGCCCGACTATACTCAGTCATACAAAAATGAGTTCTTCTCACTTTCTCATTGTCTTCCTCCTTCTTCTTCTCTCCGCATCAGTTAATACTAACTAACTTATATAGACTTTCTCATTCCCGTAACTTTTGAAAAACTTCTAGAACTAAAGTGAACTAACTTTACAAGTATAATACATTTGTGAATTTGTCCCTTCACATAGGCATGGGTTTTCTTCCTAAGATTTGACCTTCAAATATATGTCCAGTTAGTGATTGTTTCTCCAACAGCTCCCCCTCAATCACTAATTGACATTCCCTGTTTCTTCATATCTTCTTCTTTTCTTTTACTCCTGCCATGCTTTTGAATCTGCTGGTCTTCACACCATCCAAGCTCTTTGTCATTATGTCTGCTAACTGATCTTTAGTAGAAATGTACTCCACTTCAATCTCCTTCTCCATTACCTTTTCTCTGAGAAAATGATATTGTATCTCTATGTGCTTTGTCCTTGCATGAAATACTGGATTTGCTGCAAGATAAAGTGAACTCATATTATCTCCATGTATTGTAGGTGTACCTTGATCAATGCCTAAGCTCTTGAACAATGTCTGCATCCATATGACTTCCTTAGCTGCTTCCACAAGTCCTTTGTACTCTGCTTCAGTTGATGATAATGCTACTGTATGTTGTTTCTTTGAACACCAACTTACAAGCTTATCACCAATGTATATCATGTAACCACTGAGTTGATCTTTTGTCATCCTGGTTACCTGCCCAATCTGAATCACTATAGGCTCTCAACTTCAAATCTGATGTAAAAGGATAATATAATCCTTCCTTTATAGTTCCTTTGATATATCTAAGAACTCTTTGACCTGCAATCCAATGTGGGTCCTTTGGACAATGCATGAATTGTGACAAGACTCCCACTGCATAACTAAGATCAGGTCTTGTTAATGTAGCATAAATCAAACTACCCACAAGAGATTGATACTTCCTCATATCTTTGTAGTCTGCACCATCATATTTACTGAGCTTGTGATTAACTTCAAGTGGAGTCGAAGCTTCTCTGCAATTTTCCATATCAAACTTCTTCAACAAGTTCAGAAGATACCTTTCTTGTGACACATATATGCCATGATCTGTATAAGTAACTTCCATTCCAAGAAAGTATGATAACTTTCCTAGGTCACTGATCTTGAATTCTTTTTCAACTTGATTCCTTCATCTGAAGTACCTGTGATTATAATGTCATCTACATAAATACAAATGTAGATTGTACCTTCCTCTGTTCTTCTGATAAGTAGACTTGGGTCTGCTTTTGAACTTTGATATCCAAGATCATTGAGATACTTCACCAGTCTATAGTTCCAAGCTCTTGGAGCTTGCTTCAATCCATACAATGCTCTTCTCAACCTGCAAACAAAATTTGGATACCTGGAATCTATAAACCCTTGAGGTTGTTCCATGTATACCTCATCTGATATGTATCCATTCAAGAATGCATTTTTTATATCCAATTGACTTAGAGTCCATCCTTTTGAAGCTGCAATAGCAATGATTGTCCTTATAGTTGACATCTTAGCTACGGGACTGAATGTCTCATCATAATCTATGCCATAGGTTTGGGCATAGCCTTTCACCACCAGTCTAGCTTTGTATCTGGCTATACTTCCATCTGCAAGCTTCTTCACTTTATAAACCCATTTATTTCCAATAACTTTCTTACCATTTGGTTTAGGAACAAGTTCCCATGTCTTGTTCTCCTCCAGTGCATTAAACTCTTCCTTCATTGCTTCTTCCCATTGCTTCTTACCTTTAGCTTCATCATAGTTCTGAGGTTCTTCATCATCTTTGACCATATATGCATAGTTCTTCTGAGTTATGTAAGAAGTATCATAAGAATACCTTTCTGGTTGTCTTCTAGTCCTGCTTGAACTTCTTGGTTCACATTCTTCATATGTGTCTGGATACACTTCTTCATCAAATATAGGAGCTTCTTCATTCCTTCTTGTTAATCCACTTCTGGATGTACTTGCTTGCATATAGTCTTCATCTCTATTTACCTGCACAATTGATTTTCCTTTCTCACATCTTCTTACCTCTTCTTCAAATTCTTCAGCTGTATGACTTTGATCTGCATACCAACTTTTCTGTTCATCAAATGTAACATCTCTAGAAACAAGAAATTGTTTGGTTAAAGGATTCCACAACCTGTAACCCATCTGCTTTTCATCATAACCAATGAACACATATTTTTCTGCCTTTGGTTCAAGTTTATGCCTAAGTTGTGATGGCACATAAGCATATGCAATTGATCCAAACACTCTACAATGATCTAGTGTTGGTTTCTTACCCCACCAAGCTTCATATGGAGTCATTCCATTCAGAGCTGCACATGGTAATCTATTCACAAGATATGTAGCTGTATTTACAGCCTCGGCCCAAAGATAATTTGGACAGTTCTTCTCCTTTAGCATAGCTCTAGCAAACTCAACCAAAGTCCTGTTCCTTCTTTCTGCTACACCATTTTGTTGTGGTGTATACCTGCAAGTTATTTCTCTCTTAATACCTGCATTCCAAGGATAATCATTGAACTCTTGGGAGAAATATTCTCTCCCTCCATCAGACCTCAGTCTCTTAAGCTTTTGACCTGTGACTCTCTCTGCATATGCATGAAAATGCTTGAAAGCTCCAAACACTTCTGATCTTTCCTTCAAAACATATAATGTTATCCATCTTGTAGCATCATCAATGAAAAGAACATAATACCTTGAGCCACTGATAGATCCTTCTTTTGTTGGTCCCCATACATCTGTATGAATGAGCTCAAGTACTCCATCATGTTTGAATCCTTTCTTCTGAAATGGTAACCTGTGTGCTTTACCCATTTGACATGCTTCACATTTATAAATCATATGTTGACTTTGCACATTTGGTAATCCTAGTACAGACTGATTAGCAACCATAGCTTTAATTCCTCTTTCATTAAAGTGACCTAATCTCTTATGCCAGAGATCAAGTTCTGTAATCACTCCTTCACCATGTGTGAGCAAAGCTTGACCAATGTTCCCTTGCACTCTTAAAGTAAAGAGTCTACCTTCTTTCTTACCAGAGACAATCTGATTATATCCATTCTCTGGATCTTCCACAAATACTCCTTCATTTGTAAACCTGACTTGAAAACCTTTTTCAACTATGTGTCCCACACTAATCAAGTTTTTAGGTGTTGTTGGAACATACAAAACATTGGTTAGCAAATCTGCTCCACTCTTGCATTTCACTTTTCCAATTGAATGTACACTATGTCTTGTATTATCACCAGTTTGAACTGTGTGACTAGAAATGTCTTTTTCCAATTCTGACATCAATTCTATGTTTCCTGACAAATGATTAGAACATCCAGAGTCAATGTAAAATACCTTTAGATCTTCTTTATCTGATGTGCTGATTGAATTCATCATCAATGATGTATGACTTTCATTCTGTGTGTCATTTGCATAATTGTAGTAGGTGGTGTTGTAGGATTGATTCTGTCCCCAACTTCTTCCTCCACCTCTACCATAGCCTCCTCTTTGACTTTGTCTACCTCTTTGAAAATTACTTTGATATCTTCCACCTCGACCTCTGCTATTGTTGTTTTGATTCTGGTTTGATCCTTGTTGGTTGTGCCAACAGTCATGAGCCAAATGATTACTCAATCCACAGATCCAGCAAGCCTTCTTATTGTTATTTTGATTACCTCTACCTCTTCCAAAACCTCTTGCTCTTCCTCTTCCAGTGCCTTTACCTCTTGCATAATAAGCTTGAGAACTAGACTCCTCTTCATCCTTTGCTTTACCTTTATCTCCTTTCTTCTTGTTCTTCATGTACATTGCAGAACTTTGTCCTTTATCTCCATCTCCCTTCAAGTCTTGTTCATATGTGAGCATCAAACCAAGCAACTGGTTCAAATCTGGAACATAATGATTTAATGAAAGTTCTGTTGATAAGACAAAAGGTTTCCACCTTTCATCCCCTCTCAAACCTGCAAGTAATTGAGCAATCAATCTGTGATCTTCAACATCTTCATCTATGGATCCAAGACTATCTGCTAGATCCTTCATCTTAGTGACATAATCACTAATGGTTTGACTTGGCTTCTTCTTGAATGTTGTAAACTCTGACCATAGACTTGCTTTCCGTGCTTTAGTAGTACTTTGGAAATGATACTCCAATGCATTCCATATATCTTCAGATGATTCCAATCCTCTGATGTGTGGTAGCAAATGATCAGAGATTGTATTGTAAATATATGCCTTTGCACTTGCATCCTTCTTCTGCCAATGCTTTAAAGCATCAAGTTCTTCTTTCTTTGGTCGGCTTTCATCTTCAAATACTGGCTTCTCTTCTTCACCTGTTACATATACCATGAGATCCTTACTCATAAGTAAGGCTTCCATTCTCATTACCCATGCAGGGTAATTATCTCTGTCCAGTTTGTCAATAGAGATATGATTTGCCATACTCCTTCCCTTCTGCTGCTCCCTGTGAGCTTAAAGGATAAAGGATAATACCTTTTGAAGTTCTTTGTGTATGAGGATACTTTTGAAGTAACCTTTTGATGCCTTGTGTCTTCAAATGCTTCACCTTTCAAACTTTAATGGAAAACTTTACAAAACTTCTCGTACCTTTGTCGTCTTCTGCTCTCGAGAATCTTTCTGCTCTGATACCACTTGTTGATGTATGAAACACCACAAGAAATGAATTAAGGTGACACTAGAACACCTCTATGGTCACCATTAACTCATTGCCACTCCAAACTTTGAGAAATGATAGCCTAAAGTGAGAACTTTGCTTCTATAGAAATTCCTAGTCACTAAAATGACATACCTTCAGTATTTTGCTAATTTCTCCTAGCTCAAGTATTATTTCTCCATGAAACTTTATAGGCTGAAACTAGAAGAGTAGAGCTTTCCAACAAGCTATCATATGCATCAAAGGAATCTCTAGAACTCAAGTTATGGCTCTCACAAGATGACCCTGTATGACCTTCCAAAACTGGAAATTTTACCTGTTTTAATAAGAGCGCCTGTTTAAAATTAGAATTCGATGCCCAGCATCGACTTGCAACGAGAATTCGATGCCGGGCATCGACTTGGGATGTTTTTGGCCACTTTTCAGCAGGGATTCGATGCCGGGCATCGACTTCCCGCATAAAGTCTTGATCTTTTGGACACCAAAACTATAGGTGATTTCATGCACACTTACAATATGACTTATCAACTGGAATTCGATGCCAAGCATCGAGTTGCTCCAACAACATCATCTTTTCAAGAAGATTTGGCAGTAGATAAAAATCAGATATGAAGATAAGGACTTATCAAGTGAGATTCGATGCCACGCATCGACTTGCTTGGAAAACTTCAACCTTTCAAATCATTACACAGAAGACAAACACTGGAGATGGAGGAAGAAGACTTATACACGAAACTTTAACTAGTTCTTGTCATAACTATGAAAACTCAGAAGCTTACAAGTGCTTTCTCGCTCAGAGAAGCCCGACTATACTCAGTCATACAAAAATGAGTTCTTCTCACTTTCTCATTGTCTTCCTCCTTCTTCTTCTCTCCGCATCAGTTAATACTAACTAACTTATATAGACTTTCTCATTCCCGTAACTTTTGAAAAACTTCTAGAACTAAAGTGAACTAACTTTACAAGTATAATACATTTGTGAATTTGTCCCTTCACATAGGCATGGGTTTTCTTCCTAAGATTTGATCTTCAAATATATGTCCAGTTAGTGATTGTTTCTCCAACAGTCTACACCAGCCATTTTGGCATACTTTTTGCCTACTCAATATCAACACTCTCATCAGCAAGTGCATCATGTAAATCTGCATCAGAATTAGAATGATTTCCATTATCACATGAAACCTGCAAAGGCTGAGAGGCTGCCTTATTAGGACCAGCACTAGACTGTCCACCTGTAAAAAGAGGCAACAAAATATCATACATGTCTTTGGAGCTAACATATGTCTCCTTAGTACATGAAAGCCATGGTCGAATAGCATCTTCCATAAAAACAAAATCACGGCTAACCAGAATGCATTTAGTGTGTGGATGATACAGACAATAGCCTTTACTTTCAAAACTGTACCCAACAAAAATACATTTTACTGCTTTACCATCCAATTTTTTGCAACGTTGTTCAGGTAGTAATGCATATGCCAGACAACCAAAAACACCCACAAAGAGCAACAGATAGCTTGCGACCATGCCAAGCCTCATATGGAGTGATAGACTGCAGCGCTTTAGTGGGACTCTTGTTAAGTACATATGCTGCACACATAATAGCCTCAAGCCAGAAACTATGTGGTAAAGCCTAACTCTTGACCATACACCTCGCCATATCCATTAGTGATATGCTCTTTCGTTTAGCAACTCCATTCTATTGATGTGTATATGACACTGTACATTGATGTTTTATCCCACGTTCAGCCAGAAATGCATTAAAGTCAGAAGACATATATTCCCCCCCTCGATCAAAATGGAGGATGCCCATTTTACATGCTGATAGATTTTCAGCCAAAACCAAAAACTATTTGAAGGACATAAAAACTTCAGACTTTGCTTTGAGTGGATATACCCATGCATCCTTGAAAAAATCATCAATGAAATTCATGAAGTAAAGATAGTTTCCAAAAGAAAGTGTCTGCATAGGACCATAAACATCACTATGTACAAGCTGCAATTTCTGCATAGCCCAAACTGAACCATCTTTTGGAAAGGAGGAATGTTGCATTTTGCCCAAAATACAACCTTTACATACATGTTTACTAGGTGCCTCAAGTTTGGGAAAAGAGGAAACCATTTCAAATTTCTGCTGGTGTAGCAAACTAGTAAATTCAGTCGACCAAAGCGTGCATGCCAAAGCTTTGCATCTGACATAGCCTGAGAATCATGTACTGCACATGCTAAATCATTAACATATTTTTCATAATCTATGAGCTTATACAACCCACGAGATAAAATGCTAGACGCAATAATCATGTCGCCATTTGACACATCATGAACTGTACGCCTGTCATCAACAAATTTCACAACCAAGACAATTTTGGCTAAAGCCGAAACTGATAATAGATTCTTCTTGATCCCTGGCACAAATAAGCATCTAACAGAGTGAAAGAACGACCATCAGCAGTAGTCAAAATGATCTTACCAACTCCCATGACAGGATGAGAGGAGTTGTTGGCGCATGTGACAGTATTCCCTATAGGGGCAGGCTCTAGTGAAGAGAAGCAACTGCGCTTTTGGTCGCCCCACTATCAAAGTACCAAACATGTAAGTCTACTACAGACATGCACTGCTCATGAGAAGATGGGTCAAAACTACAAACAGTAGTAAACACCCATTCTTCATCCTGCACAAGATTAGCAGACTCTGCTTTTGGTGTAGAAGCCTCTACAACAACCATTCTGGCCTCTTTCTTCTTTGCCTCTTTAGGAACCAATTTTGGACAGTTCTTAATGACATGATCATTTTCTTTACAGTATTTGCAAAACAATTTCTGATTTTTTGATTTCTTCTCATCTTTGTCTTCCTTCTTTGATTGTGCAGAATTAGCAGATTTTTGCTTACTAGTTGAAGAGTTCCATTTTCCTTTGCCCTTTTGACTAGCCAGGAAAGCTTGATCTACAACATGCATAATAGACCCGTTCTGCCTAGACTAATCTTCCTGCAACATAACAAAAACTGACTCTTCAAATGTTAAGGCATTTGGATTGCATTTCATCATCAAACGAAGAGTAGAAGCAAAACTCTGATATGAGTCAAGAGGGCCATTCAGAAGAGTCTTCAGAAGTGAACTGTCAGGAAGGACTTCATCAATAGAAATCAATTGTTCCTTCAAATCCTTGATCTTTGTCAAACAACTGTCCATAGAATCACCTTCATTCATGTGCTCACTCTCCAACTGTTGTCGGAGGTAAGCAACACGAGCCTTAATTATAGCTTGGTACAATGTGCTAAGTGTATCCCAAGCATCCTTAACTGTTCTACAAGAGTGAATGTGAGAAATAATGGCATGTTTTGAAAGACAAAGCTATCAATGCATATGCATGGGCATCTCTGCCATCCCAACAAATTTGCTCTATAGTAGGTGCAGCAAAAACCACAGCACGAACAAGAATCTACAGTATATCACCATCTTCGACACCTTCTGCATCAGCTTCAATACCTTTAGTTGTAATAGTTGCAGGTGTGATAGGATGTTTTTTAGCACCCTGCACAATGTTCCATAGTCCTTTTGCAACCAATATAGCCGACATACGGAATACATCACTGCTTTTAGCCATGGTTGGTGACTAAAATACCTTGATGCAAAAAATTGATTGTATCTCAAAAAGTTGAATAGAACTATCCAAACAAATTCTGCTAAACCTGTAGCAAACTTTGAGATGCTTATACTAGCGAACCAAAACTGGTCTATACCTTTGGCATAAAAAGATGAAATAGCCTGCACAAGTGCTTTGATAGTGCATTCGAAGGCCAAAATGAGCTCAGATCGTGATTTCGGCACCTTGAGTATGCTCGCCAAAATCGTGCGGTTTTAGGACTGCAACCGGAGAGGTGTCGGCAATGCCCTAGATGAAGCGACGACCTGCTCTGATACCAATTGTTGGAGTTAGACGTCTATGAAAGCACGCAAATAGCACAAGGAAGAAGAAGAAGAAGCTTGGAGCACAACACACAATACTGAATGTATTACCATTAGAATGTACAAAGATAAGTAGCCTATTATGGCAATATGCCTATATACAAGCCGGGGGAAAAAAGTGTCCCGGCTATCCTAGATTGTTGACACACATCACTACCTAAATATATCAATAGCACGAACAGGAACATGAAGAATATCATCATCTTCAACACCATCTACATCACCTTCAACAACTGTGTTTGCAGGTGTAATATGACGTTTTTCAACAACCTGCACAATATTCCACAGTCCTTTTGCCACCAATACATGACGCATCATATAAAGCCAAAATGGGTAATTGGTATCGTCCAACTTATCCTCAACAACCAACATACGGAATACATCACTACTTTTAGCCATGGCCACTGAGTAAAATACCCTGATGCAGAAAAATGACTATATCTAAAAAAGTTGACTACCCTAACGAGTTCTGCTAAACCTGTAACAGACTTTGAGATGCTTATAGTGGCAAACCAAAACCTCTATATATCTTTGGCACGAAAAGATGAAATAGTCTGCACAAGCACTGCAATAGTGCATTCAGAGGCCGAAATAAGCTCATATCGTGATTTTGGCACCACAGAGCAAAGCAGTTTTGATCTCCTAATCACCATGAGTATGCTTACCAAATTTCATGTGATCCTAAGACTATGATAGGAGAGGTGTTGACGATGCCCTAGATGAAGCGAGGACCTGCTCTGATACCAATTGTTGGAGTTTGAGGTCTATGGAAGCACGTGAACAACACAAGGAAGAAGAAGAAGCTTGGAGCACAACACACAATACTGAATGTATTACCACTAGAATGTACAAAGATAAGTGACCTATTAGGGCAATAGGCATATATACAAGCCGGGGGGAAAAACCTCCTAAAGAGGGAAAAAAGTGCCCTTGTGGTCCTAGTGTATTCACACACATCACTAGGCTAACTCCTCAAACATTAAGGCATATGGATTGCCTTTCATCATCAATCAAAGAGTAGAAGCAAAACTCTGATATGAATATGGAAGACCATTCAAAACAATCTACACAAGTGAGCTATTACGCAAGACTTCATTAGCAGAAATCAACTTCTCCTTCAAATCTTTGATCTTTGTCAGAAAACTATCCATGGAATCTCCTTCATTCATGTGCTCACTCTCCAACTATTTTTGGAGGTAAGCAACATGAGCCTCATTCCTTGTGTGGTATAAAGTGGTAAGTGTATATCAAGCATCCTTTGTTGTTCTGTAAGAGCGAATATGAGGAATAATGGCCCGTTTGATAGACAGAGCCATCAATGAATGTGTCTGAGTGTCTCTGCCATCCTAATGAATTTTGTCTATAGTAGGTGCAGTAGGAATCACAACACGAATAGGAACATGAAGAATATTACCATCTTCAATGCCATCTGCATCACTGTGTACCTAAGAACCAACTTAGGGACTTGTGGAGAAAGAGACTATACCTCAATCCCCCTCAAGTGCATATAGTGGGGATTCACTCTTTAATTATCAATCCGATGAGTATCAAAACCTAGCTGAGTGTATGAAGACATGCATTCAAATGACAATCAATGCAAATGAGTTACTCAAAGAGTGCAAACAAGGCAAAGACTAATCCAAACAAGCTTCAACTGTCAGTCATGGTGTCGTGATACTTGGAACAACAGCCAAAAATAAATTGAGCTTTTCTCTCAGCTCCAAACTCCAAATATAGCAAATAGCATATGCGTTTCAAAGCTCTCGAGAAGACGCATCCAATGGTGGTATTTTTGCTCAATTCTGACACTTCTACTTCAAATTATGAGCAAAATACTGAGTCGTGGGAATAACCTTCCTACACTTCAGCACTTCCTACACTTCACACACACTTTAACCACAACAAACAAACACTTTCATGGATAGACAACACTTCCTAACAGTCTTTTCAAGCAACACACATGCACACAAGCTCACAAAGAAGATGATACAGAGAGAAGAAGACACAAATTCGAATTTCTGTGCTCTTGATTCTCACAATGGCAAAAAGTTCTTACAAAGAGTCACAAATTGACTTATATACTTGAAAAGGCTAATTTCCTACTAATTTACATGGGTAAGCTACTAATCTTCTGTGAGGATGCACCTAGAGGACTCCTCTAGTGCATTTACATCGGAAAATATATTACAAGAATGGTTATAATACAAAAATTGGGTGTCCAAATCGGAAAAATTTTGGGGCCCTTCTTTTTCTCTGCCTTTTTGCTCTCTTTGCTCTGCAACACTCTCCCCCTCTTTGTCTCTGTCGTCCCTTGACAGTCTTTGCTTTCGTCTGCTACTTGTCTAAGGCTCTTTTATATATTGGGTTGGTTGTGTTAAGTCGGGTTGCCACGCACGCCACTAGTGGTTAAGAATGTGGTATTCTTAGTTACCCTCTTCAACTTTTCAGCCTCTACCCCTTTCTAACTTTTGGTCTTCTGATTTGTCCTGGTTGCACACATCTGACCCTGTTGTATTGTTCTGAGCCTGTTTACTTTGTTGACAACGCACGCTCTCAGCGGAAGGATTATTACCTGCCAAATATTGTCTTGCACTTCTTCATGGATACTTTCCTGGCCCTGGTCCCTCCTTCCACCTACGTGCTTTTCCCTGATGTGAGCCCCTACGGGGCTCTGTGCAGAGATGGGTGTTGCGCCCCTGCGGGGCTTCTTGCAGAGATGTATCTTCGGATATGATCTTTTCAGTGAAGCTTCTTTCGTTGTCTTCTTCTCTTCTTCTTTTTGCTTGATTCTCCCTCAACACTGTCCCCCTCCTGAACTCTGTCGTCCCCGACAGGCTTTGAGAGTCGACGGGAGTATGTTCTATAGACTTTTTGCTCTGTTTCATTAAGCAGATTGGCTTCACATATCATTAGCTGCTTCCATTGTTCTGCTTTTACACCGTCATGTGGTGGTTGTCTATGATCGGCAAAGAAGCCTAGCTCATATGCCACTAATCTGACATTCAGGTTGGATGACATCTTTAAAAAGATCTCTGAATCGATTTCAAAAAACCCTGTGAAAAACGCTTCTTCAAAGGTTTGCATATAGGTACTCGGCAAAAACATCAACCTAGAATAATATGCCATTATTGTTGGTCGGCTAGGCATAACAGGCAAGTCAAAAACAAGAATGTATGTTCCCTGATTAATGCCAATGAAGTTCAAAAATGTATATGCCGCATGTTTGAAGACCTTCAATACTGTGAGTATCATACTGAGTATTTTATTTGTCATCTTGATAGTTAAATCGGGTACTGTTGCATAATTCTGCAGCCAAAATTCAATGGTTTTGATCATGTAATCCTCCGTAGGTAGATAGTTATGTAGTGGACTTGGAAGTAGTGGATAGTTTAGCCACTGTTTGTGGATCACACCAGTCTTTTGCATTTCCGAAAATTCTATTGCTTCTCTTCGCCGTGGTGTTGGACAAAAAGAAGGATTTACCTGTAATAAGTAAGGTGCTGCTTGCCAGTGCACCCGTAGTGTAGGATGTTTCTCCAAAAATTTTCTCCTCCAAATAGGCTGTGCAGCTTCAAATTCTTCTTGATTATAGTTGAACGTGTCATTTTTGAACTGCAGCTGTTCGTCTGGATTTTTCTGTGTGATTCTCTTTATGTATTGTCTGGTTTTCTCCTTCAATAATCCGTAAGGAATATTGAAAGGCTTCATGATCGTCTCCAAATCTTTACCTTTAAACTTTGCTTCTTTCATAACTTTGATGACTTCATTTTCAAAATTTTCTGTCAACCGGGACCCCAATAGTGCCCGTTCCTTCTGACTTATTTCTGCAGTATATGGCATTGGATGATCATCATGTGGTTCTGCCATCTGCTCTTTTATTGGAGAATTATAAATCGGGGGAGATAGAGGATGTACCTCTACCTCGTCAGTAGGATTTTCTTTTGTTGGCTCTACTGGTGTCCCGATTGAAGTCTCTAATTGTGCTATGCGTTCAGTCTTCTCTTTATTTTCTTGCATGGCCGTTCTGAGTGCTTCTTTTGCTGCAAGCAATTCATTACCAATTTCGGCTACATTATCCATGTTTTCACTGTAACTCACTGCAAGTTTTCCATTGGCGATGTTTAACTGTTTTGTGAGCTCCTTAGTTTCATTCATGTATTTATGTTCCCATTGTTCTCTTAGGGTTTGCTCTTGTTTCAGTAGTTTTGCATACTTTTCAATCTGATCTTTTAATTCTCTCTGGTCAATATTTGTAGTCTCCTGTTTTTCGATAGGCTGATCGTACAGTAGTGCCTTCATCAGTTCTTTATTTTTGTTGCGTAAATTGTCATTTCCCTCCATGTATACCTTTAGTTGTGTTTCGAGTAGATTACTTCTAGCTTTCATTCGCTCCTTGTCTGCTTCACTAGCTTCATGCTGTCTTTGTAATTCTTTTAGTTGTGTCTGTAGCTGATGATGCTGGTTCACCAATGTATCACATTGTTTCTTGACTGGGAGTAACTCCTTGTCTTTGTCGACAGCCTCTTTCTGGGCCTGGATGAGCTGTGCAGATAGTTGTTCACTCATAATTCGAAACTGATTCTTTTCCCTCATGGCCTTGTCGTAATCTGCATCTGTATCCATCATCTCTTGTTGTGTATCCATGGCCGTTTGGATCATTTGCTTGACAACAGGTTTTAAGTGAGTAACATCCATGTTTAACCATGTGGTAGGAATATTAGGTTTTGCTCCTGTTGTTACATCTTTCCCTTGTGCCACGTGTAATGTAGTGTCATGGGGCTGCCTAATATGAAGTTGGATTCTTGGCTCAGCCTCCATGTGGTCAATCTTACCTTGAGGTGTGTCATCAGGCACTTCAATCACAGTTGGCTCTTTGTTTTGTAGTAAGCCTGAGTCTTGGTTCACTGGAGTTTGTATTTCCTCTTTGATAGGTGGTTTGGCATCTGTATTAGTTATTGGAGCTTCTTTGATGCTGACCCTTGACGTTTCATTCAATTGAATTACGTGCACTATCCCAGTGGATTCTTCTATGTTCTTTACTTGTGCCTGTTGGTTGTCAGGTGTGACTTTGACTTGATTGATCTCTGTCCAATCCTCATTGTGTGTTTCTGTTTGTATATCCGTATCCAGGGTGTCCTTCTCAAGGCTTGATTCCTCATTAGAGCTTCAATCTTCTAAACCTAATTCTTTATATCTGGCCACTTGTTCAGGGGTCTGTTCTTTATCTTTCTGTCTCCTTTCTTTGCTTGCCTGTCTGTAATGGTGACCTTGAATATTCAAATTTACTTGCCCCTGCATAAACTGATGTGTTTCTTCGAGGGCAACGGAGAGATCTCTCTTGGTGATAGGCTGCTGTGTCAAGGAAATCTTTGGCAGTGTATGGGTCCTTTTTGAAGTGGGTGTCTCCTGAGCTTCTTCCTCTCTTAGTCGTTTAGCACCCCTCATGGGTTTCCTTGAACTGGTTCCTGCTTCGTCAATAGAGATGGCTGTATTCTTTTTCTTAGTAACCGTCGCTGACTTGGCATATTTGGCTAACTTTGTTGATATTGGCATCACGTGCAAGCAGTTCTTCATATCCAGTGCCTCATAAATAAGTAGGGTCAAGGCCGAACTACCATTCAGAAACTTTTTCTGACCCCACTTCTTTTTTGCTTCAAATAGACGTTCTTGAACATAGGGAGTCATATTTACTTGATTTCCGACTTGCCTCATAGCATGTGAAAGCAGCTGCACCACGATCTTTTGAGGTGTTGTATATCTATGCATGCTTGGAAAACAAAAGTGCTGGTGCACTAAGCGAACAACATCTTCAATGTCAGTTCTGTTGATGTCCAAAAAGGATCTCTTTTTCGGATCATGACATTCATCTTTGACATTCGTGATTCCTTCTTGATTCCACCCGAAAGCTCTATTAATCAACTCATGAGTGAATTGAATTGTCTTCCAGGCACCAACTTTATCCAGTACTCGTGCCTCAAGAATTGAAAGCTTATTCGATGCAGGCTGAAGTGTATTCATCACTTGCGTACATCTCTGAAAATCTGGTAGATAAATAGGTAGTCTGAGGAATGCATCCATTCCTGCTTGTGTCCAAACATCTGTCATGCGCAGTAATCCTTGTATAATAGTCTTGAAATCTTGCGACATGATAGGGAAGTAGTGATCCCTGTCCATGATTTTGATAGTGGCCATGAAAATGAGATCCGATACTGGTTGGTCATCCAGAAACCAATGGCCTCTTGCTTTTGTTATAGATTCCAAGGGAAGAAGTTGGACCTCTTCCTCTTGCGTAGCTTCGGAATTAGTAGATGCCATCTGCACTCAATATAGAGTATGAATTAGTGGCAAGATAGTATCAGGAATCTTCCTTCATTTGTCTTTCATAAGATTGACATTGCTCCACGTGAATGGTGTCGTCCCTTCCTTGTGGATGTGAGAAAGGTAGTACCTGGGTTTTTTCTATTTATAGGTATTTTTATGTATTTGTCTGAAAGAAAAACAGAAAAGTTAGTTCGTAGCCGAAGCGGTTATTAATTTTTTAATAATTTTCTTTAGATTATGTACAAGTGCTCTCCTATTTCCCAAGAGGAAAATGTGCTTCACTATCTTGAAATAGAAGAATAGCATGCCGAATGCTTAGCCTTGTAATGTGGCCCTATCATGCATACTTTGGATTCTGGAAACTCCATATGTGTGCAACTCGAATTACTTGGTTGATGCATACAGCTAGCCTTGCTTTTCGGCATCCAAATCTACTTCACACTGTTGGGGCAGGTTGTATTCCTAACATTCCTGAAGAATATGGTGCTTCTCATGTTGTATATCTGCTTTATCTGCTTTTTGAATCTGGGAATGGTTTTCGAAGCATATGTAGACTCCTTCTCTGTCCTGTAGCTATTCATTTTTGGTTGTTTTGCCTTTAGACCATACTGATTTAACTTGAACATTTGTTCGACCTTTCTGTTGATTGTCACTTGAGCACATAATTTTGGAATCCATATTTGTGTTCGGGCCTGTTGAGCAGCTATCACCTTCTTTGGAATCCATACTTTAGCAGTTCTTTGTGGAACTGAATATTCAGAGCGATTTACATACTGGTTCTGTGTGTTCTTCTGCTGTAGCAAGTAGTTCTTTTGTTGAAGATATGTAGCCATTTGGTCCTTCCTTACCCAGGCTTGTCGAGTGTAAGGAATGGGGTATATTCTAATAGGTGCCGCTTTGTGATTACATGGAGAATGAGTCTCTCTTGTGCGTGGTTCTTCGCTAAGGCTGTTTTCAGGTAGAATGACACTCTTGTGACTTGCTAGATTAGAAGATGGTGTGCAAGCAGAATTCTGTGTATCCTCACTTGAAGTACTCGAAGAAGGGGTTTCCATAGTGCTAGTGAACATACATTCATCACTGTGTTCATTTGGGTGAGTTTTCGGTTCTATACTTGCGGCTTTGATTAGTCGTTCGTCTAGCATGCTGAATACTTCACGATGTCCTATCTTGGCCGAGATGTATCCTAAGGCCAATTGAATAGCTACTTCATATTCGTATATCCAGTCTTGACCTAACACGAGCTCTTCCAATAAGTCCTGATCGTGACATACTAAAAGCTTCTGTTCCATAGTGTTGTTTCCGAGGTGTAGAGGCAAGATAATCTCTCCTATACACTTGGTGATCTTTCCTCCTATTCCAATCAGTTGTGCCTTTGATGGACGTAATTCTTCCTTGAGTTGCTGAGTCAATGAAAATTTGATACAACTGATGGCGGCTCCTATGTCAATGAGAGCATCCACTAAGTGGTATTCCTTTTTTCCGACTCCCAAATTCAAATATGGTTGTGTCCTTTGTTGACCTACGTTTTCAGTGGCTCTAAAATTAGCCATTGGGATGAGTTCCTCTCCTAGGCGATATCTCTCATCTCTCTCTCTCTCATCTATTCTCTTCGTTTTCTTATCCATTCTAGTGCTTCTTGTCTGGCTTCTTCTCGTATCCTTTCTTCCTCGATGCGTCTATTTTTACCCATTATCAATCGTGACATTATTTCTTCAGTTAATGGCTCTAAGTATTTTTTTACTCGACATCCACTGATATAATTTGGCAATACTTCTCCATCTAGAGTTGCTAAATTGATGGCTCCACTGGTGGATATGCGATTGATGATTAATGGGCCATATCCTGTTTTTTGCAGTTTCTTTGCGTGTTGTTTCAGGGTATATACCAAAACTAAATCTCCTTCCTTCAAATTTTTATATTTAATATGAGCATCAAAATATGCCTTCTATCGCCTTTTAGCCACATAAATCCCTGCTACTGCTTGTAACCTAGTCTCATGTAGCTTCTTTATTTGATCCAGTTGAGCTGAGAGTTCATGTCCCGTCCACTCATAAGTTGTTGCTACTCTGAGAGTGGGTATTAAGAAATCAATTGGCAAAATAGCATTTTGTCCATACACTAAGCTAAAAGGGGTAGTGCCTATGGCGGTCTTGTAAGCTACTCTGAATGCCCATAAAGCGTGATGTAATTGTTTATCCCAATCAGATCTACCATTGTTCACAATTTTAGTGAGAACTGTGCATAAGATTTTATTTGAACTTTCGGCTTGTCCATTGGCTTGTGGGTGATAAGGGGCTGATTTCTTATTAATTACCAAGAATTCATTCAGTAAAGCTTCTATCACTTCATTCACAAAATGCGTACCTCTATCACTCACAATTTCTATTGGTAGTCCAAATCTAGTGAAAACGTTCTCGAAGAGAAACTTGGCCGTAGTCCTTGCATCGTTTTTCTTGGTTGCTTTGGCTTCAACCCATTTGGTCAAATAGTCTGTGGCTACAATTATGTATTCGGCATGGGATCCTTTAGTTGGTGGGCTAATAGGTCCTATGAAGTCTATTCCCCATTTTGTGAAAGCTCTGGCACTCATCATGGGTTTTAGTGGCATTTCATCTCTTCTAATAGGATATTTTGTTCGTTGACATGTATCACACCATTGAACATATGTGGCTGCATCCTGATGTAAAGTTGGCCACCACATTCCTGCAAAGAGAATCATTTTTGCAGTTTTATCTGCAGAGAAATGTCCTCCTACAGCTCCTGTATGTGCCATCTCTAAAACAGCAAGATACTTGTCTTCATGAATGCACACTCGCAAATGACTATCTCTTCCTCGTTTAAAGATTTGTTTTCCTATAAGAGCACAGTCCTTGCTTTGTTATAGAAGTGCTCATTTTCTTGCTAAAGTGGCTCCTTCTGGGTACTCTTGGGTCTTTAAGAACTTCACCAGAGGCATGCTCCATCTTGGTGCTACAGTGGAGTAGCATAGAGTGGAGTTCTCTTCTGGATTCCGTTCTTGACAGGTTGGGCACGCTGATACATAGTTATGCGCATCCCTCTGCATGGTTGGCCAATATATGCCCAATCTCCTTAGTGTTTGCCATGTTCCGTTCGCATTTAGATGAGTTTTTCATTGATTTACATGTGCTTTTTGAAGTCACATTTCTTGTTCCTCTTCTTCTACGCATCTCATGAGTAATCCACTTGAGTCTTGGTGATACAGACTTCCAGCAATGATATGAAGGTTTTTAGCCTTCCATATGTCTTGGGTTTGGTTTGGTGTGATCCCATCTTTAGGTCCGTGAGTGAGTATTGGGATCAACTTTTCTGCCCATTGAGGACATACCTCGAGATTAAAAAGGTACGTATCTGGCAAATCATCTGGTACTCCTATGGGTGGTTCACCATGTGTCATCCTTGATAAGTGATCTGCTCTTATGTGGGTATTCTCTTTCTTTACTACTACCTCAAAATCAAATTCCATCAATAATAGGAACCATCGTACTAGTCGTCCTGTATTACAAGGCTTATTGACTAAGTATAGTAGGGCTTGATAATCAATGAAGAATTTGAATTTGTTTGCCAATAAGTAGTGTCGAAACTTCTTTACTGCATACACCATCCCTAGGCCTTCTCTTTCAGTCGTGGTATAATTGTGTTCTGCTTGATTCAATTGTCTACTGGCATAGGCTATAGGGTGATCTAACTTTCCTGCATCTACGGGTTGAGCTAGGATGCAACCAATGGCAAATTTGGAAGCATCTACATGAATGTGAAAGGGCTTATTCCAATTAGGTACTCGAAGGATTGGGGTTGAACTCAATCGACTCTTTAATTTGTTAAAGGCCTTTTCACATTCTTTAGTCTAGTTAAACTGAGTCAATAATGCATAGAGAGGTCTAGCAATTATGGCATACATATGTATAAATCTTCGGTAGTAACCGCAATGTCCCATAAATGCTTGCACTTCTTTAGCAGTCTTTGGTCTTGGCAAATCCAGGATCACTTTAATTTTGTCTTCATCAGTTGAAATCCTGTTTTTAGAGACAATATGTCCTAATATCTTTCCTTGTCGAACCATGAAGACACATTTTTCTGGGTTGATGCATACTCTATATTGTCGACATTTGGCAAAGATCTTTCCTAATTTAGGGATATGCTCTGATCGTATAGCTGAATAAGTGCATAAATCATCCACGTATACCTCCATACTCTTTCTTAGGAACTCTTTGAATACATGGCACATCAATCTTTGGAAAGTGGCTGGGGCATTGGTTAGGCCGAAAGGCATAACCCTAAAGGCGTATACTCCCCATTCAGTTGCAAAGGCTGTTTTATGCTGGTCCTCAGGAGCAATGGCTACCTGATTATAACCTGAAAAGCCGTCCAAAAAACTGTAAACTTCTCTCCCTGCCACTCTTTCCAATAGATGATCCGTGATGGGTAATGGGTAACTGTCTCTTATGGTAGCAGCATTTACTTTTTTCAGATTTATGCATACTCTTAACTTACCATTCTTTTTCGGTATGACTACCAAAGGTGACACCCATTCCGTGTGTTCAATCTCATATATGAACCCAACATCTAATAGTTTATCTATCTCTTCCTTTATCTTTGCTGAGTAAACATCGTTATATGTGTATGGTCTTTGTTTGGAAGGTTTAGCTTCAGATGTCATAGGGATTCTATGAGCACATATAGAAGGGTCTACTCCTTTCAAATCCTTATATGTCCAGACAAAGACATCTCTGTATTCTCTTATGAGTTGAATTAACTCTTGCTCTTCCTCCATTGAGACATCCTGTCCTATGAAAGTACATCGCTCTTCTCCTTCCTCCAATGCTACTACTATTTTTTTGGTTTTTCTTTGTTGTCATATGCTATCCCAGGCTGCGCTTCTCGTTTAGGCATTTGAATAGCAATTTTCCTTTCTTCTACTTCATATTTTTTGAAGTGGGCGGGCACTTCAAATTGGTCTTGAGGCTTGTTTTCTTCGTCATTTTTTGCTTTATCTAATCCAAGCTCCTCTTCCTGTGTTGGTTTTTGATTTATTTCATTAGCTATGATACTTACTTCTTGATTTCCACTTTCTATTTCCATTTGCTCTTGCTCCATTTCAATGCTCTCATAGTCCTCCTTTTCTATCACTTCCCCTTCTTCAGCCTCTTGAAGAACTACCACGTATAGACTAACGTCATATCCTTCCTCATCAATGCATTCATTCATGGTTATCACTTCTTCGTTTACACACACATCGAAAGTAGCTAAAATCTCCATCCAACCATGAGTTTCAAATTCTTCATCTAGGAATATTTGAGGCATATAGGCTGGATCTAGTATAGATCTAGCAACTCCTTGCCTTTGCTTCCATCCTTTCCTCCTATCCTCTTCCTTTTTTGTAGTTTGGCATATCCATAGATGAGTGTCTTCGTTCATCCATGATTGATCACTTGAACCTATACTATGAATCGATTGATTATCTTCCTCCTTATGAATCTGATTCCATTGAAAGGGGGGAACATCTTGATATGTATATGTGTGGAGATTTATTCTTGTGGTGGTTCCTTCATGCTGTAGGTATACAGCGTCTTTTCCCCAATCTTGCACTACCTTTAGTTGTCTCATGAAAGGTCTTCCAAGTATCATTTCATAATTGCTAGGCCTTTCAAATTGACAAATCGCTAAGGTGTGCTCGAATTCAACTCCACAAGTGGTAAAAAATACCCGTTCCAACAATCCCAAGGGTCTTTTAGTGTGTCCATCTGCCATTTGTATCTTCATGCGTGTTGGTCTTAAAGCTGGTTTTCCTCATTTTTCCCAGATTTTCCTACTCCAGCTCCAGAATCTAAGATGGCTTTAGTGGTGTAACCTCTATAGGTAATTGGAAGGCACGTGTTTCCTTCATCTCCCTCACTAAAATCTCCAACCTTATCGACTGAGATTTTTACTGTGTTCACTTCATCAGGCATCTCCTTCTCTTCCGCCTTGATCTCCAATTGACTGGTTAATTTCTCCTTCAAATGTGGTTTGACCTTCAACAGTTCTTCCAATGTCAGAGTGCAGGGGATTTTTACCTTTCTACGGTGTTGTATGATATCCGATGTTTGGACTGATGGGTTCAATTCTTTTTTTCTCATTGAGGGAATGCGGTATAATTCTGAATTATGTTCGTACTCTCCTGTGTAATTTGGCAAAACCTTTACACCATCATTTTCTTTGTTACTTGGATCAATTGGTATTATTTCTTTTGAATTCAGTTCATGTATGGAGTCTTCAATTTCACCTTCTGCTTCTAGCTCCTCAAAGGGTGGTTCTATTCCTTTCACTTTCTTCCACCGGTCTTCTTGGACTCTTGCCCACAAATCTTTAGGCCATTCCCCTTCTACTTCCGGAACAATGGAGCCTTCCCTTGTATCCTCACAATACTTCCCATTATGTGCCTCACCTGCTTCAGTTTTCTCGGGGTCCTTAGGGATGACACACTCTTGGAATTCTTTTTCAGGAATTCGTGAACTAGGTAGTCGAAGGACAGGTTTTTCTAAGGTCTGTTGAGCCACTTCAATTAATTTTTTGCATATCCCCAACCTTTCCTTCTCTAGGTCACCTCTAGGATATTCTCTTTCATGTTGTTCGATGGTAGGTCCTGCTCTTATTCGTGCCTTGTACGTCTGAATCCACATGGCTAATTCTTCAGGCATGGGATCTGCTAAAACTAATCCTACCTCTTCTTTTTTAGACTTTCCTTTCCAAATTTCTCCTTCCACTTCTTGTTTCTCCCTTTGATTTTGTTCGCTCTTCTCATTTTCCTTCTTTTGTAGTAATTTCTTTTCCTTTATCCTATCTCTACGGTTCTTCCATCTCTGTGTTCGTTTACTTGTAACACTTTTCTCAGGCTCTTCCGAGTCTTCAACTATTTGAGGTGTAGGTATGTTCATTTCTCTATCACCTTGATCATTTTCTTCAGTTTTGTCTGGGGTCTCTCTAGCTTTGGCTCTAGTTATTGCTTTCAATGGTACAGTGTACTCCTTATCGCTTCATGATGATTCTATCACTTCTATCACGTTAATCTGCACGTTAGAGTTAACTTTGTTGGGGTTCTTGGGGCAATCTTTGAAAAGGTGTTCTTTACCACAATCACTACAGTATCCTTCCCAGACTCGCTGTGGTGGTGGTGGGTTTGGTAGTGTACATTCTCTGATATAATGATCACCTCCGCATCTATAACATGGTCCTCTAGGTACAGGCTGTCTGTTCATGGGTCAGGGGAGTATGGATGCCCTAGGGGCTGTGTACATCAATGACACATAGTCCTGCTCATATCCGTAGGAACTATCAGGTGCTTCCATGCCATATGCATATGGTTCATACATTTGTCCATATTCTATCATAGAGCTCTCATAACTGGGATAGTTTCCTTGACTATGGTCATAAGATGAGTCATATGGTTTATTACTAGGCAATGGTGTGGCTGGGACTATTGCTCTCTCTAGGTTTTCTTTAGGTTGAGCCATTTTCACTGGGACAACATTCTGAGGATGGGGCGGTTGTTGTCCTAACACTGGTTGTGGTTGATTGTAACTTTGATAAGCATATGGTCGTGGTACAAGTGCCTGCTGCTGATATGTGGGATATCTAAAGGCTTCACCTCCTTGATCTCTCTTAGGGTATCCATAAGATCTCATGAGCGGTTGTGTTGGTCTTGCTTGCCTATTGTAAGGACAATTTTCTGAGTTGTGATTTGTGTATTTTTGTTCTATGCTGCAATATTGTAAAGGGCCTGAAACCGGTGGTCTATTGTAAGCATAGGCAGGTGGTGGGACTATTCCCCTAGTGCACAAATGAGAGGGATGATCACCTCCACAATGCATACATCTTCTAAGCATGGGCACTCTCATTGGGTTGTTGGGGTAGTTCCTCTGTCCTTGGACGTTCAGCTTCTTTGCTATTAGGTCGGCTATTTCCTCAACATTGTTCTTAGGGTTTGATGTGCTGCTTGCTAAATCTTCACTCTTCATACTACCTTGAGGTATTTTCAGATCCTCCGCTAGATTTTCCTCTAGGTCAATACATTCTTTCATGCATTCTTGCAAGGTTTGAACTCTCTTCACGTACACCAGAGATCTTAATGATCCATTCAATAATCCTTCAAAAAATAATGACACCATTTTGTTTTGGGTGGGTCTCTCTTCCACTGGGCACCTATCCACATACTGCTTGAATCTTCTTGCTACCAATCTCACTGATTCCGTAGGAGCTTGCTTAAAGCTATGAATCAACAATGACGAGTTGTTTTTAATTCCAGACTTAGTGAATTCCTCAATCATTTCTTGATAGACTTGTTCCATATTTTGAAAATTGTTAGGATCTAATGGCTGGAACCAAGCTAAAGCTGTGTATGTCAAAGTTAGACCAAAAGGCTCATATTGGATCAAAAAATCTTCTACTTGTTCGGTTCTGATTACTTGCTTGAACTCAGCTATATGATTGTAAGGTTCACTAGAGCCATCATAGTGATTTCTCATGCATTTGGCCACTTGAATTGGCCTTAATCTTCTTCCTGCTTCAGGCGGTCTAGGCATCACAGGGAAAATTGGTCTTCCAATGGGTATACCAGGTCCTCTTGCTACAGGTGGTCTAACTGGGGTAGGAATTCCATTTCTTGGATCCACAAGTGACTGAGGCCGATAATTAGGGTTATTTGCAGGCATAGAAAATTGTACGTGTGGTCTGATCGGGATGTGTGTTTATTGAGTTTGTCCTGACTGTTGGAATGAATTATTTTGAGAGGTTCCATGTGGGTTTTGTGAAGTAGTGGCTTGATCCCTCGGGGGAAACACTGGAATGTTCTGATATTTCAACCCGACTCTCTCTGAATTTGTTAGGGGCCAATACCTTCTCTGATTCTTGTCCAAATATGTGATGATGGTGGGGAAGTCAGGATCTTGTAACTCATAAACCGTAACTGGATTAGGGGCTGCTTCCCATATTGAAGAGTGGGATCTAAGGAGATGCTCCATTCCATTGATCAAATACACATCCATTAAGGAGTCATCTTGGGGAACCAAGACTCCTCTCCAAACCCTAACAACAGTAGATCTCCCTCTAGGTGTGGTCACTTGCTCTTCATTCCTGTCTTCATTAAGGTTTGGAGCAGTGTTTTCTTCCCCAAGTTCATTGATATTTTCAGGATATTTTGTAACAACATATTGGATATCCCTTTTATCCATATACAATCCTCCTTCATACTTAACTGCTGGCCTAGGCACTATGTAAGCATCTGAAGCTTTCTTCAGTCTGGCCACTGATCGGTTTAGTCCATCTAGGTATATGGGTATCTCATGTTGATTGATGGTCACATATTCTAAAGATGTTCGATATTCTCCCTCAATAATTGACATCATGCCAATCATTGGTATAGTGTTTTGCATATCCTCTGAAGCCATAGGAATTTCTTCCTCTGACTCACTAGAGGTTTCAGAATAATGTGAACGGTTGCTTGGTTCGGCTACACTTCCTACAGAAGAGATCACACTTCTTCGGCTTCCTAGGATTCTCCCAGATCTTAGGTTCATTCACTTTAAAGTTCTATTTAACCTTGCCAACCTCCAAATTCTAGAGTTCTTCACTAAAGGTCAGAATTCTAGAAAAATTTGGCTGGGAAAGGGCTGACTATGAAATCTCAAGTCACGATACTTGGGCCAAAAAAATCCACGATACTCGATCTTTGAACTAGATAATACACGATATCTGCCAGAAACGATACACGATACCTGGACATAAACGATACTCGATACTTGTAAGGACACGATACTTGATACCTGAGGAACTCGATACACGATATTTGAGCAACACGATACTCGATACACAGGAAACACGATACTCAATATACGATACTTGATCACACGATACTCGATACTTGTGAAGTATCGCGATCAGGGATCACACGATACTCGATACTTGGTAAACACGATACTTGTGGAACTCGATACACGATACTTGGGAAGTATCGCGATCTGAATCATACGACGCACGATACTTGGAAAATACATGATACTCGATACACGGGCAATACGATACTCGTCCAGTATCGGGAAAGTAGTCTCCGCGATACCTGATGTCTAGCAAATATCGCGATCTTGAAACTCATGATAAACGATACTTATCAAGTATCGCGATCTGAATTACATGATACACGATATGTGATATCTATCAAGTATCGTGAGAAATTCTCAACGATACTTGATACTTGTCAGGTATCGCGATACTCAACCATAGGAGATCACGATACTTGTCAGGTATCGCGATACTCGACCGCGGGAGAACACGATAATTGACACTTTTTCAGTTTTTTACAAGTGTGTTTTGAATTTAAGATGAATATGTGTGTTCCTCAAGCTCTTCTAACCTCTCCTCACCAACTGTATCACCCAAAATATACTTTCTAAGCCCTGTAAGACCCTCATGATACCTGCCGCAGATCGTTTGGCAATGATACTTAATTTTTGATTGATGAAGATGAGTAGCAGATTGAATTGCTCACCTTAGAGGCTCTTTCCCAAATCTTCTAACACTCTCTCTCGCTCTGCGCTACTCCCAATCCCTTTGCTTATCAGAACACGATACTCGACAGAAGGCTCTTACGATACTTGCTGTGCAGACAAGTAACTTGAAAAAGGCAATTTTTTTTGGCTTTTATACCTTTTGAGAAATTTTCCTAATTACAAAAAGTCAACAAGACTAAAAATGACGGCTGCTCTAACTTCCTAACTACTCCCTTCTTCCTCCTACTCTACTCACTCCACTCACTTCCCTAGGTTAACAACTCACTACACACACTTCAAGAGTGACAAGTAGTAAGTGCGGATGAATATGACTTACCAAAGAAGAGAAAATCACCACTCCTCCACTCACTTCAATGCAAAAAGCTACTTACCATCACAGGAATGCCTCGGTTTGATTCGACACTTCCCGGCAACGGTGCCAAAAAACGTGTGTACCTAAGAACCAACTTAGGGACTTGTGGAGAAAGAGACTATACCTCAATCCCACTCAAGTGCATATAGTGGGCATTCACGCTTTAATTATCAATCCGATGAGTATCAAAACCTAGCCGAGTGTATGAAGACATGCATTCAAATGACAATCAATGCAAATGAGTTACTCAAAGAGTGCAAACAAGGCAAAGACTAATCCAAACAAGCTTCAACTGTCAGTCATGGTGTCGCGATACTTGGAACAGCAGCCAACAGTAAATTGAGCTTTTCTCTCAGCTCCGGACTTCAAATATAGCGAATAGCATATGCATTTCGAAGCTCTCAAGAAGACGCATCCAATGGTGGTATCTTCTCTCAATTATGACTCTTCTACTTCAAGTTATGAGCAAAATACTGAGTCATGAGAATGACCTTCCTACACTTCAGCACTTCCTACACTTCACACACACCTTAACCACAACAAACAAACACTTTCATGGATAGACAACACTTCCTAACACTCTTTTCAAGCAACACACATGCACACAAGCTCACAAAGAAGATGATACAGAGAGGAGAAGACACAAATTCGAATTTCTGTGCTCTTGATTCTCACAATGGCAAAAAGTTCTTACAAAGAGTCACAAATTGACTTATATACTTGTGCCCTAAAAATGGTCCTTTCATACAAGAGACCGGCACTTTATTCACTAAAAAGGCTAATTTCCTACTAATTTACATGGGTAAGCTACTAATCTTCTGTGAGGATGCATCTAGAGGACTCCTCTAGTGCATTTACATCGGAAAATATACTACAAGAATGGTTATAATACAAAAATTGGGTGTCCAAATCGGAAAAATTTTGGGGCCCTTCTTTTTCTCTGCCTTTGTGCTCTCTTTGCTCTGCAACAATCACCTTCACTAAATGTATTGTAGGTGTAATAGGATGTTTTTCAACACCATCCACAATATTCCATAGTCCTTTTGCAACCAATACATGAGGCACCATATAAGTCCATAATGGGTAATTGGTACCATCCAACTTATCCTCAACAGCCAACATATAGAATACATCGTTGCTTTTAGCCATGGCTACTGACTAACATACCTTGATGCAAGAAAACAATTGTATGTCAGCTGAACAAAACTACCCTATCAAGCTCTGCTAAACCTCTATCAGCCTTCGAGATGCTTAAATTGGCAAACCAAAACTTGTATATATCTTTGGCACAAAAAGAAAAAAATTGCCTACATAGGCATTGCAATAGTGTGTTCGAAAGTCAAAACCAGCTCAGCTCGTGAATTCGACACCACAAAGCAAAGTCGTTTTGAACTCCTAGTCACCCTCAATATGCTGACCAAATTTTGTGTGATTTTGAGACAGTGACTGGAGGGATGTCGACAACGTCCTAGATGAAATGGACACCTACTTTGATACCAATTGTTGGAGTTTGAGGTCTGTGGAAGCATGGGAATAGTACATGGAAGAAGAAGAGGCTTGGAGCACAACACACAATAATGAATGTATTACCAAGAGAATGTACAAAGATAAGTAGCCCATTAGGGTAATAGGCATATATACAAGCCGGGGAAAAAAACCTCTTAAAGAGGGAAAAAAGTGCCTCGATGTTCCTAGTGTGTTCACACACATCACTACCTAAATATATCAACATTGTGGACCTTTTCCAATACTTAAGAAATAGGAAAGATGGCTTACTGGCTCCAACTTTGAGAGAATAGCTAGATCCATCTAGTAATTCATGTTAGCTGGCTTATGAAAGGCTAGATGAATCTGACAACCTCATTCTAGATACTAAGGTAGTAGAGCCTATTTGTGTTCAATATATTCCACATGAGACTAATAGCATTCTAAATACTTGAGAGAAACAGATGAGGAGTCACTTATATAAAGAGTGTCTAGTAAAGTGGAACGATATATGAGAAGATAGTGCTACATGGGAGCGGGTTAGCACCCTTCAGAGAGGGGTTCCCAATTTTAGATTCCCCCAAGAGTCTTCTTAAGGGGAAGGATACGGGGAAACAACATGGAGATATGACCATGTAGATTGGATACACGGGGTTTAGTGGGAGCATGTGGTCAATACTTCTCCAACCTTGCCTTTTGTGCCAACCGACTCCAAAAATGGAGGAGATCATAGGGATTTTCACTACACTAAGAACTTCTTAAAAGTAGGAAAAACTATGACTTCACATTAAGATTGTAAATCCATGACTATCTTAGAAATCATCAATAAAAGTAAAAAAGTACTTGAAACCTTGAACAGAATTTGCTCTCATTGGACCATTCACATCTGGATGTATGATGTGCAACTTCCTTGTAGTTGTGATGTACCCAGCTTCTTGAAAGAAGTTTGTGAAGCTTTCCTTCAAGACATCCTTCACATGACTTTGCATCATCTCCTAAAGCAAAAGTAGGTGAACTCTCCACAATACCTTGATCTTTGATATGCTTGAGAGCTATGTAATTGATATGACCAAATCTAGCATGCCATAACTTCGTGTTCTCCTTAGGTGTAGAAAACCTAGCAACATTAGCATGACTTGACTTATTTTGGACAAAACAAACATGCCACTTCTATTTTCACCTTGAAGTAGAAAATGCTCCTCATCACGTGAGAGGGTCTGACATGAATCTTTCTTGAAAACAACTTTATAACCATTTGACAAGAAACTAGAGATAGAGAGCAAATTCTTCTTCATGTCTAGAACATAAACAACCTTGGAAATTGTGAAATTTCCACCTGCTCTTGACTTTAGGTTCACTTCTCCAACACCTACAAGATCCAAATGTGCAATGGTCACTCTTCTACCTAAAGAGTCACAAAGAGAAGAAAATACTTCTCTGCAACCCGTCATATGCTTAGTAGGTCCATAATAAAAAATCTAAGGATTATCTGAGATTGCATTAAATGATGCCTGATCAAAAGCTACTTTTTCAATAGTAACACATGCATATGAATCTACCTTTGAAGATTTAGGTTTTGGATAATCTTCAACACTGTTACCTAATGCTTTCTTATTCTCATTAAAAATCCTTGCTTTGCATTTTGCCATGTGATGACCTAGTTTCTTATAGTAATTACATACTCATTTCCTTGAATCAAATGTAGTCTTAGGTGTAGAGGAAGCATTAGGAGAAAGATTGGAAAACTTAGGATTATAAGACTTACTTTCCTTCTTGGATTGTTGAATCTTCTTCTGCTTCTTTGTCTCCTTCTTCTTCTTCTTTCCCTTGACGATGATAAGATGGCTTCATCATTCTCTTCCATACCCTTTTGTTGATCTTCATCTTGAAGTAACAAGAACTGTAGCTCTTCAAATGAAAGTTAAGAGAGAGATAAAGAATTAACAAAAGCACAATATGTAGACAAAGTGAGTTTAGAAGTGTGTTTACCATCTCTTCTTCTAAAATATTTACTACCACATTGAGTGACTGATCTAATAAATATTTGAGCTTCAAAATATGTGACTGAATTGATTCACCAACTTTCATCCTTGTGTTGGCTAGTTGTCTCCTAAGATGAGCTTTCCTAATAGGGTTTCTACTTTGATAGAGATTCACTAACTCCAACCAAGCCTATCGAGAGAAGTTCTACATGACTTGATTTGGGATATAATATGCCTCTTGAATCCCATAGCAATATATGAAAGTGCTTGTGTATCCCTTGAATCCATTTTGGATTGCTCTTCGGTAGGAAGTAATCTAGTAGTAGTATGGACTCCTGATGACGAAGTTGTTCCTTCTTCTTCACTAACCTCTTGTTGAGTAGAAATAGGAACAAGGATTCTTCTAGAAGATGAAGTAGCCTCTTCTCCAACTTGTCTTGGCCTTGGATAAGCACCATTAACAATATTCCATAAGTTTTTAGGTACTAATAGATTCATCATCAAAAAATTCCACATTGGATAGTTAGACATTCCCTCAAGCTTGTCTTCATTCTCAAGTCTATAGTCACTCATCTTGTTAATTGTGTATGTCAACTATGCTGTGTTACCAAATGCTAGAAGTGGGGTGGGCCCCAATAACAATTAATCATAAGTTTAAAGGATCTTCCAACACATGAACCTTAACATACACACCTTAATACTAAAAAAGAAGATGTGTGAGAGATAGAAAAATCCTAGACAAGATTTCAAAGTTTAACGGTAAGCTAGAATGCTCACCTACAATAACTTATATTCCAATGTCAATCAAAATAAGTGTGTGTGTGTGTGTGTGTGTGAAAATATGGAGAATATGAGCAGTTTAGAACTATTTTATCGCAAACCTGAATTTTGATTATCCTAATTCAGAAACTAGTGAATGAACAAGTGGGGATAGATGTAAACTTGTTAATCATAGTATGTTGTTGACATGAACTCCTCTAGATTTCTCGAGATGTAGAGCACACCTCCTCCAAGTCTATAAGAACACTTCCCCCAAGATGACCTCCTCCTTGCATTGAGCTAGTGCTCTAGCTTGAGCATGAGAAGATCAAAACAATGAGGATGGCCTCTTCTTATTTAGCCTTGTGTGCTTCTTGAAAAGCAAGCTAAAAAAGCTTAAAAGCTACTACGATCACTATATCAAATTGGCACCAACCATGAAAAGCTACAAAAAAACCTCAGTTAAATATAGCAAATGAGCTTTTTTAAAAAACACTTTCTCTAAAAAATATTGTGAAGCGCCATCGCTGTACATGTGGATCAAACCCAAGTGGGAGATTTCAAAGAGCTTTGTTCTATCTAACACATTGGCCTCTTTCTTCTTTGCCTCTTTTGTAACTAGTTTTGGACAACTCTTTATGACATGATCATTTCCTTTACAATATTTGCAAAATTGTTTTTGCTTTTCAGTTTTCTTCTCATATGTGTTTTCCTTCTTCGACTCTGAAGCATTAGCAAAATTTTTCTTGCTAGTAGATGAGCTCCATTTACCTTTGCCCTTCTGACTAGCTAAGAAATCTTGATCCGCAAAACACATAATGGACATATTCTATATGGCCTAATCTTCGTGCAACAAATAAAAGACTAGCTCCTCAAATGTTAAGGCATTTGGATTGCCTTTCATCATCAATAGAAGAGTATAAGCAAAACTCTGATATGAATCTGGAAGACCATTAAGAAAACCACAAGTGAACTATCTAGAAGACTTCATCAACAAAAATCAACTACTTCTTCAAATCTTTGTTCTTTGTCAAAAAATTATCCATAGAATCACCTTCATTCATATGCTCACTCTCCAATTGTTTTCGGAGGTAATAAGCAACAGGCGCCTCATTTCTTGCTTGATATAAAGTGGTAAGTGTATCTCAAGCATCCTTTGCTATTTTGCAAGAGCGAATGTTAGGGATAATGGCATGTTTGATAGATAAAGTTATCAATGCATGTGCTTGAGCATCTATACTATCCCATCAAAGTTGCTTTGTAATAGGTGTGGTAAGAACTACATCACGAAGTGGAATATGAACATCATCATCATCTTCAATGCCATCTGCATCACCTTCAATAATTGTATTCATAGGTGTAGTAGGGCATTTTTCAATACCCTACATAATATTCCATAACCCTTTTGCTAGCAATACATGATGCATCATATATGCCCATAAGGGGTAATTAGTACCATCCAATATGTCCTCAACAGCCAAGATACGAAATACATCATTGGTTTCACCCATGGCCACTGACTAAATACCTTGATGCAAAAAATGACTGTATTTCAAAAACTCAAACAAAACCACCATATTGAGTTGTGCTAAACCTATAGAAGACTTTGAGGTGCTTGTATTGGCGAAACGAAACCTATATATATGTTTGGCACAAGAGGACAAAATTACCTACATAATCATTGCAATAGTGTGTTCGAAGGCCGAAATGAGCGATGAGTATGCTCACCAATTTTCAAGCGAATCTGAGACTGTGATTGGAGGTGTTGGGGGATTCTTTTGTGAAAAGGAACTTGAGTATTTGTAGGAGAAGGAAGAGGAAAAAGAAGAAGTGAAACATAGGCACTGAAAGCTTCTGTATACTGATTACAAATAGAAAATATAATGATGATGTATAGAACAAGACCAATTGTTCTTTGTGCAGGGTGCTTAATCCCAAAGAGTACACACACACAAGGTTATAAGATACCCAAGGTTCCTTATGTCACCAACCTTCTCTGCATCGGACCTCCACCCTCTCCAGTAGCTTGCTCTTGTGCACACCTTGCACTCAAGCTTCCAATAGGGTAGGAGGAATGGACACCTTCTGTCGATGTGCACACCTCTTCAATGGTACCTTGTGCCACCAGCTTGATTGGCTTCCTCACTGGTTCTCTACACTCTCTCTCTCTCTCTCTCTGCACACTAGATCACCCTTCTTGCACACTTGTCTCTCACTTGCTTCTCTATGTTGCACTGGTTCTAAGTCTCTCTTGCTCTTTTCTCCTAGTGTACACTATGCTCTCACTTGCTTAGTCTAACTCCAAGAATAATGCTCATTCCTTGTGTGTCGATTCACTTATGTACGTCACTCCTCATTGATAGAGTATCTTGGTGCTCACTTTGATGTCCCAAGAATATCTAAAAATGTGTACAGCCAACGACTCCCTATTTTGTCCTGTAATGAATTTAGGAGAAAAATAAAATTTTAAATGGGGGGCCATACATACACGTTTGTGTACCACTTCTCTTTATATGCCTTCACTTTTGTCTTTATTTCTTCAATATGTGTGCCTAAGGGAGGGTTCACTTGAACCTTCCAAACACTTTAAAACCCTTGAAAACCTTATAGAAAGACAATATTCAACATGCATTCAACTTTCTGCAAAACCATAACCATTGTGAATAAATTGTTTGTGCACTACTTGTGCACCTTGTTCACGGCCACTTGTGCACCACCTGTGTACCTGTGCACCACTTTGCACTTTTGCACCACTTGTGCAACACATGCAAAGTCATCACTTTGAACTTTGAACAGTTCTTCAATTGACCACTTTGAGTTTGTCCAGCTTGACTTTGACCACTTTGACTTTGATTGGCTCAACAAGAGGGTTGTCGATGATGCCCTAGATGAAATGACGACCTACTATGATACCAAGCATTGGATTTTGAGGTCTACGAAAGCACACGAACAACATAAGGAAGAAGAAGAAGCTCGAAGCAAAACACACAATATTGAATGTATTATGTTGGGAATTGAACTCACAACTTCCCAGTTAGGAGTGTGATGGGCTAACCACTTGCCCCAAAAGCCATGGTTGATGATTACTTCCTAATCCTCTCTCTTAAGGCATGGTTCAACCATCTCCTACTAGGATTATGTGACATTCCTTCCCCCTTAGACTGAGCATTGTCCTCAATGCTCACTTGTGGACCGTCTAACTTTTGGACCTGCTTTCCATGCATGAGCCCTTCCACCAACCTCAAAATCTAGCGCATGGACCAAATTTGGACCTATCCCACCCTCTGTGGGTGCCCAAATGCCCATGCACCTTCATCCAAGGCCAGTTTCACACTCATCACGGATAAGCGCTTTTTCCAAGTGCCCACAAATGAGGCACGAACCTCCGTCTCACCCAATTTCTCAACTATGCTCTAATACCAATGTTGGGAATTGAACTCACAACCTCCCGGTTAGGAGTGTGATGGGCTAACCACTTGCCCTAAAAGCCATGTTTGAGGATTACTTCCTAATCCTCTCTCTTAAGGCGTGGTTCAACCATCTCCTACTAGGATTATGTGACATATTACCAAGTACAAATACAAAGATAAGTAACTCGTTAGGTTTATAGGCATATATAAAACTCATGGGAAAGAAACCTCCTAAAGAGGGGAAAAAGTACCCGAATGGTTTTAAGTGTGTTTACACACATCACTATCGAAATATATCAACAATATACATAGAAGATGGGGGAGAAAACCTTCGAAAGAGAGGAAAAAAATGGCTTGACATATGTAAGTGTGTTCATGCACATTAGTATGAAAACATACGAACACATATATTGAGGGGGTGTGATTTAGTGTGAACCATTGGTAGTGTGTCGAGATTCAAGCCTCGATTATACTTGAAGTCTAAACTAGTTCCTTAATCGTGGGGGACAAGATGGGGTCCTTACATAAGTCTCTTGTATTTTCAATGATCGAACTCCCACAAAAAAGAAAAAGAAAATGTATTAATATATGGAACGTGATGAAGGGACATGCTCTAATGGAAATCAAGGAAAAAGTCAACAATTTTCGATAAAGGAAAGTGGTCTTCTTTGCTTACTAGCATGGCGGCGATCCCTTTTAGGAGAATGCAGGACTATATATGAATGAAATTGTGTTTGGAAGGACTTGAGGGCTATACATCCTACACAATGACATGGGGTTAGACCCCCACCAAAGGGCGAGAAAACTCTCCAAAAGGCTAACACCTCTCTAAAAAGCCATTATTCCCCATGACATTCTTCAATATAATATATATATTTTTAATCAAACTACACAAGCATGAACTAGACAATACATATATTCTTGTAAAAGGTGTGCATATGGCTCTCTCTCTACAACCCTTTTTTTGTTTTTTTTTTGTGTACACACTCAAGGATTGAAAACAATAGGTCATGCACGCTTTCTAGTAATGAAGAACGTGTCATGAGAAGCGATTACATCATTCTCGGGTGTCTTTTCGATGTCCAAATACAACGTTACATGGATCTAGAAATGGAGTTGGGGTCCGGGGACATCGTGATTCGTGACATAATGGAGTCCAATTCGGCTTGCCTTTTTCTCTGGAAACTTGGCATCAATATAAATATAATATTTCTTTATTTCATGACACGAAAGCTCCATATAGTTTGACGTAATGTGGATACACGTGTGGGAAATGTTGAAGAGGATGAGATGTCTAATGGCTTTTTCCTAGGTCAGGTCAGAAGATGGAGATGGGACCACATGCCCACAGAAGGTTCCTCTATTAAGTAGTCCTCATGCAATGGAGGAGGAAATGAAAACGACAAAGGAAGATATTTTCACGAGAACTGGTTTGCAAGGATTTAGAAAAAATCAAGATTAGATTATACAGAACAGGGATTGATTAGACTAATGACATGCGCAAGGTTTGGTTCTGGAACTCTTTGGAGGTGTAAGACGACAAGCTATTCTTGTTTGCCTCGATTACCCAGAGCAAGAAGATTCATTAGAGCTGGAAGAAGTCGTGTGTCGATTGTCCACGAAAGGGAAGGAGATCTGTGTAGATATGTGACATATGTCATGGAGATGGATGTCATGATAGAAGTCTGTTTATCGAAAGAGATCTTTGTCCAACAATGGATGAGGATGCCACGTACGTAAGCGGCAAAGATTCTCGTAGATCCTTGGACTTTCGGGCCAGAAGTATTAGAATATACATCGATTGCAGCAGCCCTGCACACCCATCTCATTAGCACAGATCACTGACTTTTTTCCACCGCTTGAACATACCAGTGGACCTTCTTCCACAGAAAATCAGTGCTTAATAGACTCTTGCATTTCATGGATCTCTCTCTCTCTCTCTCTCTCTCTCTCTCTCTCTCTCTCTTCACAGAAATGAGTGCCTAATACGCTCTTGAATTTCGTGGGTCTCTCTCTCTCTCTCTCTCTCTCTACTCTCTCTCTCTCTCTCTCTCTCTCTCTCTCTCTCTCTCTCTTTCAAGCACACGCTCCTGAATTTCAAGGGTCTCTCTTGCTGTTTCTCTCTCTCTCTCTCTCTCTCTCTCAAGCACACGCTGAATGTCAAGGGTCTCTCTTGCTGTTTCTCTCTCTCTCTCTCTCTCTAACGCAGACAGTCAAGATCAATCATTTTTCTTACCGAGAAATATTTCAAACCCCTCTCTCTAACCCACACAGATAGTGGATTTGCATCTCTGTTCGTTGGTTTGAATCTGGGGAAATATGGATATCAGGAGGAAGAAGCTAGTCAAACAGCTGAGTGTGCGCGTGGAGGAGCTTTGGGAGAGTGTATCTTCTTTGCCGTTGCCTGAGGAAGAGAAGTTGAATGCATGCTTCGAAAAGATCCCAGTTTCCCTCTTTCCGCCCACGGAGCATGGAGAAGGTTACACCTCTCAACACTTGCAGTAATACAACTTTTGCGCATTATGAGGTCCAATCAGAGCGTCTATTGAAGCCAAAATAATGTTCTAGAAATAGTGATCTCATGCTGAAGTGCACGATCTTACTGGTTGAACTCGTGGAACCTATGCATATTCGAGAATTAGTCTGAAGCTTTTAATCAGAGAATCTTGACGGGCAGATCATAATGGAAAATTCATAGGTCCTACACATTTTCGGGATGCTTTTGTGCCTTGGTGAAGATTCATGCCTTTTAGGAAGTCTTTCCTCCATTCTGTTATGGGATTTTTATGACTTCATACCAAAGGGCTGTTGGAAGTCTCGAATGAGGGTAGTGCTAGTTCCACTTTGCCAATCGCTTTTCTGTATAATGATTACTTTAGAATACACTGAACTGCATATTTAAGGAGGACCTTGTGCCAGAGAAAATATCGACCTCGCATTTCTCATGTAGAACATTCGAATTTGTTGATCGAATATGGGAGAGGAAGATTCGCTTCTTACATAGGCTAATTTCAAAGACATTTGAAGGAAGCATGTTTGTGAATCCTCTCATTTTGTAGTATTGGATTTTGGATTTATAGGATAGAAGAGACGTCTAAGAACCATAAAAAGGATAAAGGAGGCAATGGGTAATAGCTTCAGAGTACTTGTCCATATTTTGGTTTTTTGGGAGGATGGAGAGGGAGGAACTATTCATGTCTTTCAAAACAATCTACGTAACTAATATTCAGGAACACAGGACTCAGATGTTTCCTTAAGTGCCTCAAGTGTACCATCATATGGAATACTAAATATGTGAATCATTACATTTCCAAGTACACCACCCGCCTGCCCCCCAACACACACACACACACACACACACACACACACACACACACACACACACACACACACAGATTTTGGAAGATGAGCCAAGAACTAAAATTATCTAGTAGGGCTATTGTTAGACCACTATTTGTAGTTGTCAGTGTAGAGGTCTGAAATAATACAGTTTCCTACAGGAATATAAAAACTGAAGGTGAGTATGGTTCAACTTGTTGCGGTTGGTAGATTTTGTAAACATTTCAGAATTTTCTGTTCTTCTTATCGGATTCAAGTCAGGAGTCAATGCATTCCAGGAATTCTGTGTTAGATCCTCCAAGATCCTCCCTGCTGGGCAAGTCAAGACACAATCCATATTTACAAACAATAGAAGGGAGGACATCAGACTGACCTTCCAGCCATAGAGCCAAACAGGCTCATCCCTGAGCCTCGGAGCCTGCGGTCAAGCAGGCAGCCATCTCCAAGGGACTGGCATCCCATACCACCATCTCCCCATCGCATGGGTGATGAGGCTCTGCCAGACGGCCAAGAGTCGAAGTGCCTCCTGCAAATGAGAGCCATGGATCCTATCCACTGAAATGAGGAGGTGGCCCAATTTATGCTGGATGGTTGGTTCACACTTGGTTTGACATTTAACTATGGGTGCCCATTGAAATGTCCTTTTGTTTTGGGGATGTAATGTTGGAGTTCCGAAGACGAGGGAAGCATGCAAACAATACGAGGAAGAAGAAGAAGCTTGGAGCACAACACTAAGTGTATTACTAAGTGAATGTACAAAAGATAAGTAGTCCATTACGGTTATAGGCATATATAAAAACCGAAAGAAAAAACATCCTAAAGAGGGAGAAAAGGCCTCAGGTGCCCACACACCACTACGGAAATATATTCAGAAATCCCCCTAGGGAGTGATGCGCAACAAAGCGATGACACTCATGTATAAGGTGGTGTCAACCAATGTGGACTAAGGTCAATCCACAGAAAAGAGTAAGCCAAAACTTTGTGAAAAAACTTCAAACTTCTCATGAAGCAGAGCCTTTGTAGAAAGGTATGCCAAACTGACCTCTCCATCAGAGTCACTCTTCGACATAATGATAGTGCACCTCAATGTGCTTAGTTACGAGCATTGGACATATGGTTTCTGGCAACTACCAATGTGCTCCAAGTGTCAGAAAAATATGGTGGTTGCAAAAGTCTGACCAACGTCCAAGTCATCCATAAAGCATCCGAGCCACTCTCATAGTATTGCATGTGTTTTGGATCAATTATGTTCACTTGTAAGTTGATTTGCATGTGACTTGAAACCGAAGCCCGCAACCTATCCATAAGCGTGTCACCTCATCCCCTTGCACCATAGTTTTGAACCCCTAAAGCTCTTTGAGTGCTTCATTCTGATCTCTTGGAGAGTCACTCCCTAGGGCTTGAAGGCATATTTGTTGCCCCATTAATGTGAGATTTGTTCACTTTCTTGCTAAAACTCTCAAAAGAAATCTCCAAGGAAAGACTTGAATGATTGTGTGTGCAACTCACACCTATCCTTTATATCCTCTTGCACCCAAAATGGTAATGCTCCGGAATGCTCTAGGTTGGACATGTGGCCATCATGCACACTCATTCCCATTACCCTTTTGGTACCTTAGGATATCTGCAAGCTAGGGACCTTGAATAACCTTAGCCCTTGTCCCACACACACATATAATGGTCTCTATAGATCAATGTCTAACACTCTCTCCCCCTTCTAAAGATCATTGTCCTCAAGATCAATGGGGGAAAGTACTTGTGAACCTGAGCTTCTGATCCCCAAGTAGAATATGTAAGCGGTATTCCTCTCCAGGCTACTAGATTCTCTTGGATGACACGGTTTCTCAACTGTTCCTATCTCCTATCTAGTATCCTACATGGAGAGTGATCTGAGGTGTGACTTTCCTGCAAAGAAAAAATACCCTCTATTAGATTATCCTCCCTAGAAATATACTTTATAAGTTTATTTACATGAAACACGTGGACTCTACAATTTGGAGGAAGCTCTAATTGGTATGCAACATCACTAAGCTTCTTAACTATCTTCCAAGGTCCACAAAACCTTGATGAAAGCTTAGTGCACTTCTCTAGGGATAGTGAAGTTGATTTTGTTGGTACTTGATGAAAAAATCTATCTCCTTTTTCAAAGAATCAAAGAGATCTCTTCCTATCAGCATATTCCTTTCCTCTATGAGCTGCCTGCCGCATCTTGGCTCTAACTATTTCTAAATTTGCTTGGAAATTTTCTAGGAACTGAAGCAATAGGACCTTTCTTTGGCATTCGTATGGTACTAGGAGGAGTAGGATTCATTCCATAATTCATCTCAAAACGAGACATTTCCAATCACTTTATGAGGTTTATTATGTAAGTAAAATTCTAATAATGGCAAATAATTGTCCCAATTTGTCTCCCCTCAGACACATATGCCGTCAACCTGTCCTCTAGAATTTGATTGACCCTCTTGGTCAAGCCATCTGTATGTAGATGGCCACCACTACTCATTTTCAATGACACTTTCAGCTTATCAAAGAGAAACTTGCAGAAGTGTCTCATGAATCTAACATCCCTATTTGAAACTTGCAAAAGTGTCTCATGCGTGGGTATAAAATGAGTCATCTTGCTCAATATGTTTACCACTATTATCCCGCTTCCTTTTGGGTCCGTGGTAACCCCACTATGAAGTCCATGGATACGCTATCCCAATTGTGCTCTCGAATGTGTAGAGGATGTAAAAGACCTGGTGTCTTAACCCTTATTTGGTGTCTTAACCCTTTTTGCCTTGTTAACCTGACACATAAAGAGTTGCTGAACATATGTGTGGATATCTCTCGCTAATCCAAGACTCAAAAATGTTCTTCTAACTAGCTGAATGGTCTTGTCGACATTAGGATGCCCTCCACAAGGAATATCATGGTTATCATGCATGATTTCTTCTCAAATCCAAGGAATCTGGTATGCAAAGCTTTCTTTTTTGTTTAAATATTCTATTCTCCATTGAGAAATTGGAATACAGACTTGTTTGCTTTGCTAAGGGAAGAAGCATGTGGGACTGCCCCATCTCCTATGATAGAGTCATCAATGATCATTGATGGCTCTAATGGCCTGCAACAAATGTGGTTGCATGAGCTACAATATTCTCTTTGCCTCTTTTACACAAGATTTCCATATGAAACCCTTCATGAGCTCAGCCCAATGAGCTTGTCTGCCTCAAAGATCTAGCTGACTATAGAAATACTTGAGTGTATGGTGATCTGCGTATACCTTAAAATTTGCACCATAAAGATAGTGTCTCCAGACTTTAAGAACATGCACCATTGCATACAACTCCTGTTAATGCACTCGCCAATTGCACTTTGCACTACTTAACTTCTTAGTTTTAAAAACTATCAACCTTCCATCTTGGGTTAAAATTGCCCCTATGGCTATGCCACTCGCATTTGTCTCCAACTCAAATGGCTTTTGTGGATCCATCATTTTGATTACTGGAGCCTCTGAAACGGCTTGATTCTGAAACGGCTTGCTTCAGAGTATCAAGATATTTTGTTGCTCTTGCTTCCATGCAAAAGGTACTTTGCTTTGAAGCGAATTCATCATAGGTGCTTCTATCGACGAATAAGATGAAATGAATTTTAGATAAAAACCGAAAAGTCCTAAAAATGCCGGAAGCTTCCCCTCATCTTCAAGAGTTGGCCGTCCCAATATAACTGAGAGCTTCTTGGGATCCATCTTGACCCCATCGGCTGAGATCACATGCCCTAGATACTCCATTTTTGGAAGAAATAACTGGGTTTTGTCTAGATTTACAAACAACTGGCTTTTCTTTCATTTATTTAAGACCAACCTTAAATGACTCTCATGTATAGACTTACTATAAACGAATAAATCATCTACAAAATCTACAACAAATTTATCAATGAATGGATGCAAAATAACATTCATTAACATCATAAAAGTAGCATGTGCATTTCATAATGCCCAAAACAGGTCTTGAAAGCTATCTTATGTACGTCTTGCTTTTTAACTCTAATATGGTCGTAGTCTCTCTTCAAATCTATTCAGCTATATACAATTGCTCCACCTAGAGCATCAAGAAGATCATCTACTTTGAGCATTGGATATCTATGCTTGATGGTAATCTTATTGAGTGCTCGATAGTCCACGCAAATCCGATAAGACACATCTTTCTTCTTTGCGATAACTCGGTTTAATAAGCCTTTCTTCACGTACTTGTCTACAACCTTGCGGACTTCATTCTCCTCCTGCAAACTCATACGAAATGGCATTCAAGCGGTTGGATTTGCTCTTGGCACTAACTTGATAATGTGCTCAATTATCTTGCAAGGAGGTGAACCCAAAGGTAATTCATTTAAAAACAACTCTTGGAATCTCTTATCTTTTCGGAAAGTACTTGAGGATTCCAACCCAAGCCACCTTGACATTGAAAATCAATTTTGAGAAGCTTGGTTGAGGTTACCAATCACGTCTCTTGGAGATCTAGCTCTCCATAGAGGAGTAGTTTCCTCCTCTCTTGCTCAAATTGGGATACCTGAAAAGCAAAGTTTATGACTTGTTGTTTCCTAGCACGCCATTCCTTATTGAGGACTACATCGAAACATGTGAGTCATGGTCGGCCTACTCCACTGTGTAGGCATACTCTGCTTGCATCGTTATTAGATGTAATCGTATGACGAAATGAGAATTAATGACATAAGTGTGAGCCAATGTCAAAGAGGACCTTGACAATCTCTCCTACCACGACCCCTCTCATAACAATGAGCTCCGTGTCTAGGAATTGGTAATCTTTCTATGCCACTGGTGAAAGTGCAACATCTGGAATAGAATGTACCGTCTTAGTGAGTGTCATGGCCACTATAGGAGATGATATATGAGATGGGGAATCTCCAAAGTCCTCATCTACATCACTCCTTGTCTGTGAAGGGTTTATGACTATGACTACAATTATCTTCTTCTTTTTAGGACAATTTTTAACTCGGTGTTGTCATAGTCATCCATAGTACAAACCTTCTTTCATTGCCATCTCTTTCTACTGAGGGATAAGAATCAGCTTATTATAAGCCCTTTCAGCTAGAGATAGACACTTTTCTTTTGGCCATAGAAACTGTTTTTATCATGTGCACCTGCCTAGCCTCTTTTTGAGGCTACGCATTGCTTAAAATAGGAGCACTGGATGAATAGGGTCAACTCATCTTAGTCTTGAGGACCTCTAGCCCTAGGAGTCTATGCTCCTATGACCATTTTTATAAACTAAAGCTATCTCTATGGTCTATGCCAAAGAGTGACACCTCTTTTTTAGAAGGGTCGAATCGTTTCTCTGAGTCCCAAGACGAGCTTGTGGACATGGAAAAACTCTAGGATGGAATCTTGTACTTTAAGAAGTACCTCGTATTTATGAGCATATTCTTGGATTGCGTGGTTTTTTTGACTAATGAAAAACCAAGTGTCAAGTGCCCTAGACCTCTCGTCTCGTGGCACAAAGTTATTATAGAACAAGATTTTGAATTGCTCTCAAGCCAGGGGCTCTTTGTTATCTTGTTCTATCTTATGCCACCACCTATATGCGAGGTCCATAAGATTATACATGGCCAAAACTCAATCTTATGCTGAATTTTATGCCTATCGTCCACGATATGACATAAGCTAACGCATTGCTCCCTCTTGCAGAGCCACTGCTCAAGAGCGTAAGTAGTACGTGCACTAGTAGATCCATGGTAGTGTAGAAGCTTACGATCCTTAAGCTTCCATCTAGCCTCTCTAGTTGGCTCACCTTCACTAGAGATTTTTGGAGTGTGGAACTCATCCAAAGCTTCCAACTCCATCTTTGAGGCTCCAACATCAGGCATAGCTTTCTCTATCTTAGAGCACATTCCACGAGTGTGCTCTAAGATAATATGAAGAGTGTTTTCTAAATGTGATATTCTATTACTCATGGTCTTTATCCTCTCCATATCTTTGGAAACTAACATATTCATCATCATAAAACTCTCCATTAAATAGTTAAACTCTATATGTTAACTATGCTTTGATACCAAATGTTAGAAGTGTGGTAGGCCAAAACAATAATCACAAGTGAAGTTCAAGATCTTTTCAACACTTGATCTTAACATATGACACACCTTGACTTGATCAAGAGATAAATGACAATATAGAGAGATGAGAAACAATTATGAAAGTGCAATAGAATATAGCTACTACCATACTTGTAACCTGACGCATCGGGTACCTCTTTGCTGACGTCAGAAAAAACGTCAGTAACCCTAGGGTCAGTAACCCGTTCGTGACGGGTCCATTGCAGGGAGTCAGTTTGGGCCTTTTTTTTTTTGTTTTGGCTATTAGATGTGGTCACTCGTATGCGGTATCGTCTCCTACTGAACCTGTCTACTGTTGGCCCCTGCCCCCTTTGCACATTGGCTCCAAGGTTCCACTCCATGCAGAGCTTCAGAGCTTTAGTGGCAGAGCTTCAGAGCTTCAAATGTCACCTATTGTGTAGTATATTGTGGAAGGACATGCCATATATCATATAGTTGAATTTCTTCTCATAAACTTCTTCCCATGCTGTTGTAGACTGCACTTAACATATCTGTAGACTCCACTAAACCTTGGATACCATCAGTTGCTGATATAGAGATGCTGAGTAGCTATAGCCTTTGACAAAGAGGTGTCAACAGCTGCAGGTAGATAAATCTTAAAGCCTACAGCAGTAGACTGTAGAACTGAGTAGAGAGCAGCTACTTGACGAAGAGCAAATGAACATTAGGAGAGGGAGGTACCTGCTGATAGACGAGAGCAAACAGCCAAGGTGAGAGAATGTAGGCCAGACCAGCTGCTGGCTTGAACAAGAGCAAATGAGCCTAAGGGTAGAGATGTGCATCTGTTGGTACACGATAACAAGTAGACAAGCTGAGAGGATGTAGGTAGGCAAATGAACATTATGAGAGGGATGTATCTGCTGGTACACGAGAACAAATAGCCAAGCTGAGAGGATGTAGGCCAGACCAGTTGTCTGCTTGAACAAGAGCAAATGAGCCTGAAGGGAGAGATGTGCATCTGCTGGTACACAACAACAAGCAGACAAGCTGAGAAGATGTTGCCTGAAGGTACCATATATACTGTCATGCCCATACAAATTTATCATATCTGCATACTGCACTTATCTTTTATAGTTACCAGAAATTCAGAAATTGAAAGCACTATATTTTGGGTTTATAAAGTCAAAATGCTAAGTGCTTATTCAACTTTGTGTGTGTGTGTGTGTGTGTGTGTGTGTGTGTGTGTGTGTATGTGTATGTGTATGTGTATGTGTATGTGTATGTGTATGTGTATGTGTATGTGTATGTGTATGTGTATGTGTATGTGTATGTGTATGTGTATGTGTATCTCTCTCTCTCTCTCTCTCTCTATATATATATATATATATATATATATATATATATATATATATAATTAATTAATTAATTAAAAAAAAGGCCAGGTCAGCTTACGTCAGAAATGTTTTACTGTACCCGTTAGACATCGGCTCAACGTCAGAAGTTAGAAGTCAGAAACGTCGGTTAAACAAGTATGGCTACTACACACATTAAATAAATGCAAAATGTCAAAATAGGTGTGTATGATACAAGAATATAAGTTGAATCTAAAGGTTCTAGGTACAAAAATAGTGTGAGAGTGTCTAAAAGGTATTATGTGAGTGAATGTGTGCAAAAAGAAGAAAATGAACTGTTTATGACAGTTGTTACAACAAACCCTAATTCTGAAATTAAGTCTTCTCTAATGTAGAGAAGTAGCGACGGTCACTTCTTGTGATGAAGAGGTAGGTAGACACGTGGTACCGAAGAAGCACATGAAGAAACTCTAGATTGGGTTCTACAACTCTCCAAAATCAGCATGCAAACTTGGTAGTGTGAAGAAGAACAAAGGAGAATTGCCAAAAAACTCCTCCAAGTCTGCATATAAACCTCTAAAACTCCTCGTAGCTCTTAACTCTAGATCAAGTAAGCTTGGGATAGCTTAGATTGATGCTTGAAGAGGTCCCCAATCTTACCTTTATATAGGTTTTCAATTTCACATGATTTCAAAAAAGTTCTTACAAACTACGAAAAAGCATAATCTTGCGTGAGTTTTACTAAAATCATGCGTGGGGCAGCTTTATGTAAATCGCTTTTTCTTTTAAGTGATAAAATCTGGTCGCGCTGGTTTTCTTATGCTTTTCATATCTTTTTTTGGAAAAAAAATCTAGACCATTGCTTTCGTTTGAGTGAAAAGCACATAAAAAACAGAAATTAGGGTTTTGCTTTTGGAGGTCATTCTGATGCAAGATGGTGAAGTTTTATATATCATTAGGAAGCTCTTAAGGAGTACTTTCCAATGACGCAATAAAAAAATTTGACCATCTTTGATCAAATTTTGACTTATTGTCAAAATTAGGGTTGCTGGATTTTTTGGAAAATTTGAGTATTTTGACTTTGTTTTCCAACAGACATTTATGGATTGAAGCAAGCATTTAGGACTTGAAATCAAGATTGATTGATGAAATTTGATTTGGAATTTCATAAGTCTGGATTCCATGTTAGTGAGGCTGATCCATCTTTAGACATGAAGAGGAATGAAGGAAAAGATCTATACCTATGCATATATGTGAATGATCTTCTGTTGACATATGATGATATAACAAGTATAAAGGAGATCAAACAAAAGTTAGGAAAGGAATTTGTGATATCAGATCTTGGCATCCTCAAATACTTTTAGGTATTAAAGTGGTGCATATACATGATGGAGTATATCTAATTCAAAGGAAGTATTACGTATGTGATGTACAAGTATGACATGAGTGGATGTAAGCCACTGTCACAACCCATGGACACAAATATGAAGCTATGTGAAGGTCAAGGAGAGAAGATTGAAGACATACAACTTTATAGGAGTATCATAGGGTCATTGATTTATGCCCACCATACTTGACCTGATCTATCTTATTTTGTTGTTCTTTCATAGTCCATGCATGCTCCTACTAGTGAGAATCGTAATGCAGCAAGTACATTGTTGATGTACATCAAGCATACAATAAATCAAAGCCTATTTTATGCTTATGATAACCCTTTAGGCTCATTGATGAAGATTGGTAGGTTCAAAAGAGGATAGGAGTACCTAAGGCTACATTTTCACTTTAGGCTCAAAAGCAATCTCTTGGAGTCAAAGAAGCAACTTATAATAGCACTATGATCAACGGAGGCTGTGTATAGGGCTTTAACCTAGCTACATGTGAAGTTATGTGGTTGAGAAAGCTTCTCAAAGAGCCACATGTGGAGTAACAACATTTCCTTTGTTTGGAGATAACATGTCTAGCATACATCTTGTTAAGAATCTTATGTATTATGCAAGGAGTAAGCATGTAGAGGCCTACTATCATTTCACTAGAGAAAAAGTGTTATCTTAAAATGCAAACGTCACATATCTGAATACAAAGGAGCACATTGTAGATATGTTCACCACATTCTTGAGTCCAAACAAACTTAAGGAATTCAAGGATGCTATATCGATGAAAGATCTAGGTTGAAGGTCAAAGAAGCTTGAGGTTGAGGTGGATTGTTGATTCAAGGCTCCTAGCAATTTCAAGCATTAAATTGAAGGTCCAAAGGTTAACTAAGATTCCCAAGAGTCACAAAAGCCGGGATCTTATCCAAATTGGGAAATCGAAACACCAAAAGTCGAGGTAGATGGAAGGCAAAGAAACAAAGAAGATGAAGAGTCACCTTGAAACGTGAAGAATCACTTGAAGTGTACCTCGTGGGTAAATCAACATATAAAGACCACTCTACTCATACCTGTTGGAAATCAATGTACCTATGGTCCATACCCAACAATCCTAGTTAGGACTCCATTTTTTGTACATTTTTGAGTAAAACTTTTTTAGGATAGATAGATAGAGTTTCATGAGAGCAATCTAGTGATATGCATCATTCTGTCATCAGAGGTCAAAATTAGGAGAAAACTCAAACCCTAGTTTCTACGCTACAAAACACAAAAAGCTAGGTTAGCACAAAAATAGCGATTGACTAAAAAAAAAACTCACGATCAGATTTTTTCGCAAAATTCATTGCCCAACTTTATTTTTGGAGGCCAAAACTATCTAAACAAGGTGTGGGCAATACTTTTCGATATCGAGGAGGAGTCACTTCTTGAGTTGATGCTGCCATAGTGTCAATTTTGGAGTTCTGAAGCTTTGGAGACTAAGGAGAGGTGAACAAGAGACTATTCTCTTGGAGAAAGGAGTCTTCTACAAGTTTGGAGCAGCTATCTTTTGTAAGTTAATCCTATATTCTGTTTTAGGGTTTCTGAACCCTAATTTCAGAATTAGGGTTTGCTGATTTTTAGATTTGTTGCACTATCTTGAGAGATTAGGTTCACTCCGTTGCTCATATGCTTCACACATACTCAGATTATAACAGCATAATTTGAATTTTGTACATCATCATCTTCTTGTCTATTCTTCCATCTAGTGAGTGAACCATCATATCGTTGAGTAGTAGTCCCATTTCTAATTCGTCCATCTACATTATAGTGAGTAAGCAATTTGCTTACGTTACTTATTCTTGTCTCAAGTTTCTTTCTATCTCTCACTTATCATCTTGTTTAATCAAGTGTGTATGCTCAAAGGTTGTTAGTATTGGAAGATCCTGGGGCCCCAAATTCCAACACTTGGTATCAGAGCATAATTTGTCGAGATGATGTGGAGCATGATGGCATCCAAGAAGCTTTCACCAAAATTCTAGTTTGATGGAGTACATACAGCTAATCACATTTTGAACAGGTCTTCTACAAAAGCTTTAAAGGTAATTACACCTTATGAAGCATACTATGGAAGAAAACCTAATGTGAGCTATTTCAGAGTGTTTGGATCATTATCTTATGTTCATATTGAGAAAAAGGATTGTGGCAAATTAGATATAAAAGTAAGGAAAGCTGTTTTTATTGGATATCCTGCTGAAAGTAAAGGATACAGGTTTTATGTTCCAGAGACAGGTGAAGTTATCCTTTCATGCAATGCATATATTGCTGAAAATAAGATATATGATAAAGAAGCAGAAATTCTAGAGTTCATTAGTGAAAATTGTGAAGAGATGGATAAGTATGTGTTTGAAGATGAAGAGGTGTTGCAAAATCCTTGATCTACACCAACCAAATGAACTCCAGGAGTATATGGTGGGCCCTTTTAGCTTGCCAATGGATGTATTAGACACCCTATGTACCTTGGAAGATCACTTTCAAAAAGATAGATCAAAACAGATAAGTTGGAGTTAGCTCAGAGGTGAAAACTTGCTATTCTTGGTTCATACACCTGTCCAGTGTTTTACATAATTCTCTGAGCACAAAAGCAATTAGCTTAATTCCTCTTTGGGAAGTCTAGGCAACTTAAAGAGATAACTTTCAAAAGTAATCTCATAAAAAATAATGAACCACACACTGAGAATGAGTTTTAACAAGTGATGACATCATCCCGATTTTCACGGGCTGCTACAGAAATAGACCAGTGAGCAGAAAAATCAACATAACTCAAAATGTAGAAATCAAATGATTATGAAAATTTGTATGGTTATACTAGACAGTAAGCTGAATCCAACAAGCTTTAAATCACTGAATTTGGATAAGTAACCACTGAGCAATGGCTCTGACAAGATGAGTTAAAAAGTCGGGTACTTGACAGAGAAGTGAAGATGAACAGACCCTGTTGACTTCAAATGAACATAACTGAAGATTGCAACATCCAAATGACATGAAAATTTGTGAGCATATAGTAGACTTATAGAGCTAACTTTACCAAGTTAAATCACTGAAAATGATACACCAAGCTCAGAGAAAACATCTCTGCAAGCTGACTGAGAAAACTGAGAGTAATGGTAGTGAGTAGTACACTTCACAAGAACATGGAAAGATGAAACCAAATAATCATGAAAATGAAAGTATATTGCTTGTAGAATACAATGATTTACTGATACATGTGTGTGCCTTGTAATCACACCTTGATATGGCATAAAGCTCAGCTCTTGGAGGTCTTCACATAGGTCTCTCTAACCACGACTAAAACTGCCATCTATTTATAGTTGAGTTTGGGAGGCTAACTTCCCTCAATCACTCTCCAATCAATCAATGATTGATTTGATTATCTACCTACCACAAATCACGAATTCGTGGCTCCTCTTTCCATTCTTGATCATGTGGACTCAACCACTTAAGATTCTCTTACTTTTACATTAAGTAAACTCTTCAAAAGTTACAAGAGGTAGTTCATAAGTGAACTTTACATAGTCTTGTTTTTAAAGCTTCTTCTAAGACTTTGTGAGACTCAAGCCAATACTTAGGCTTGTCATAGACTTGCTCCAACAGCTCCCCCTCAAGCCAAGTATGCTTGAGGTCTTCAATCTTCCAAGATTACCTGCAAACCTATCATAGCCTTGAATTTGCAAAGCTTTGTACCATCCAATGCTTTGGTTAGAATATCTGCACATTGTTGATGAGTGGACACATATGATATTTGAATCTCTTTGCTTAGAACCTTCTCTCGTACATAGTGATAATGAACTTCAATATGTTTAGTCCTTGCATGAAAAATAGGATTAGCAGCCAAGTGAATAGAACTCATATTGTCACAAAAAATAGTTGGAGTTCCAAACTCCAATCCAAGATCTTTGAATAATGTCTTCATCCACATAGCTTCTTGTGTAGCTATGGCAAGACCTCTATATTCAGCTTGAGTAGAAGAGAGAGCAATTGTGGGTTGCTTCTTGGATGACCATGAAATAAGCTTTGAACCTGCAAAGGTAAGATAACCTGAAGTGCTCCTTCTATCTTCCTTGGAGCCAGCCCAATCTGCATAAGAAAATAGCTTCAAACCTAAATCAGATACATAAGGATAATAAAGTCCTTCATTTATGGTTCCTTTGAGATACTTGAGAATCCTTTTGGCTGCATCCATATGTGGTTTCCTTGGTGTGTGCATAAATTGACTTAGCACACTCACACTGTAACATATATCTACTCTTGTCAATGTGGAATAGTTGAGACTACCCACTAGACTTTGATATGATGTGATGTCCTCTATGAGTTAACCTTCATGTGAGCTCAATTTGTGATTGACCTCCATTGGAGTACATGCAATCTTACAATCTTGCATCTTGAATTTTGCCAACATGTCCTTAATGTACTTTCTTTGAGTGAGAAACAAACCATGATCTTTGTAGACAACTTCCAAACCTAGGAAGTAGGTAAGTGAACCCAAATCACTTATCTTGAACTCTTCTCTCATCTGATCTTTGATCTTCTTCATACCATCTGCATCATTTCCTGTCAATATAATATCATCTACATATACACATAGGTAGATGACCTCGGAATTACTCTTTTTAATAAAGAGTGAAGGATCTGCCTTGCTTGGTTGAAAGCCTTTGTCCTGTAAGAATGAAACAAGCCTGAAATTCCAAGCTCTTGGAGCTTGCTTGAGACCATACAATGCTTTGTTAAGTTTACACACATAATCAGGATAAACTTGATTCTCAAAACCAGGTGGTTGTGCCATATATACCTCTTCTGTTATCCAACCATTCAAGAATGCATTCTTTACATCTAGTTGAAGTATCTTCCAATTCTTGGAAGAGGCAATACTAAGCAAAACCCTAATAGTAGGCATCTTTGCCACAGGAGAGAAAGTCTCCTCATAATCAATTCCCTGAGTTTGTGCAAAGCCTTTTGCCACAAGCCTTGCCTTATACCTGTTAATTGAACCATCAGAATTCTTCTTGAGTTTATAGACCCATCTTGAGCCTATTACCTTCATGGATGAAGTCTTGGGCACCAAATCCCAAGTGTTGTTTTCCTCAAGTGCTTCAATCTCTTCCTTCATTGCATGCTTCCATTCTGTTTTTGCTTTGGCCTCTTCAAATGATGATGGCTCCTCTTGGTTTATGTCCTGTGCTATGTAGATAGAATGTTTAGTTACTAATGAGGTGTCAAACCCATACCTTTCTGGTTTTTTCTTTTCCCTCATAGATCTTCTTAGGCCATGATGTGATGATTCTGCTTCATGTCCAAGTTCCTGCAATTTTGCTTTACCTTTAGACTTCCATGCTTTGATCTTTTCCATGTGAGATTCTTCATCATCCTCAGGTGTCTTGTTCTTCAATCTTTGATTGTTCTCTACCAAGCTTTGGAAAATCTTCTTCAAGATCATATGGTAAATTGATCTTCCTGCATGAATCTTCATACCATGAATTGTTCTCATCAAAAACTACATCTCTGCTTACCAAGAATCCTTTGTTGGTAGGGTTGTATAACCTGTAGCCCTTTTGATTGTTGTCATATCCAATAAATACACACCTTTCTGCCTTTGGATCCATCTTGCCTCTAACCTGTGAAGGAACATGAGCAAAAGCAATACATCAAAAAATTTTACAATGATCTAAGCTTGGTCTTCTTCCATTCCAAGCCTCATATGGAGTCATCCCATCAAGGGATTTTGAAGGCAACCTGTTAATCAAGTAAGTGGCTGTAGATACAGCCTCAGCCCATAAGTAATTAGGTAAATGCTTTTCATTTAACATAGACCTTGCAGCTTCAACAATTGTCCTATTCCTCCTTTCTGCCACTCCATTTTGCTCAGGAGTGTACCTTGTAGTTACCTCTCTTTTGATTCCTCTTTCTTGAAGAAAAGAATCAAACTCATGGGAGAAGTATTCTCCCCCTCCATCTGACCTTAGCCTTTTTAGTGATTTACTTGTTTGATTCTCCACAAGAGCCAAATATCTTTTGAAACATGAAAAAACTTCATCTTTGTGTTTCATAAAGAATAGGATAGTCCATCTGCTGCAATCATCAATAAAGGAAACATAATACCTTGATCCAGATATTGAAGCTTCCTTGCTAGGTCCCCATACATCTCTATGAACCAACTCCAAGAGATCTCCATGCATATAACCTTTCTTTATGAATGGTAACCTGTGAGACTTTCCAAATTGACATGCACTACACTTATAAATCATATGTTGTTTTGACAAATTAGGAAGTCCAAGTACACTTTGGTCCCTGCAGATTTGCTTTAATGACCTTTCACCAATATGTGCTAACCTTTTGTGCCATACTTCCAATTCTGTGAGTGTCTGACTACCATAATTAAAGAGAGCAATGTTTCTAGTGTCCTGTAATTCAAATGTGAACAATCTACCTGTCTTTTCACCTTTTGCAATTCTTCTGAATCCTTGACTTAGATCTTCAACAAATGCTCCTGCTTTTGTGAACCTGACTTGCAACCCTTTCTCTACTATCTGCCCAACACTTATCAAATTCTTTGTAATGGTAGGGACATAGAGTACCTTACTGAGTAGGTTGATGTTTCCATCAGGTGCTTTGACATTGCCTATTTTCTCCACAGGATGTTTTGTATCATCTTCTGTTTGTACCTCATGCTTATTCCTTGGATCTTCTAAATCTGATAGGAGTGCAACATTTCCTGCCACATGATTTGAACAACTTGAATCTATGTAGAAAACATGCTCATCAGATTTACCTTGTGGCATAGCCATGTTCATGATCAATAATGAATCCTCTTTGTTTGAGTCTTCTGTGTAGTTATTGTAGTCTCTCCTTCCTTTGTAGCCTCCTTGATAGTTTGAATGATTGTAGTTGTTGTAGTTGCCATGGTAGTTGTTGAACCTTCCTCTTGAGTATCCATAACTTCCTCTATTGTATCCTCTACCTCTTTGATTCCTGGAATTCCTAAAGCAATTTTCAGTTGTATGATTAGTTAATCCACAAATAGAACATGAGTTGGAGTCTTGGGATCTCCCCCTGCCTTGTCTACCTCCTCTTCCTCTACCTCTGCCATGTCTTCCTCTACCTGCATAGTTAGCTTGATATGTACCCGCTTCATCATCCACTTTCTTTGCCTTTCCTTTGTTATCTTTGGACTTGCTTTTATCAGTGTATAAAGCTGAAGATTGATTACCTTTAGAGCTTTCTCCATTTTTTATAAGCTTTGCCTCTTGAGTAAGTAGTTGTCCAATGAGTGTGTTGAAATCAGGTACATGCATGTCCATGTACAAATCCATAGCTGTGGTGAATGCTTCCCACTTATCATCTGCCTTCAAGCCATTGATGACCTGCCTTACAATTTGCTCTTCATCTATTACCTCTCCAATGCTTCCGAACTGATCCGCTATGTCCTTGAGCTTTGTGACAAAATCAGTCACATTTTGTTTGGGAGCCTTCTTGAGAGTTGTGAACTCGAGCCATAGTTGATGCTTCCTAGCTTTGGTACTTGAAGAAAAGAAAGCTTCAAGTGCATCCCACACTTCCTGAGATGTCTTACAACTTCTAATGTGAGGCAACAAAAAATCTGAGATAGAGTTGAGGAGATAAGACCTTGCAAGTGCATCCTTGGAGCACCAAGTGCTCAATCTTTCTTGCTCTTCTTGTGTTGGTTGACTTTTGTTCCTGAAACTTGGCATAACTTCATCTCCAGCCACATAACCATATAAACTTCTACCTTGGAGATAAGCTTCCATCCTTAATGACCAAGCTGAGTAATTACCTCTATCCAATTTGTCAATTGATGAAGGAAATCCATCTGCCATGTTGTCGAACCTTGCTCTGATACCACTGTGAAGAGATGGATAAGTATATGTTTGAAGATGAAGAGGTGTTGCAAAATCCTTGATCTACACCAGCCAAATGAACTCCAGGAGTATATGGTGGGCCCTTTTAGCTTTCCAATGGATGTATTAGACACCCTATGTACCTTGGAAGATCACTCTCAAAAAGATAGATCAAAACAGATAAGTTGGAGTTAGCTCAGAGGTGAAAACTTGCTATTCTTGGTTCATACACCTGTCCAGTGTTTTACATAATTCTCTGAGCACAACAGCAATTAGCTTAATTCCTCTTGGGGAAGTCTAGGCAACTTAAAGAGATAACTTTCAAGAGTAATCTCATCAAAAATAATGAACCACACACTGAGAATGAGTTTTAACAAGTGATGACATCATCCCGATTTTCACGGGCTGCTACAGAAATAGACCAGTGAGCAGAAAAATCAACATAACTCAAAATGTAGAAATCAAATGATTATGAAAATTTGTATGGTTATACTAGACAGTAAGCTGAATCCAACAAGCTTTAAATCATTGAATTTGGATAAGTAACCACTGAGCAATGGCTCTGACAAGATGAGTTAAAAAGTCGGGTACCTGACAGAGAAGTGAAGATGAACAGACCCTGTTGACTTCAAATGAACATAACTGAAGATTGCAACATCCAAATGACATGAAAATTTGTGAGCATATAGTAGACTTATAGAGCTAACTTTACCAAGTTAAATCACTGAAAATGATGCACCAAGCTCAGAGAAAACATCTCTGCAAGCTGACTGAGAAAACTGAGAGTAATGGTAGTGAGTAGTACACTTCACAAGAACATGGAAAGATGAAACCAAATAATCATGAAAATGAAAGTATATTGCTTGTAGAATACAATGACTTACTGATACATGTGTGTGCCTTGTAATCACACCTTGATATGGCATAAAGCTGAGCTCTTGGAGGTCTTCACATAGGTCTCTCTAACCACGACTAAAACTGCCATCTATTTATGGTTGAGTTTGGGAGGCTAACTTCCCTCAATCACTCTCCAATCAATCAATGATTGATTTGATTCTCTACTTACCACAAATCACGAATTCGTGGCTCCTCTTTCCATTCTTGATCATGTGGACTCAACCACTTAAGATTCTCTTACTTTTACATTAAGTAAACTCTTCAAAAGTTACAAGAGGTAGTTCACAAGTGAACTTTACATAGTCTTGTTTTTAAAGCTTCTTCTAAGACTTTGTGAGACTCAAGCCAATACTTATGCTTGTCATAGACTTGCTCCAACAGCTCCCCCTCAAGCCAAGTATGCTTGAGGTCTTCAATCTTCCAAGATTACCTGCAAACCTATCATAGCCTTGAATTTGCAAAGCTTTGTACCATCCAATGCTTTGGTTAGAATATCTGCACATTGTTGATGAGTGGACACATATGATATTTGAATCTCTTTGCTTAGAACCTTCTCTCGTACATAGTGATAATGAACTTCAATATGTTTAGTCCTTGCATGAAAAATAGGATTAGCAGCCAAGTGAATAGAACTCATATTGTCACAAAAAATAGTTGGAGTTCCAAACTCCAATCCAAGATCTTTGAATAATGTCTTCATCCACATAGCTTCTTGTGTAGCTATGGCAAGACCTCTATATTCAGCTTGAGTAGAAGAGAGAGCAATTGTGGGTTGCTTCTTGGATGACCATGAAATAAGCTTTGAACCTGCAAAGGTAAGATAACCTGAAGTGCTCCTTCTATCTTCCTTGGAGCCAGCCCAATCTGCATAAGAAAATAGCTTCAAACCTAAATCAGATACATAAGGATAATAAAGTCCTTCATTTATGGTTCCTTTGAGATACTTGAGAATCCTTTTGGCTGCATCCATATGTGGTTTCCTTGGTGTGTGCATAAATTGACTTAGCACACTCACACTGTAACATATATCTACTCTTGTCAATGTGGCATAGTTGAGACTACCCACTAGACTTTGATATGATGTGATGTCCTCTATGAGTTAACCTTCATGTGAGCTCAATTTGTGATTGACCTCCATTGGAGTACCTGCAATCTTACAATCTTGCATCTTGAATTTTGCCAACATGTCCTTAATGTACTTTCTTTGAGTGAGAAACAAACCATGATCTTTGTAGACAACTTCCAAACCTAGGAAGTAGGTAAGTGAACCCAAATCACTTATCTTGAACTCTTCTCTCATCTGATCTTTGATCTTCTTCATACCATCTGCATCATTTCCTGTCAATATAATATCATCTACATATACACATAGGTAGATGACCTCGGAATTACTCTTTTTAATAAAGAGTGAAGGATCTGCCTTGCTTGGTTGAAAGCCTTTGTCCTGTAAGAATGAAACAAGCCTGAAATTCCAAGCTCTTGGAGCTTGCTTGAGACCATACAATGCTTTGTTAAGTTTACACACATAATCAGGATAAACTTGATTCTCAAAACCAGGTGGTTGTGCCATATATACCTCTTCTGTTATCCAACCATTCAAGAATGCATTCTTTACATCTAGTTGAAGTATCTTCCAATTCTTGGAAGAGGCAATACTAAGCAAAACCCTAATAGTAGGCATCTTTGCCACAGGAGAGAAAGTCTCCTCATAATCAATTCCCTGAGTTTGTGCAAAGCCTTTTGCCACAAGCCTTGCCTTATACCTGTTAATTGAACCATCAGAATTCTTCTTGAGTTTATAGACCCATCTTGAGCCTATTACCTTCATGGATGAAGTCTTGGGCACCAAATCCCAAGTGTTGTTTTCCTCAAGTGCTTCAATCTCTTCCTTCATTGCATGCTTCCATTCTGTTTTTGCTTTGGCCTCTTCAAATGATGATGGCTCCTCTTGGTTTATGTCCTGTGCTATGTAGATAGAATGTTTAGTTACTAATGAGGTGTCAAACCCATACCTTTCTGGTTTTTTCTTTTCCCTCATAGATCTTCTTAGGCCATGATGTGATGATTCTGCTTCATGTCCAAGTTCCTGCAATTTTGCTTTACCTTTAGACTTCCATGCTTTGATCTTTTCCATGTGAGATTCTTCATCATCCTCAGGTATCTTGTTCTTCAATCTTTGATTGTTCTCTACCAAGCTTTGGAAAATCTTCTTCAAGATCATATGGTAAATTGATCTTCCTGCATGAATCTTCATACCATGAATTGTTCTCATCAAAAACTACATCTCTGCTTACCAAGAATCCTTTGTTGGTAGGGTTGTATAACCTGTAGCCCTTTTGATTGTTGTCATATCCAATAAATACACACCTTTCTGCCTTTGGATCCATCTTGCCTCTAACCTGTGAAGGAACATGAGCAAAAGCAATACATCAAAAAATTTTACAATGATCTAAGCTTGGTCTTCTTCCATTCCAAGCCTCATATGGAGTCATCCCATCAAGGGATTTTGAAGGCAACCTGTTAATCAAGTAAGTGGCTGTAGATACAGCCTCAGCCCATAAGTAATTAGGTAAATGCTTTTCATTTAACATAGACCTTGCAGCTTCAACAATTGTCCTATTCCTCCTTTCTGCCACTCCATTTTGCTCAGGAGTGTACCTTGTAGTTACCTCTCTTTTGATTCCTCTTTCTTGAAGAAAAGAATCAAACTCATGGGAGAAGTATTCTCCCCCTCCATCTGACCTTAGCCTTTTTAGTGATTTACTTGTTTGATTCTCCACAAGAGCCAAATATCTTTTGAAACATGAAAAAACTTCATCTTTGTGTTTCATAAAGAATAGGATAGTCCATCTGCTGCAATCATCAATAAAGGAAACATAATACCTTGATCCAGATATTGAAGCTTCCTTGCTAGGTCCCCATACATCTCTATGAACCAACTCCAAGAGATCTCCATGCATATAACCTTTCTTTATGAATGGTAACCTGTGAGACTTTCCAAATTGACATGCACTACACTTATAAATCATATGTTGTTTTGACAAATTAGGAAGTCCAAGTACACTTTGGTCCCTGCAGATTTGCTTTAATGACCTTTCACCAATATGTGCTAACCTTTTGTGCCATACTTCCAATTCTGTGAGTGTCTGACTACCATAATTAAAGAGAGCAATGTTTCTAGTGTCCTGTAATTCAAATGTGAACAATCTACCTGTCTTTTCACCTTTTGCAATTCTTCTGAATCCTTGACTTAGATCTTCAACAAATGCTCCTGCTTTTGTGAACCTGACTTGCAACCCTTTCTCTACTATCTGCCCAACACTTATCAAATTCTTTGTAATGGTAGGGACATAGAGTACCTTACTGAGTAGGTTGATGTTTCCATCAGGTGCTTTGACATTGCCTATTTTCTCCACAGGATGTTTTGTATCATCTTCTGTTTGTACCTCATGCTTATTCCTTGGATCTTCTAAATCTGATAGGAGTGCAACATTTCCTGCCACATGATTTGAACAACTTGAATCTATGTAGAAAACATGCTCATCAGATTTACCTTGTGGCATAGCCATGTTCATGATCAATAATGAATCCTCTTTGTTTGAGTCTTCTGTGTAGTTATTGTAGTCTCTCCTTCCTTTGTAGCCTCCTTGATAGTTTGAATGATTGTAGTTGTTGTAGTTGCCATGGTAGTTGTTGAACCTTCCTCTTGAGTATCCATAACTTCCTCTATTGTATCCTCTACCTCTTTGATTCCTGGAATTCCTAAAGCAATTTTCAGTTGTATGATTAGTTAATCCACAAATAGAACATGAGTTGGAGTCTTGGGATCTCCCCCTGCCTTGTCTACCTCCTCTTCCTCTACCTCTGCCATGTCTTCCTCTACCTGCATAGTTAGCTTGATATGTACCCGCTTCATCATCCACTTTCTTTGCCTTTCCTTTGTTATCTTTGGACTTGCTTTTATCAGTGTATAAAGCTGAAGATTGATTACCTTTAGAGCTTTCTCCATTTTTTATAAGCTTTGCCTCTTGAGTAAGTAGTTGTCCAATGAGTGTGTTGAAATCAGGTACATGCATGTCCATGTACAAATCCATAGCTGTGGTGAATGCTTCCCACTTATCATCTGCCTTCAAGCCATTGATGACCTGCCTTACAATTTGCTCTTCATCTATTACCTCTCCAATGCTTCCGAACTGATCCGCTATGTCCTTGAGCTTTGTGACAAAATCAGTCACATTTTGTTTGGGAGCCTTCTTGAGAGTTGTGAACTCGAGCCATAGTTGATGCTTCCTAGCTTTGGTACTTGAAGAAAAGAAAGCTTCAAGTGCATCCCACACTTCCTGAGATGTCTTACAACTTCTAATGTGAGGCAACAAAAAATCTGAGATAGAGTTGAGGAGATAAGACCTTGCAAGTGCATCCTTGGAGCACCAAGTGCTCAATCTTTCTTGCTCTTCTTGTGTTGGTTGACTTTTGTTCCTGAAACTTGGCATAACTTCATCTCCAGCCACATAACCATATAAACTTCTACCTTGGAGATAAGCTTCCATCCTTAATGACCAAGCTGAGTAATTACCTCTATCCAATTTGTCAATTGATGAAGGAAATCCATCTGCCATGTTGTCGAACCTTGCTCTGATACCACTGTGAAGAGATGGATAAGTATATGTTTGAAGATGAAGAGGTGTTGCAAAATCCTTGATCTACACCAGCCAAATGAACTCCAGGAGTATATGGTGGGCCCTTTTAGCTTTCCAATGGATGTATTAGACACCCTATGTACCTTGGAAGATCACTCTCAAAAAGATAGATCAAAACAGATAAGTTGGAGTTAGCTCAGAGGTGAAAACTTGCTATTCTTGGTTCATACACCTGTCCAGTGTTTTACATAATTCTCTGAGCACAACAGCAATTAGCTTAATTCCTCTTGGGGAAGTCTAGGCAACTTAAAGAGATAACTTTCAAGAGTAATCTCATCAAAAATAATGAACCACACACTGAGAATGAGTTTTAACAAGTGATGACATCATCCCGATTTTCACGGGCTGCTACAGAAATAGACCAGTGAGCAGAAAAATCAACATAACTCAAAATGTAGAAATCAAATGATTATGAAAATTTGTATGGTTATACTAGACAGTAAGCTGAATCCAACAAGCTTTAAATCATTGAATTTGGATAAGTAACCACTGAGCAATGGCTCTGACAAGATGAGTTAAAAAGTCGGGTACCTGACAGAGAAGTGAAGATGAACAGACCCTGTTGACTTCAAATGAACATAACTGAAGATTGCAACATCCAAATGACATGAAAATTTGTGAGCATATAGTAGACTTATAGAGCTAACTTTACCAAGTTAAATCACTGAAAATGATGCACCAAGCTCAGAGAAAACATCTCTGCAAGCTGACTGAGAAAACTGAGAGTAATGGTAGTGAGTAGTACACTTCACAAGAACATGGAAAGATGAAACCAAATAATCATGAAAATGAAAGTATATTGCTTGTAGAATACAATGACTTACTGATACATGTGTGTGCCTTGTAATCACACCTTGATATGGCATAAAGCTGAGCTCTTGGAGGTCTTCACATAGGTCTCTCTAACTAAAACTGCCATCTATTTATAGTTGAGTTTGGGAGGCTAACTTCCCTCAATCACTCTCCAATCAATCAATGATTGATTTGATTCTCTACCTACCACAAATCACGAATTCGTGGCTCCTCTTTCCATTCTTGATCATGTGGACTCAACCACTTAAGATTCTCTTACTTTTACATTAAGTAAACTCTTCAAAAGTTACAAGAGGTAGTTCACAAGTGAACTTTACATAGTCTTGTTTTTAAAGCTTCTTCTAAGACTTTGTGAGACTCAAGCCAATACTTAGGCTTGTCATAGACTTGCTCCAACAAAAATGACTATGGATTTTTTAGACGGAATTTGGATATACGTTCAACCATATGAGGAGGGAGCTAAAATTCCTAGGATTGAAGAAAGAAGAATTTCACAACCTTCTACAGAGTCAGTTCCACATGAGACTTTAGTTCCAGAAATGGAAGAAAGTACTAGAGTTCCAGAAAGTCCTAGTACTAAGAGGAACACATTCCAGAACCAGTGGAAACTGAAGAGTCAGAAAGAGTATGAGCACTATTTAAGGATACACCTACTTGGTTATATCAGACATGGAAAGATAGTGGTATAAAGACTTTTACAAGAAGAACAATGAGTCAGAGTAGACAACAACAACAAAAAGATCATGTAAGTTTTGCTGAAGACTTTGAGATTCATGATATTTTAGCACTCACAACAGTTGAAGATGAACCTGCATGTGTTAAAGATGCACTTAACATTCCTATTTGGAGAAAAGCTATGCAAGAAGAGATTGATTCTATTCATAAGAATCAAACGTGGAAGCTATGTGAGTTACCAGAGGGAAAGAAAGCTATAGGTGTAAAGTGGATCTTCAAAATCAAACGGAAAGATGGTACTATTGATAGGTACAAAGCAAGATTATTTGTCAAAGGATATGCACAACAAAAAGGTATTGATTATGATGAGACATTTGCTCCTACCTCTAGGATGACAGTAATTAGGTCAATACTTGCTTTAGCAGCACATTTTGATTGGAATGTATATCAACTTGACATAAAGACTCCTTTTCTAAATGGAGATTTACATGAAGATGTATATATTCAGAAGCCAAAAGGTTTTGAAGAGACAGGTAAAGAACATTTGGTATGTAAGCTTATAAAAGCTTTGTATGGATTAAAATAGGCACCTAGAGCATGGTATGAAAAGATACACACATATCTTTTATCCATTGGTTTCCATAACTCAGATGCAGCTCCAACTCTTTATGTCAAAGCTGAAACAGGTTTGATGATTATAGCAATTATTTATGTGGATGATATTATAGTCACAAGTCCCAGAGATGAAGATTTGCAGATGTTCAAAGAACAATCGAAGCATACATTTGATGTAAATGATTTAGGAATTTTGCATTATTATCTTGGGATTCAGTTTAAAGATGAGTGTATCTATATGACACAACAAAAGTACGTTGAGAAACTATTAGAAAGGTTTCAGATGACTGAAGCTAAACCTATGCAAACACTTATGGATCAGAACGTGTCTTTACAAATAGTAGCAGATGAAGAATCATTTGATGCTACTTTATATTGTCAAGGAGTTGGATGCTTAATATATCTTTGTAATACACGTCTAGATATACAGTTTGCAGTTTCTCAAGTATCAAGGTTCATGCATAATCCGACAACGTTACATTGGAAAGCAGTAAAGTGGATCTTCAGATACTTGAAGGGAACTTCAAATTATGCTATGGTATTCTCAAAATCTATACATTTGTTACTAAAAGGATTTTCAGATTCTGATTGGGGAGGAGATAGAGACACTAGAAGAAGTACTAGTGGTTTTTGTTTCTATCTCGGAGATTGTCTTATCTCATGGCTTTCGAAGAGACAACCCACTATTGCAACTTCATCATGTGAAGCTGAATATCGTGCAGCATTTACAACTACTTTGGAGTCAATTTGATTGCAGAAGATTTTTGGTTATCTAGATGTAAGAGTACATGAACCCATTCAGATATTTTCAGATAGCCAGAGTGCAATCGCTATAGCAAAGAATCCAGTGCATCATGCAAGGACAAAACATATAGAGGTTCATTGCCACTATATTCGAGAACAGATAGCAAAGAAGCACATTGAACTGGTTTATGTTCCTTCTAGTGAGAATGTTGCAGATATATTTACCAAAGCATTGACTAGAGATAGTTATGAGAAGATGTGCAGATTATTGAAGCTTGTACCAATATGATATTGAAGGAGGGATTGTTGGAAATCAATGTACATATGGTCCATATCCAGCAATCCTAGTGAGGACTTAGCCATTTTTTGTACATTTTTGAGTAAAACTTTTTTAGGCTAGATAGATAGAGTTTCATGAGGGCTATCTACTGATATGCATCATTCTGTCATCAGAGGTCAAAATTAGGAGAAAACTCAAACCCTAGTTTCTGCACTAAAATGATTGTGTGCATATTTCTGAGGTTCTTGATGTACAAAATACAAAAAGCTAGGTTAGGTTATTAGTGGATAGCAAAAGCATCTAATTTTAGCGATAGAAAATAAAGCTCTATTAAAAAAAAACTCTTGAAAAGCACAAAAATAGCGATTGACTTTAAAAAAACTCACGATCAGCTTTCTTCGCAAAATTCATCGCCCAGCTTTATTTTTGGAGACCAAAGCTATATAAACTTTTAAAACTCTTGAAAAACACAAAAATAGCGATTGACTTTAAAAAAACTCACGATCAGCTTTCTTCGCAAAATTCATCGCCCAGCTTTATTTTTGGAGACCAAAGCTATATAAACAAGGTGTGGGCAACATTTTTGGATATCAAGGAGGAGTCACTTCTTGAGTTGATGCTGCCATAGTGTCGATTTTGGAGTTCTGAAGCTTTAGAGACTAAGGAGAGGTGAAGAAGAGACTATTCTCTTGGAGCAAGGAGTCTTCTACAAGTTTGGACAAGCTATCTTTTGTAAGTTAATCCTATATTCTGTTGTAGGATTTCTGAACCCTAATTTCAGAATTAGGGTTTGCTGATTTTTAGATTTGTTGCACTATCTTGAGAGGTTAGGTTCACTCCGTTGCTCATATGCTTCACACATACTCAGATTATAACAGCATAATCTGAATTCTGTACATCATCATCTTCTTGTCTATTCTTCTATCTAGTGAGTGGACCATCATATGGTTGAGTAGTACTCCCATTTTTTAATTCGGCCATCTACATTATAGTGAGTAAGCAATTTGCTTACGTTACTTATTCTTGTCTCAAGTTTCTTTCTATCTCTCACTTATCATCTTGTTTAATTAAGTGTGTATGCTCAAAGGTTGTTAGTATTGGAAGATCCTGGGGCCCCAAATTCCAACAATACCCAAGTAGAGAAGAACAAGGTCCATGCTCTAGAAGAGTCATATCTATTCCGAGAATACCCCCAAGGCATCATTTCTCCTCCATACTTTCTGATTAGGTTCTTTCTCAGGTAGCCTATTTTGTTGAAGTGGATTCATGTACTTTCCAACATACATTTTTTGTAATCTTACACTTGTTGGAAAGCTAATCAGGTCTACTTTCTTCAGTCAAAGTTCAATCTTCATTCTCTTCTTGCATCAGGAGATATTCTCTGTTTGTGTGTGAAGTTTGTTCACTGTGTGTAACAGGTGGTCTATTTTGTAGAGACTGTTTTGTCTAGCTACAAGTGTCCAAATTGAGTGTGTCGGTCCATTAGAAAGCTACTAAAGTCTGGTTTCTACAGACAGACTTTCCACTTCATTGTCTATGTGAATCAGGTAGGTCACTATATGTGATCGAGACACGAGCTGAGGGATTGGTGGATGATTACTGAGGTGATATCATTACCAACCTTAGTATCCATAGGCACTAGGTTATGAGAGGATTGCCACATGGTGGTTCATAGGCCATATTGCTGTGAGAAGATGACTTGGAGTGGAACCTCTGCACATGTTTCTATTGTATATACTCTGTGGAAGGTGTTGGAGGGTGCTTGCCATGAGGGAGGATATTATGTACCTCTATATCACCAATGGAGATTGCCTTGTGAGAGAGGATCTTGCATTGAGCCAGCAATGACATTTACCTCGTGTTGAGGATTATGATCCTTGGGACTCATGTGACATCTGCAAATATTGCATATTTGCACATATTGTTTCTCTGCACTAACTCTCCCTGCCTTGTCAGCCCTGAGCACCCCCTCCCCCCCCCCCCCCCCACCCACACACACACACACACACACACACACACACACACACACACACACACACACACACACACACACACACACACACACACACAAAAAAAAAAAAAAAAAGAGCAACAAAAGGTGACATAATTTTCTCTTGATTCAGAGCATGGAGCTCAATTGCATCAAAACAATGGAACATCATCATAGTGTGATTGATTCTTCCAGTACACTTGAGTTGCATACTAGAGTTGCTAATGGTGCAACTAGATGCAAGTGGCAAAGGAATGTTACATTGATCGACTAGTGTAAAATTGAACATTGATGCATCGTTACCTTCATGCTCTTTTCCAAAATAATGTCATATATGAGAAACGACCTGGGCAGTTTGTTGCAGATCAGACTTATTTTATTTAAGCATTAGAGATCTATGTTTGATGGATTTGGTAGAGATTGTATTAATGCAAATTGTTAATAAACTAGTGGCGGAAATTTTCTTGTCAAGGTGAATTCATGAAGAAAGAATTCAGGAATAAATGTGTATCATCTTGTCAAGAATCTCATATCAACATTGGACATTCCAGAAGATTGATTGGTCACTTTTATGAAGATAGCCTATCAGTGCTCTTAATTAGCACCTTGCCAAACTTTCTTGTAACATTTGTTCCCTTAATAGGCGAAATGTTCTTTGCAAACATTCTGCTAACATATGATGGCTTAATGTATGGCTGCCTGTGAGCCATATGATTGCTTAGCATACAAAATCTTTCTTTCGGTACATGTAGCTAAACCAATGGCTCATGTTTAATGGTTTTCTGGCAGTGATTGAGGTGACCTCTGATACCAGCCTGGGAGAAGCAATTCATACACTGTCCAAATACCAGATATTGAGTGCACCAGTACGTGATGTTGATGCACCAGAAGATGCTAGCTGGATGGACAAATACTTGGGTGTCATTGAATTTGAGGGCATAGTTCACTGGGTCTTGCATCAGGTTACAACATTGCTATTGCTTTTCATGTCTTATCATTGGGAAAAAAAGAAGGTGAAAAGCCATATTTTCCTTATCAAAAAAAAGAAAAAAAAGTTTTACATGCCTTCAAATAGTGGAAACCTCAACAAAGTCGAAGGTAAAGGAACACAAACCCCACTTGGTAAGCTAAAGGAACACTAACCCCATGTTTATCTCTCATTCCTCGAAATAAAAACAGATTACTCCACGAGCAGACTGTCCTGCAATAATGCTCATAAGCGTCAATCCATTTAATTGAAACCATTGGGTAAATGTTTTGTAGACATTCAGTAGTGCCAGTTGTTTGTCGCTCAGTGAAAATGAAGTGGTAATGTTCTTATGAATGTATTCTGTAAAGGTATCAGTCTCTCATTTACGAGGGTTTTAGTGTTGATACCTAGGTTGGAGCTAATTGCTAGCAATTGTTACATTATGACTTATATTAGAAAGATTCTCACTTTTAGAGAAAGTTCCATGACCTGGAGAATTCAATAGCACTTTATTTCTGATTTTTGTGTGTGTGTGTGTGTGTGTGTGTGTGTGTGTGTGTGTGTGTGTGTGTTTGTGTTTTTGTGTGTTTGTGTGTGTGTGTGTGTGTGTGTGTGTGTGTGTGTGTGTGTGTGTGTGTGTGTGTGTGTGTGTGTGTGTGTGTGTGTTTTGTTTTGTTTTGGAAGTTCGGTCATCACCTACTCTTGCATATAAGGTCGAATTTCAAATGAACAACTCATGCACAGTGGGGACCCCCTTATCCCCCACTTTCCAGGGGCTTAATGTCAGGCTGCACTGCAGGTTTTGAACCCTGGACCTCAGAGTACAGGGTGCGAAGTGATTACCACTACACCACGGATCCCCAACATTCTTCTTCTTGAGGATTTTTGTGTCGTGCATGAAACTTGCTGTCAATGTGTGATATCAAAGATAATTTTATCAATTTGTGGTTCATAGTAATGATCATTCATGCAGTTACAAAGATTTGCCACATTATAATCATCTTGCAGACCTCTGAGAGCAATGTTGAACTCTAGCACTAGCAGTTTTCACTTATGTTATTGCCAGTAAATCACCATCGGTCACTGTAGTAGTTCTTATGGTTACCTGCAAAATCCCATGGTGTATTTTTTTGCTTATGAGATTCAGGAAAAATTTTATCTGTATGATTTAAGTTCATCCTAGATGTAGAACATGGAATATTACTCTTATCTATTCACTGATTATACATATGTTGTTCTCTGGGATGTATGTAAGAGGTATGTGGATTTCAGCTACCTATGAGAGTAACTTTCAAGTTCAAATTACAGCCTGTTTTAATTATTTACTAGCTTCAATGGCAATACTTTAACAGGCTGAGATTCTGGGAGCAATACCAAGGGTGACTGATTCAGGAGTGGCTGCAGTTGGTGGGGCTACGACTCCAGATGCTACCATTGCTAAGGCTTTTGCCGGGGGTGAGTTTTTTGAAGAGCTCATCTCTTCTGATCTTTACAAGAATACCAAGGTACAAAGCCCTTTCTATCTGAAATTCTTTTGTATTTATGTGGCATGTTTTTGAACTCAGTAGGCTAATGTTCATACATATGTTCATCTGAGCACATCCACTGACATTTGAAGATATTTCAGCGTATAGAAGTAGAAATCTAGCTAGCATAGAATTTATTCAAATACTTATCACTGGAGTCTATGGTCACATAAGTTATGTTTATTGGCTGCTATTGATGGCTCTTTTCAGGTCAAAGACATTGCTGGATCTTTCCGGTGGGCTCCTTTTGTTCCAATACAAAATTCAGATAATCTTTTAACCTTGCTGCTGTTGCTTTCAAAGTACCGGGTTAAGAACCTCCCTGTCGTTGAATCAGGTGAAGGGAGGATTGAGAATTTTATAACACAGTCAGCAGTTATCCGTATGCTTTCAGAATGTATTGATTTTCCATGGTTCGAGAGCCTTGGAGCAAAACCACTTTCTGAAATAGGTCTACCAAGGATGAAACATGACAAGTTAGTGAAGGTGACTAACATGTTCAATAGGAACTTTAGTTACTTTTTATCTTTGAACTTATATATTTGGACTAGAAGATGGCTTGTTAGCTTGAGATGTGAACACAATCATTGCCTGATGTTTTGATAGGTAGAAGAAGATCAACCAATACTTGAAGCATTCCAGTTGATGCAAAAGAAGAGTGTTGATGCTGTGCCTGTAGTTGCAAAAGGTGGTATTCACTTAGTGGGAAATATAAGCATGCGAGATATCGAATTCCTTCTTGTTGTTCCAGAGATCTATAAGACAGACAGGTCTGTGTGGAATTGCATTTATTGTTTTGGTTTCTTTCTTCATAAAGAAGTTTTCATCTCTGATCTTGAAGATAGTCTTTTTAGTTAGCAAATTCAATAACCCCCCCTCCCCCCCCCCCCCTTCCCCCTTCCCACAAAAAGATCCTTCCATTAGTAAGAAAAAATGCCCAACGGGCTACAATCCGAATCGGGGAACAAGAAATGAATACAAGGGGGAACAATCACCCCAGAGAACAACCCAAAACCTCTAAAAAACTATCTCCTAGAGGCGGCAATGTGGGGAGGGGAGAAAAGGCAGGCAGGCGGTCGATAGCTCCAACAGAGTATCGCCCTGAACGGTAAGGAAGGAGACTTTTTCCAGAGCTGAAGGAAGGCCTGCTGCTGCCGGGAGGTGCCATCAGAGTCCCCTGAAGACGGTCCAGCTGCCCACGCAAGGTGTGGACCAGATCTAGCCAAAAGTCCCAAACAGTCTCGGCCTGAGGAATCGTGCACTGCTCAAAGATGCGCCGGCATCTCACCTGCCAAATGAACCATAAGGTAAGGCTGCTGATCAGCTCCCAATAAGGGTTGTCCGCACCGCTCCAAGGAGAGATGTGCAAATCCTGAGTGATGCCAATCTGCCCATCCTCAGTCAGAAGAATCGTACTGCCAATCTTGTGCTCATATATGAGGGCCGGGCTAGAAAGAGAGCCCCAAGCAGCCACACCCCAAGTGATGGTATGAGGCCCCACCTGCGAGGTAAGAAGTCTCAAGATCCCCTGCCAAATCTGTTGTGCTAACGGGCAATCGCAGAGACAATGCCCTTGTGACTCCAAGTGATAGCCACAACCTGTACAATCTCTAGGCCAGCCCCCAAAGCTCATCCAGGTGCCAACAGCGATGCTCTTGTGGGCAATAAGCCATTGAAAGAGGACAACATGTCGGGACTCCTGAGTGCCGCAGATTTGATGCCAAAAGGACAAGAGAAACTCCTACGTGAGCCCACTCCGTCGCGACTGGTGAGACCTCGATGATCTTCCGCTCGAGCCTAGCAGAGTATTGAAAGAAGGGAATAGTGGGGGCCTCTGCTAAGGAGAGAGGATCGTGCCACTACCACTCCCAGGGTCCCAAAGGAGGCGAGATAACAACCGAGCCTCCTAGACCCTAAAATGCTAACCAGGAAGGGTCCAAATGTCCATCGGGTCAAGGAGCGATATGCGAGTCCAAGCCCCACGTGCCAACCACCCGAATCCACTGAAAGGTACAATCCGTGATGATTTTAGGTTCCACCAGTGAGCTAATCATCCGCCCCTCTTCGTCAATCTTGAAGAAGTGAGTCCCATCCTGATAGATGCCATGGGCAGCAATCAAAACCATAGTGAGAGTAAAGGCCCCAAGCTAGGTCACTTGAGGCAGGGGATCAACCTAAGTCTCCCAATTCATCCGAATCATGACCTCAACATCCCTAATCATCTCAGGTGCACCATGCATCCCCATACATCTGTCTTGCTGCAACACCTCGAGGAGACTTTGAAGGGTGATCCAGTCAGCCACACTCTGCCCAGGGCCCCGTGGAAAACTCCCCGAGGAAGCATGCGGGCGAGAACCAACCATGAACCCTCTCTCCGAGCGGATGAGGGGGTTCCAAGTAATAGGCTACCGGAGCTTCTGCTCAACACATGAAGGAGTGAGCTGAACAAGAGCAGGATGTAACTGCACCCAAGATCTCAAGATACTACAAGCAAACCGGTCCTCACTTTGTTGTGAAAAGCCCGTACTCCTCATCTCGGCGAAGATCCATCTGATCTTAGGGTGCCAAGGTGCACCAGTGGAAGGAGCAAAGAGGCCCAGCCTTCGATGAAGAAAATCCTTCCAAGGTTAAGGGCTAGGAAGAAGACCTCGAACGATAAACTTGCCGAGTAGGGCTGTGCTATGACAGGCAGGGTCAATGACCCCCAAACCAGTGCACTCCAATGGAAGGATGGGGACCTCCCAATCAACCTTAGTACGACCACGGCTTCCATCCTGGCTAGACCATAAAAAATTCCTTATTAGCCACTAGATCAGGCTAATACAAGAACTCAAAAAGATCCAAAAGCAGGTGACATACCACATCGTAGCCAAGAGAACTTGGTTGGCCACCACAAACACACACACACACCCCCCCCCCCCCCCCCCCCAAAAAAAAAGAAAAAGAAAAAAAAAGTTAGGGATAGACGGCTCCAATGTAATAGCTTCCTCTTGATGGTTAGAAGGAGAGGAATGATCTACTGCTCGGAGAAAGATCAAGACCAATCTTGCACCCAAGTTGCCTAACTCCCTTGGGAGGGGGGATCCGCTGAAACTCCTCATAAGGAAGCCATCTAGGCAGATCATATGAGCCAATCTAGAAACCACAAGATTTGTGCTAGTTGATCTTCGCACCCAAGGCATCACAACATCTATCTAGAGCATGTTGGAATCCAATCAAATTGGCCTCCCGACCCTGCAAGTAAATGGAAGTGTCATCAGCAAACTCAACATCCAACAGATACTCATCCCTAACCCGGAGCTTGATACCCTACAACCTGTTGGTGCAAACAAGCCTTCACACTTGGCTTTGATTTGTGCCTTGAAGATTCAACATAAGGCTTGGACTATTGGAACCTTGGAAAGTCTAAAGTTTGGACCCTTGAAGGATGTATTCATATGAATCATGAACCATAGGAACTAATGCCTATTTGGACATTACCTTTTATCCAATGTAAAAGTCAAGATGACTTAACTCACTTCTTGTAATCACACCCACTTTCAAAAGTCGTGAAAGTTGGAAGGTATGAATGGAGAGAATATCTCCATATGTTAGATGAGAGATTTGAGGGAGCCTACATTTGAATTTGAAATTCAAATTCTTTCAAAACTCTTATAAAAAGACTATGAAAAAGTCGCGGGGCTGGTTGCTCACTTCCCGAGGAAATTCCAAGCAATACATTGAGTGTGTGAGAGCTACTATTGAGCCTACACCTCTGAGTACCATTGGGCATCACTCTACATGCCAATGGGAATGTACATTTGATAGATTCAATACATATACTCATAGTCATTATCTCTGTTTTTTTTCTCTGAGTGATCATCTTCAAGTCTGTCAACTTCAACAGGGCATATCTCAGGATCTACTGAACCAAATCAAGTGATCTATAGCTCATTGGAATCAGCTCAAAGTCTACTACAAGCATACAAAATCTCAAAGCATTCCATTCAGCCAATTGGGAGAAATCACTGTCGAAGCAGTCACTGGTATATTTCTGTGTTGTTCCTAAAAAATCGGGGGTGTCTCTGATTTTGCTAAAGATCATGCTCAGTGTATAGTTTGTTAATTGGAGTGATTCAACTTGCTAATGGTAGCTTGTTAAGTTAATTTAATACTCCTAGAAGGAATTAATCCAATTGCAAGTGTGCTGGTCACACTGAGCTTAGGACTTAGCAGGTGTCATTACAGGAATAGAAAGTTTTTTGGAGTTGAGAAGGTTCAAAATCATCTGTTTTGATTTGATCATTACACAATTGATTTGTAAAGCACATATATAGTTTCTTGGTGTCATTTGGAAGCTTAAGGAGTCTCCTAAGTATATCTGAAGAGAAAGGAGGGCAGGTGTGAAGCAGGATTTGCAGCACCAACTTGATCTTCTAACTGTATCCAGCCATCACATCCAACAGTGGTATCAGAGCAAATAAGGTAATCATGGGTGATGGTTTCCCTTCATTCATTGACAAATTGGATAGAAATAACTACCAGGCATGGTCATTGAGAATGAAGACCTATCTACAAGGGAGAAGCTTGTATGGATACATATCAGGAGATGAGGAGTTGCCCTCATTCAAAACCAGAGGCCTACCTACAAAGGATGAGCATGAGAGACTCAACCAATGGTGTGCTAAAGATGCTTTGGCAAGGTCATATCTTCTAAACTCTATCTCTGATTTCCTTCTACCTCATGTTAGGAACTGTAAGACTTCCCAAGAGACTTGGGAAACCTTGTCAACATACTTCTCATCAAGCACAAGGGCCAGAAAGAATCAGCTATGGATTGAGTTTACAACTCTAAGGAAGCAATCAAAACAATGTGTCTCAGATTTTGTCACCAAGGTCAAAGACATTGCAGATCAACTTGCAAGTGTTGGAGAAGAAATTGAAGAAGAGCAAATAGTCAGACAAGTGATCAATGGATTAAAGGCAGATGACAAGTGGGAGAGCTTTACCACTGCAATGGACTTATATATGGACATCCAAGCACCTGATCTAACAACTCTGATTGGACAACTATTCACACATGAAGCAAAGATCACAAAGAATGGAGAGCAATCAAAAGGTAACAATCCCTCTGCCCTATACACTGATAAGAAGTCTAAAGACAAGGGTAAAAGTAAGAAGGTTGATGAAGAAGGCTCTACCTCCCAAGCAAACTATGCAGGGAGAGGTAGATCATCTAGAGGTAGGGGCAGAGGAGGTAAGTCAGGTAGGGGGAGACCCTACAACCAATCTCCATGCAATATTTGTGGCTTGTCTAACCATACTACAGATGAATGCTACAAAAACTACAAGAACCAAAGAGGAAGAGGTCACCAAAGAGGAGGATACTCTCAAGGCAGAGGCAGATTCAATCAATCTCAAGGCTACCATGGCTACAACAATAATTACAACAATAACTACAACAATAGCTACAATCACAATGGCAATTATCAAGGTGGATACAGGAACAGAAAGGATTACAACAATTATGCAGAGGATCAAGATGATTCCTTGTTGATTATGAACATGACATCTAAATCAGGTATCAATGATGATCATTTGTTCTATATTGATTCAGGTTGCTCTAACCATGTAGCTGGAAATGTTGCCTTACTCTCTGATTTGGAAGAACCTAAAGGCAAGCACCAAGTGCAGACAGGTGATGACACTAAACATTCAGTGGTTAAAGTAGGCAATGTTAAAACAAGTGATGGTAATCAGAATTTACTAAGCAGAGTATTGTATGTTCCAACAATCACCAAGAATCTGATGAGTGTAGGTCAGATTGTTGAAAAAGGTCTACAGGTCAGGTTCACTCAACATGGTGCATATGTGGAGGATCCAAAACATGGATTCAGAAGGATAGCCAAGGGAGAGAAAACAGGTAGATTATTTACCTTTGAACTTGAAGATACTAAGAATATTGCATTATACAACTACAAGGACCAAACCCTATCAGAATTGGAGATGTGGCACAAGAGATTAGGTCACATTGGAGAAAGGACCATAAAGCAAATGAGCAGAGATCAATGTGTGCTTGGGATACCTAATGTATCCAAGCAACACATGATATACAAGTGTGGGGCTTGTCAATTTGGTAAGTCACACAGATTGCCATATACCAAAAAGGGTTTTATGCATGAAGATTACTTGGAATTGGTGCATACAGATGTTTGGGGACCAAGCAAGGAGCCATCCATATCTGGATCAAGGTACTATGTGTCCTTTATAGATGACTATAGCATATGGACTGTCTTGTACTTCATGAAACATAAAGATGAAGTATTTAATTGTTTCAAAAGGTATCTTGCATTAGTTGAAAACCAAACAGGTAGACATTTGAAGAGGCTAAGGTCAGATGGTGGTGGAGAATACTTCTCCAATGACTTTGAAGATTTTTTGCAGGAAAGAGGCATCAAGAGGGAGATTACCACAAGGTACTCACCTGAACAAAATGGGGTAGCTGAAAGGAGGAATAGACTCATTGTAGAGACAGCTAGGTCTATGTTCAATGAGAAAAAACTACCAAATTATCTTTGGGCAGAGAGTGTATCTACTGCCACATACTTAATCAACAGGTTGCCATCAAAGACACTTGATGGAATGACACCCTATGAAGCTTGGCATGGTAAGAGACCATCTTTGGATCATTGCAAGATCTTTGGGTGTGTTGCATATGTGCATATTCCCTCACAGGTAAGGGGAAAGCTAGACCCTAAGGCTGAAAAGTGTATCTTCATTGATTATGATTTGAATCAGAAAGGATACAAGTTCTATAACCCCTCAAACAAAGGCTTCAAGGTAAGCAGAGATGTCATCTTTGATGAAAATGATTCATGGTATGATAATGAATGCAGGAAAGTTAGCCTACCTTATGATATGGAAGAAGACTTTCCAAAGCTTATCAGGCAAGAACCAACTAAGAAGGAGGACACAAGTTCAGATGATGAAGACACCATCAACATTGAAGAATTCAAGGCTTGGAAATCCAAAGGGAAGATGAAGATGAAGCAACTTGAAGACAATCCAGAATCCTCAACTCAAGCTATGAGGAGATCTTCAAGAGAAAAGAAGAAACCTATTAGGTATGGGTATGATACTTCACTTGTAACCAAGCACTCTGTGTATCTTGCAAAGGATATCTTGAATGAAGAACCAGGTACATTTGAGGAAGCTATTACTAAACCAGAATGGAAGGAAGCAATGGATGAAGAAATGGAGGCTCTCAAGGAGAGTGATACTTGGGACTTGGTACCCAAGAAGGACTCCATGAAAGTAATAGGATCCAGATGGATCTACAAACTCAAAAGAAACTCAGATGGTAAAATAAGCAGGTACAAAGCTAGGTTGGTAGCCAAGGGTTTTGCACAAACCCAAGGCATTGATTATGAGGAGACATTTTCTCCTGTGGCCAAGATGCCAACTATCAGAATTATGGTGAGTGTAGCTGCATCCAAGAATTGGAACATGTACCAATTGGATGTGAAGAATGCATTCTTGAATGGATGGATATCTGAAGAGGTCTACATGTCACAACCACCTGGCTATGAGGATCCAAATAAGGTAAATCATGTTTGTAAGTTAAAGAAGGCTCTGTATGGATTGAAGCAGGCACCTAGAGCATGGAATTACAGGTTGACAACCTATCTCTTGGATCAAGGATTTGTGATGAGTAAAGCAGATACTTCATTGTTTATAAAGAAGAACAATTCAGAGGTAATATACTTGTGTGTCTATGTTGATGACATCATTATTACAGGAAATGATGTTCAAGGAATTAGACACATCAAAAGTCAAATGATGAAGGAATTCAAGATCAATGATCTTGGATTATTGAAGTATTTCTTAGGACTTGAATTGGTCTACACAAATTCAGGTATATTTATTACTCAGAAGAAGTACATTCAGGACATGGTCAAGAAGTTTAATTTGCAGGAAGCTAAAGTCTCAAATATTCCTATGGAGGTCAACCACAAACTCAGTGCACATGAAGGAGAAGAACTCAAGGATATTACAGGTTACCAAAGTTTGGTAGGTAGTCTTAATTATGCTACTTTAACCAGGATTGATATATCATATGGTGTTAGTGTACTTAGCCAATTTATGCATAAGCCAAGAGTACCACATTTGGAGGCAGCCAAGAAGATAGTAAAGTACCTAAAGGGAACACAAAATCATGGTTTGTATTATCCATATTCATCAGACATTGATATCAAAGTATACTCAGATGCAGATTGGGCAGGTTGCAAGGATGACAGGAGGAGTACATCTGGTTACATATGTTTTGCAGGTGATAAACCAATTTCTTGGTCATCCAAGAAACAACCCACAGTGGCTCTATCATCTACTGAGGCAGAATACAGAGGGCTAGCCAATGCCACTCAAGAAGCCATATGGTTGAAGCTACTATATTCAGAATTGGGCCTATACACAAGGCCACCTATCATATTTGGTGATAACACAAGTTCACTTCACCTAGCAGCTAATCCTGTGTATCATGCTAGGACAAAACACATAGAGGTTCATTACCACTATGTGAGGGAGAAATTACTTAGCAAGGAAATCCAATTATCATATGTGTCTACTAATATTCAATGTGCAGATTTGCTTACAAAAGCTCTGGATGGGAGCAAGCTATGCAAGTTTAAATCCATGATAGGATTGCAGGAAATCATTGAAGACTAGAGATGAAGACCTGAGCCAAAGTGTTTGGCTTGAGGGGGAGCTGTTGGTGCAAACAAGCCTTCACACTTGGCTTTGATTTGTGCCTTGAAGATTCAACATAAGGCTTGGACTATTGGAACCTTGGAAAGTCTAAAGTTTGGACCCTTGAAGGATGTATTCATATGAATCATGAACCATAGGAACTAATGCCTATTTGGACATTACCTTTTATCCAATGTAAAAGTCAAGATGACTTAACTCACTTCTTGTAATCACACCCACTTTCAAAAGTCGTGAAAGTTGGAAGGTATGAATGGAGAGAATATCTCCATATGTTAGATGAGAGATTTGAGGGAGCCTACATTTGAATTTGAAATTCAAATTCTTTCAAAACTCTTATAAAAAGACTATGAAAAAGTCGCGGGGCTGGTTGCACACTTCCCGAGGAAATTCCAAGCAATACATTGAGTGTGTGAGAGCTACTATTGAGCCTACACCTCTGAGTACCATTGGGCATCACTCTACATGCCAATGGGAATGTACATTTGATAGATTCAATACATATACTCATAGTCATTATCTCTGTTTTTTTTCTCTGAGTGATCATCTTCAAGTCTGTCAACTTCAACAGGGCATATCTCAGGATCTACTGAACCAAATCAAGTGATCTATAGCTCATTGGAATCAGCTCAAAGTCTACTACAAGCATACAAAATCTCAAAGCATTCCATTCAGCCAATTGGGAGAAATCACTGTCGAAGCAGTCACTGGTATATTTCTGTGTTGTTCCTAAAAAATCGGGGGTGTCTCTGATTTTGCTAAAGATCATGCTCAGTGTATAGTTTGTTAATTGGAGTGATTCAACTTGCTAATGGTAGCTTGTTAAGTTAATTTAATACTCCTAGAAGGAATTAATCCAATTGCAAGTGTGCTGGTCACACTGAGCTTAGGACTGAGCCGGTGTCATTACAGGAATAGAAAGTTTTTTGGAGTTGAGAAGGTTCAAAATCATCTGTTTTGATTTGATCATTACACAATTGATTTGTAAAGCACATATATAGTTTCTTGGTGTCATTTGGAAGCTTAAGGAGTCTCCTAAGTATATCTGAAGAGAAAGGAGGGCAGGTGTGAAGCAGGATTTGCAGCACCAACTTGATCTTCTAACTGTATCCAGCCATCACATCCAACACAACCCAGTGTTATGCACAGTCAAGAAAGCGCTCATGGCCTCGACAAAAAGGAGGAACAAGGTGGGAGCCAAGGGGCAACCTTGTCGAACCGACCTCAAAATACTAGACCTCTCCCCCCGACCTCCCACCACCAAAACCTGGCTATGGGTGGAATGATAGAGGGAAGCAACAACCCTAATACAACACGCTAGAACGACCCTGGTCTAGCAAGCGGGAAAGCCCATACAAAGCATAGTGTCCTTGAGTAAAGCCCAATCAACCCGATCATAGGCTTTCTCAAAATCCAACAGAAGTACTGCAAGAGGTTCACCGCGCATCGTGGAAAGGGAGCTAGCTTCCCAGAATGTGAATATGTTGTCAAGGATACTAGGACCCTTAACAAATCCAGTCTGAGTCGGGTGGATCAAGGACTCCTAAAGGGGCTTCAATCTCAAACTCAGAGCCTTCGCAAGAATTTTGTAGGCTGAGTTGAGAAGCATGATTTGGCGCCAGTGTCTTATATCATTCAACTGCCCTCCTTCCCTGGGGATAAGGAAAATCAAACCCTTGGAAAGCGACGGAGGGAGATGACCTCCCTCCATGATCTCTTGGAAGGCAAGCCGGATCCCATCCCCAATAAGCCCCCAATATCTGAGAAAACAACCAGGTGAGAGAACATCGTCACTAGGAAAGCTGTCCCAAGCCATTGCATGCACTGCATCAAGAAGCTCGCTATCGGTGAACAATGCCAAAAGCCATGTCTGTCAGTCACAGAACATCTCACATGCTGCAAGACACAATGACGGCTCTCTTGCCAAGTCTTGGAGGGAGGCCTCTCTTGATAACAAAGTATGATAAAACTAGGTAGCAATCTCTCTAAGCTCCCCAAGCTTAATAACACAAGCAGGCAAAGTTGCATGAGCCTGCAATGCGTACGTTGTGGCCTGGCCGCCGAGAATTACTCCTTAGACATCCGATCACCAACTTGGGTCCAATGCGAGGCCTATCTATGATGGAAGAAGGAAGACCGCCTATCCTTGATCTCTCGCATCTCTTGATGTGCTTGGGGGACCTGAGAGCCAGTCCACTCGCAGTTCGGACGACGCCCTAGGAACCTGTGAAGGGAGGCAATACTCCTGTGGAGGCAACACTCTCTCTCCCGAATGCGAACCAGCCGCTGCCCGCTCTCCTCATGCATAAACAAACTAACATACTGAAGTCTAGTCGCGAGGCATTGAGCCCAACATCCCTCGGCCCAAGAAAGCTGGGACCAAATCATCTCAATTTGATAAGTAAGACTCCCATCAAGCTCAAGCTTCTCAGAAATGTGTAGCACCATGGGCCCTCTAGTGTCCTCCTCAAAGGAAACAACCACAAGGGCATGATTAGAAAAGATCCTACCACCACAATAAGCTAATACATTAGTGACCTACATGCGATGAATCTTGGACATGTTCATCCATCTGACCCGTCTCTCCGAACGAGAGAAATGAAGGCTTCCCTTCTCACGGATAAAGCCCTCAATGTTCCATACATCACACACCTCAAGGTCATACAAAGTCGCTCCCAAGCTGCCAGCTCAGAGCCATGCACAGTAGTCTAACTACCCCCTTGGCCATCCTAAGGAGCCTCAATCATGTTGAAGTCTCCTGCAACACACCAAGCATCAGCACAAGGAACAATATCAGTGAGTGACTTTGGACCAGAAATTGGCACAAGCACTCTCATGGTTCGGCGCATAGAGAGTCAAGAATCCATATCTGAGGCCCCCACTTTGTAAAATAAGCCAAATGGCCGTGCGCGGGATAATCTCTACTCTATATTCCAAAATCGAAGACTTCCAAGATTCCCCCACAGAAATGCATACACCTCCCTAGGAGCCATTGGGCTCGTATCTAGAAGATCAATAGACCTCTCCATGCCTTTGCAAAAGCTGTCTACACTATCGCATACGCCCAAGGACAGATGGTGCTCTTGGAGCAAAAGAACATCAATGGACCCGCCAACCAAGCATTGGAGTTCTTGCCAAAGGCAAGCCTTGTAACGCAGAAACTGAGGCCCATCGAGTCTGCAAAAGTTCCATGATAGAACCCTCATGGAGACGAGGCAAACCAAGATGTTGCAACAACATTGACGCGGGCCAGCTTCGAGGCTGGTTCAGATGGGGAGTAATCCGAGTCAAAACCTTCCTCGATAGGAAGCGAACGTCTCTAGTAGCACCTTGCACAAATTGAGCCAAGTGGACTCACTTGATACCTGTGCCTGCACTTGGCCAAGCTGCTCCTCATGGATGTACACATAATGAGGTGTAGTCCGAGAGTCTACAATCACATATAAAATAAATTGGCTCTCCTTAGTATGAATGAAGAGAAATTGAGAGGAGTCCCAAGCCCTGATGAACAAGTCAGTGATATCTAGCTCCCCAAGGTGATGGGAGAACTTGATGTCTTGTGCCCGGACAAAATGCAATGCCTCCCCAAGATACCAATCAAGTTGCGAGACCCGGCAAAGAGGAAACAAAAACGCCATTGCCGACTCCAGACTAGTCAGATTGCGAGATGCAAGGGCCACTGTATGGATCTAGATCGGAGTGGCGAGTAAGTCCTCCTGTCCATTGAAGAACCTCGAGAACTCATAGCCAAAGCTCTCCCCTTGCAGATGCTAGTCAAAGCTCACCAAACCTGGAGGAATAGCAATCAAAGGAGAGTCGAGATGTACCCAACAAGAAAGGAGGACGGGGGGAGACGGATCCTTGTGGACTGCCTGACTCACTTGGAAGTCAGTGTCAAGTGATCGTCGAGGACTAGGAGGCGAAGAACTGGGCGGCATGTGCCCAAGGGCAGACGTAACACGTCCCGCCCGAACCGCAATAGGCCATAGTGCGATCATCCGAGTGGCCGGCTCTGGCGACCCAAGCTCCACCTGGTAAGAGCTTCGAACAAGGGCCTAGATACCAACAAGCTTGCCAACCTCAGCAAGCAAGCTGCTCTGAAGGTGGTCTTCGAGTTTTCCACGGTTGAGGCGAGGTCCGATGATTTTGCAAATCACTAAGAAAGCTTGAAGTCGTTCAACTTTAGAGGCCAAGCTCGCTCTCCCCTCATCGATAAGTGAGAGTCAGATGGGCTACAAAGTGGAGTCGGGCGAGGGGGGCTTCACTAGAGTCCGTTTGAAGGGTGGGTTCCGTGTCCATCTGTGTCTGATGCACGCATAGGAGGGAAAAGGGGAGGAGGACAAACAAAAAAGGAGGAGGAGAGAGGAGACCAGAGGACGGAAAAGGGGAGGGGGGGGGGGGGGGGGGGGGGGGGGGGGGGGGGGGGGGGGGGGGGGGGGGGGGGGGGGGGGGGGGGGGGGGGGGGGGGGGGGGGGGGGGGGGGGGGGGGGGGGGGGGGGGGGGGGGGGGGGGGGGGGGGTGGGGGGGGGGGGGGGGGGGGGGGGGGGGGGG